>NQII01000581.1:863564-919919 GCA_002778355.1 Clitarchus hookeri | reverse complement strand
TTCCTTTGTCGGCTTTGATTTTTTTTTTAAAGTGGGCCGGTTTTCCCATTTGCAGCTTTGTAAACCACCTGTGCACTACGATGCCACTTGTTTTTTTATACGCATATGTGCACAAGACTTATTTGCATAAAAGGAAAAAATTCCGGTGCCTTTCTTGCTGGCGTAGTGTACTGCCCTGTTCCCAAGCCTGGAAGCAGTCCACATGGTTATGCCATGCTGACGGTAAAGTGCGAGGGCGATGCTGCGAACTTTATCATCATCCTCACGAGAGCAGTGAAAGCGACCACGCTGCTGCTGTTATGAGGCCGTCTAAGTGTAATTGTTGTTTTTAATCTACTGCAAGTTGTTACTGAACATTAAGAAAGACACATTTCCCTCACGCACGCACGAGTGCAGGCTACGTTCCCGTATTGTGTGCACGAGGGCAGACATGTTGGAGGTACAGTTGTGTGCACGTGCTGTCAATTTCCCAGATAAGTTGGAGAGAGACGTGTGCGTGTGACACACGTACGTTGCCGTCCAATTGGCTCGGTATGCATACATATATATTTTATGTAAAGACACGACACGTCCAAATTTTCTTATATACATATATATATATATATATATAGACACACACACAACACACACACACACACACAATAATAGTCTGTGGATGTTATAATGACTGTATTATTTCTCGTGCTGTTATTTTATATAGATCTTTTACACATAAAAGAAGTGTTTGTACATGCACGTGCGGTGCCTGCTCTCTTTTATGTGATGTTTATTGTCCGGAAAACTTGTCAGTTGGTGTGAGTATTTCTACTCATAACCGTGCAATGGCGATCCTTTTTCGCGATTACATGTTTATTGTATGGCGAGTGCATAGGCAGATGCACGTATATACAATATTTTATCTGGCGTAACACATTACATGTAATGGTGGTCGTGTGGTCAAGACGCTGGTCTGGCATCCCAAGGGATGCCGGAATGATCCCGCATACCTCCTGCATTTTTTAAGATCCAAAACACCTAAAAAAAATTCCCAGCTGTCCTGGCGGCTGCCATTTGAACTCGCCTCCCCGATGCTAGCACGCCCCTGCTGGCGACGAGTGAACCAAATCACATGTATAAAAGGGCCGCGCCAATAACAGCGCTCCTAGCCACCAACTGTAGAACTTCACACACTCTCGTGGCAGGTGCGAGAATCAAAGATGGCAGCAGGCGCTGGAATTAAATATGGAGGACATAAAAGGAAAGACCTTAGCACACACTGGTGGCGAATGCAGGAATCAATGATGGCCACATACAGCAGACGATGTTGACGGTGATGGAGGGTGCGAAAAGCAAGAGAGGGGTGGAATTGAGAGAGAAAATAATGGAGATTGGAAGGAGTATGAGAAAACTCCCGAGGGATAGAATGGATGTGAGGAAGGAATGGCAGAGCATCAGAAACACATTAACATGGGAATAAAAGAGCGGGAGAAAATAATCGGAATGCAAGAGCATGAAGTGTCAAGGTGGAATGATAGAGCAGGAGAGAAAAAGGGAAATTCCAGAGGGGAAAAGGGACATCCAAGATGGCCACCGCAGGCGAGGCAAGGCAGAGCATGAGGTTGCTGCATAATGTCATCCAAAATGGCCACCGTGGTTCCCTCGGTCCCCTTCCAGCATCCAGGTGGTGCTGAAACCCCTATTTCTAACTAATTGTATACTGTTAGCTAATCAAACACAATTTTATTTTCATGCTAGTAAACAGCTCATTTGTTCACATATTTTCTCCAATACTCAGGCATGTACGTTTGCATCCGAGAGCCGATCAAATAAATTATTCTCAGACAAAATCTTTTTGTATCACCTTAACCATTCATGGAATGTGGAAAATTCTGCATGTTTTTCTAATGCATAATTATTATTTCCCAGAAAGAGAGAGAAATAATTACAGTGTTTCTACAATATTCTAAACCGTTGCATTGCAGGAACCGCACTAATGAAAAGTGGCCTGGCAGCATGGCCATCTTCTAGACATACTGTGGTTTGGTGAGAGACCAAGAAGGATTGTCAGCAAACCTATTCCACGTGAAATGTGACTGATTACATCTGCAATACCCCCAACAGCTTGGAGTCACACTGATTTGCAAAACTTAGTGCTTTATTTTGGCTTTATTAAATGGTGATGCTAAGACAAATTGCCTTCGATACAGGGAAACATCAGTTGTGGCTAATAAACAGGAAGTTAATTAAACATGATCAAAATGCATGTTGGCCACCAGGTGAATTATAATTGGTGGTTACCAAACTCTTAAAATAGGACACATCATCACATGTTTAAAGTGAAAAAATAAAGTAATTGTTTGAATTGTATTATCACAGTTCAAAATTACAATTCTGAAATGCCACCTGAGAGAATCAAATTTGCAATGTGCGACGAAAAAAATATTTAAACAAAACAAATTTTGCTTGTTTTGAATTAATTTAAGTTCGGTTTGTTCATATAAATAGGTTTAGCTAAAATACTTCATACAGGGTGCATTACAGCAACTGCGCTTCCAGTTCACCTGCATTTTTATCAGTAGTTGACCTCCTGAGATCTGGACTCTGTACTTCCCAGCTACAGGTATATTATATGCAGCTTTAAAAAGTAAATCACGCACTTGGTCTTGATTAAATTGAACATTTCCCTATCGGTACACTCAGTATAGGCTGTTCATGGTAAAGTGAACACTTATGAGACCCTAGTTACTTTTTCCTTTCAATCTTTTTTTAAATCCTTTATATATATATTTTTTTAAAATAAATATTGCCATGTAAGTAATAAACACAGTGTATGTATATTCCACCACATTTGGTAAATAACATCTAAGGGTACAATAAAATCTATTTATTGAATGTTATTCAAAATGAGAGGGCTTTCAAAAGTGCTCACTTTACCGTGAATAGAATATAGTCTTAATCATCTCGAAAGCTAATTATTTGACAGCACTGGGAAAGATTGTGTCTTGGAGCAAAATCATGTTGAAAAAATATACTGAAGAGCCAAAAAAACTAGTACATCTGCCTAATATCGCGTAGGGCCCCCCTGAGCACGCAGAAGTGCAGCAAGACGACGTGGCATGGACTCGACTAATGTCTGAAGGTATGCAGGAGGCAATTAACACCATGGATCCTGCAGGGCAGTCACAAATCCAATCTGCGCCAATTTGAGAAAGGGTTGCACGTCTGTCATGTTTAACGATTCTCGTCAGTCGTCGTTTGTCCCGTTCTTTCACAATCTTTTTCCGGCCGTAGCGATGTCGAAGATGTGACGTTTTACCGGATTCCCGATATTCACGGTACACTCGTGAAATGGTCGTACGCGAACATCCAAATGTTATCGCTACCTCGGAGATGCTATGTCCCATCTCTCGTGCGCCGACTATAACACCACGTTCAAACTCACTTAAATCTTGATAACCTGCCATTGTAGCAGCAGTAACCAATCTAGCTGCTGACCGCATCGCGTTACTCTGATTGGTTCCATACCTCTGTTATTTGCATACCCACGCCTATACCAATTTTTTTTGGCTCTTTAGTGTATATTTAAATATCAGCTCCCGTTGCTGTTTTATGAATTTTGCAACTCCCACCATAAAAAGATGGTTACAATAAGGACAGATGTTGGTAGGGATGAAAATAACTATGGAATGTAAAGGCAAAAAATCTGATTAAATACGGAGTTGGCGAATTTTTGAACTCCCACTAGTGACAGACACAAACGTTCACCTATTGGTAATATAGGAACTTGGCAAATTTTTTAGTTTCCATAGTGATTTTCTATAAACCTGTGTTGGCAACACTTCCTCCACTGGTGTGCGCTGTGAGGATATCATACCACACGCCCCGTGTTCGAGTTGGCACTATTATACTGACTACAATGACTACGTATTTGGTATGTTACTATTATTAAGTTTTTAGTATGTAACAAAACTTACTAAAATACTAAGGCCGTGTTTGAACGCTGTTGATAGTCACTTGTTCAAAGATTGTTGCGATTAGATAAAGTCTGTCTCATATAAGTTGGCGAGATTTTGACAGTCAGCGAGTGGCAAACTTGACGTATAGGTAACAAACAACGTGCCATTTACAAAATCCTGTATCAGCTGATGCATGAACAAATGAAAATTAATATTATGTTGGGTATTCTAACTGCACTGCCGATTCACATCAAAGAAACAGAATATACGTGGATAAGAAATAGTTCCTAGATGAATTAATACGTTTTATTTTACGTGTTTGTGTTCACAAACCAGCTGTTATTAGTGTTACAAACTAAATTTTGTGCTAAGGTAGTAATTTATGTGTGTTCAAAATGAAACGGGCATTAAAACAGTCCGTATTAAAATGAAATGCAACTTCAAACATTGCAAGATATTTTCATGTCGTACTACCACTCTCCACACCTTGCATACATGCTTTATATTAATTCCAAAAGTCTACAGAAATATCGGAGGGTATAGCTAAATAATTTTTTCAAATAATTTGACGAAATATATTTTAAACTCTTGTCGTTTTGAGCCAATAAAAGGAGAAAAGTGAAGTTTTGCAAATACTGAATAAAGAGGCAGGTCAAAAAGCTGCTACCTGTCGAGATAGTTGACAACAAGCCCTACCACGCCATCTGTTACAACACGCCCTTCCACGCTATCTGTCAGCCAGATCCCGAACTACAACCAGTTCTCCCGCTAACCCAAATTTTTGTTGTTTTCGTGTTGTTACTATTCTGTATTAATAAAACGAAGAAAATGGGATGCGCATGAGTAGTTTTGAAGAATTCTTACGTTATTCCGCACCACATATTTCTAACTCAAGCTGTTTAGTATCAGTAATAGCAGAATGGGTGATAGGTGAAAGTTACTGTTTACATGTTAGCTGGTGCCCAAGGCATTTTCCATTGGAAAGTAATATGGGAAACTTGCTTGACAACGCACTTGTCATTCACCAACAAACAACTTGCCAATGACTTTTGCAAAGGTTACTCTATTCCCGGGCTGGTCAGGTGTGCATCATGCAGGTAGTGACATATGCTAAAAAATACCACAGAAGAGAAAATAAAATACTTAGTAGGGGGACGGTGCCCAACACTCCCTTTCCTCCGAAAGGGCACTCATACCTGCGTATGCTACACTTCCTCACAACTGACAGTATCCTTTCTTACTAACCTGCATGTTCTGACATAATAGGTTTTATTTCAGCTGCCAACAGAGTATCAAATTCAAAGTGAACACATTCTCTTAGCATACACAGAGTTTCGATTTTGATATGATAACCAAACTGAGACAATTAGGTTATGGCTGAACAAACCATTGAGGGAAAGCACTGTTTATAAATAATACAATGATTAGGTGAAAAAAATGTATTACTAACTTCAGTAATGCAACACGTAACAGTCTAATGTTAGAAACCAAATTAAAAATAATACATAAAAAAATGATAAAATTTAGGGAATTTCATTTATTTATATATATTTTTCTTTTTAACTAAGTTATTCAAAATTTTTTTTTTAGTATTAATTACAACAGGTGCTATATTTACATCAGCAACACAGCAAAACAGGTTTTCTGACAAAACAATTATAACACAGTTTTGTAGTCTTGCCCCTTAAAGTTTCACAGTAAATACACTGAAAATATGGTGGGTAAGTTTACATCCTCATTCCATGTGGAACACTTGCCAGTCACAGCAACTGCTTAGGGTGAATGATTATGTCACCGGACCATATACATAGTTGAAATCAACAGGACATTAACACTAGAGTCAAATGTAAAACTTAAATTGAGATCAACAGCAGCTGTCTTGGGTGTATTCTCTATCTATATCCAGCGTTGGTGGCTATAATATCCCTAGTATCCACAGGACACGTTATCTGTTTAATGTAGGGTTGGGACATAAACATAAATATTTATGAAACATCTGTATTTTACATCAGCATTTATTCAGCTTATTGTGTTGATAGCATTGCTGTTTTGTATCAAAGCTTTGCAAACATGAAAATTAGAGGAATTTTTGAAATACAAATGGCAATAGAAGCATTTTGTAAACACTTCTCAGATGTGTAAATTTGACAGTTTATGGTCTTCTGCTTCAACAGTCAATTACGAGACCACTGAAACTGACACAAACGCAAAGTGTTAGGTGACAGTTGTTGACATGCGATGTGAGTGCGTAAATTGCTACATGTGTTTTTTTTTTGTCAAATTTCAATAATTTTTTACTTTTTCAACGAAGACAACTTTGTTATAAATATTACAAATGAGTATGGTATAATTTATTTTGGAGTTATTTAGAATTAAAACATTGAGCATCGATGNTTTGTCAAATTTCAATAATTTTTTACTTTTGCCACGAAGACAACATTGTTATAAATATTACAAATGAGTATGGTATAATTTATTTTGGAGTTATTTAGAATTAAAACATTGAGCATCGATGTTGAAAAACATTGATGTTTTGCTATCAATAAATCGGGAAAATCAATGTTTCAATTGTCAATGCACAAAACAATTGAACAGCAATGTTTGCCTTGAATGCCCCGACCCCAGTCTAATCCTTGTTACAATTCATTTATGGTATGCGCATGAATTGCTAATAAGAGTTTTGTACCTTTGAATTTTTTGTATTAGTGATTCTGTATATCAGTGAGAGAGCACATTTATATTTGTTATATATAATTTTAGTGAACACACATCTTTTTTACACATTTTTGTTTGAGTGGACCCATGTGAACAACATGAGTTACACTTTGTCCTGTGATCTATTTTCTGCAATAACTTTTGTTTAAAGCAGATAAACACATATTTTGAACTGTGACTGTGGTTAAAAGATCAATTCTCATGCAAAAACTGGTTGAGGAAGAACTGGCCTTGCTGAAGAATATTTTTGAAACAACTGAGTTCTCCCAATCCTGTTTTGTTAACAATGGTTTTTTAAAAATTAAGACTAAACTTCTTGTAAATTACATATTAATTTTATTCAGTACTACAAAAATTCTAATGTCAATTTTTTTTTGCCTAAAAAATGAATAAATTGTGGAAATTTGATTCTGATGTTACACTAAATCTATGGCTTTTCAACAGAAAAAGTCAGCTGCTTGGATATGAAACACTTCTAAATGAAATGATCCAGCCTAGGACAGAATCAGGACATTACAAAAATGTACCTTGTGAACATCTACACTGTAAAAGTAAATTTAATTTACAGTCATTGTATATAAATGCACATACACCAATGACTGTGACCCTAACGATGATAACTCATGAACACTTTTATCAAGCACTGTAGGCAGTCCTCGCGTGCAAACAGGAATTGTGGGGGTAGGTCGCTCTCGCCACTGGATCTCCTCCGACCAGAATCTGAAAGCGGCGATGTCTTGCTGGTCGAACGCAATGCTGTGAGGCTCCGCGCAGGCATCTTATTAACCATAGGGCTGGCAGGTGACTTAACGCCTGCTGAGCCAAGCGACCTCTTCAGTGATGTGGAACTTGGGCTGTTTACAACAGATGCATCCCCTTCGCTCTGAACCACAGAATGCTGCCTCAGAGAATCCCAACTCTCGCGGAAATTGCGGCGAGCATAATCCAGTAGCAAACTCTTAAAAAAAAAAATACCACTCCGAATCAGAAACATTGAGTGTCACACACTGAAACTAACACACATTTTTACATTTAGCACATGCACACATACATAATGTGTGTGCACACAATTTCCAGCTATCTATCTCTCCCAGCTATAGTTGTTTTGTGTTAAATGTGTTCTTTTGACAGCCTGCAAAGATTTCTCTTTCTTGCCATGTATTCCCTAGCCAAATAAAAAATTCACATTGCCATGTACTTGACTATTTATTATGGTCATAAAACAAAAAGAAACCAGTTTCAGCAGTAGCAACTGTGTGCCCATGGTGCCGGGATAGCCAGCCAGCTGCCCTGCTGCGGTTTGTAAGCCTACTCCATGCAGCATAGCCTTACCACCCCTATGGCCATCGAGGGGTAATTCATGTGCATCCTCACAGTACAGCCGGGTAACTTTGCTCTTTCTGCCCATTCGCCCAGGTCTTCCTCAGCTACGGCAGATTGTTACTCTGCCTGTATGCGCATTGGTCTTAGAGCGTCTTCACCTCCAACTACAGCAATCTTGCTGCCACCATACCTATGCACCAGTAGCCCTCCAGTANTGGTCTTAGAGCGTCTTCACCTCCAACTACAGCAATCTTGCTGCCACCATACCTATGCACCAGTAGCCCTCCAGTATTCTCGCTGCCACCTTAGCTCCGGCCATTACGCTGTGGGTCTACGACAAGGTCGCCTTGTGCCATCACCTATTGCGAGCCACCATGCTGTACAAGTAATCACCGCCTACTTTAGGCTCACCCTCCNATGCTGTACAAGTAATCACCGCCTACTTTAGGCTCACCCTCGCTGTACTCATGCTGCTGTTAACAACCATGCCCTCTGTGCATTGATAGCAACCTAGGTCCAGGTCAGCGTACAGGCTGGATATGTTTGATATGTTGGTTCTCAAATATACCCCATCACAGCTTGCCTTTTCACCACTTCAAGCTCGCTACTTTTCTAGCCACTCTTTCCTTCTTTAATTCCCCTTTTCAATCCAGTTACCATTACTTGTATTCTAGGTATTGGCACATGGTTCCTCCCCTATAGCCCTCCAGGCTGGAATTTTGGTGCATTTTTCTTTGAGCTGGGGATTGTAGTAAGGCCTTGCTGACCACGACTGAAGGAGGAGTACCCAAGCTTTCAGCAGGGCACTTGGTCACCGGCAGTAATCCTGCCCCATGGGTGCTCCTTGAGAGCTGGTAGAGGTGGAACGTAGGGAAGTAACACACAAACTTTCCCACAAGAATTCAGCATGCAGGTGGTAATCCCGTCCTACCTGATACCCTGGGAAGGTGACATGCCCTGTAGACATTGCACCGTGAGGTGTGTCTGTTCTCCAGGAGGATGGCCCCCTTATTTCCAGTCCCCCACATTATTGAAGCCAGTTTTCCCAATCCGTACGGAACACCCATTAACACACAACTCTCTGTCTGTCTCTCATATATGTCATGTCATTGGACTGGTCGATGGAAGAGAACTGCAAGGGCCATTGACCTGGCTGCAGAGACTGCAGGCACGGAGACTAGGCTCAGCCATGTTTCCAAAGCTACCAAAGCACCACGCTAAGCTGATTTACTGCCCTCAGGGAGAGAAAGACACCCCCAGCTTAAGAGCCTCCAAACAGTGGCGGTGGTGGTGGGTTTGTTGTCTGTCTCTCTCAGACTGTACACTAAAAATCCATTTTGGAATTCCCTGACTTTTCCCTGTTTTCCAGGCAGAATATTACCATTTTCCCTGGCCTAATTTTAGGAATACTAAAACCTTGAATACCATATTTTTCGCAGCTGACAGAACAATATGATCCCAGTGAAGTCTAATAAAAAATTAAACTCTCTAAGATACCAAGCCAGCAGGGACAACATTTTATTCAGTCCAATATTTCTTGCGATACACGTTATTGACTTTACTTAAGTGCCCATTACAAACATATAGTCCCAATGTGACTTGGAAAAGATATATTATTGCCAGTTCACAAACTTAAAAATTAAAATCTTAAAACATATATGCTCATAATTACATTAACATTTATTAACACGTCTGAACAATTTTCGCAGAGTAACAATTAGGTACTTATATTTTCCCTGACCCAGNAACATTAACATTTATTAACACGTCTGAACAATTTTCGCAGAGTAACAATTAGGTACTTATATTTTCCCTGACCCAGGTGAAATTCCCTGACATTTCCCCGACCTTTCACTGCCATATGAAATTCCCTGACTTTCTCCAGGTTTTCCCTGTGAGTGGACACCCTGTCTCTACCTCCCATGAGTTGCAGGCAGTCTGCCACCTGTGGCTGGTAAATTGAGTGCCATGGTCTGTCAATATGGCCTGCGAGTATCCCCAGCGAGGAAATATTTCTCTGTCTCGAATTTTTGCACCATGTTCTGTCTGGGTTTCCTGATTGGGTAGTGGAAATGCTTCTACCCAATGGGAATACTGGTCTATTACCACTAACAGGTATCTATTGCATCTTGTACTTCTTGGGTAAGGCCCCATCAGTTCGGCTGCTAAGTGCGTTCAGGCGGTGTGAGGTCGTCAGGGTTTTCCTGTTCGCTGTGGTACATGGTAGGCCTTACCACGACAGCACGCTTCGCATTTGTTTACGTACTGCCGTAGGTTCCAACATATCCTGTCCCACGTTTATCGTTCGTTAATGCTATAGAAGGTTTCGTTGATGCCTGGATGACCGGCTTGTGGGTGGTCATGGTGGTGTCGGCATACGTCTGCCTTCAGGATGCGAGGGATCCAGATCTTCCACTGGGCTCCAGGTTGTCGCTTCGAGACCAGACGATGTCATCTCATAGTTAAAACCACTGGGGCATGTCCTGAAGACACTGGTCGTCTGGATCCTTTTGCTGGTGGTAACTTATCTGGTATCTGTTGAGCTGTAGCTGGAGGAGCTGGAAGTGCTCTTCNCGTCTGGATCCTTTTGCTGGTGGTAACTTATCTGGTATCTGTTGAGCTGTAGCTGGAGGAGCTGGAAGTGCTCTTCTAGGCGAGGCCAAAGGAGGGTCGTTCTCTCCCATTCTTCGTCTTCTTTGGCATCCCCGTCGAGGTCCGAATGGTAGGATAAAGCGTCAGGCAGGAAATTGGTTTTTCCGGGCAGTGTTGCACTTCAAAGTCAAATTCAGTTAGGAACATTTACGTCATCCTAATTTGGCTTTGGCATTTCTTGACTCACTCAGTCATTGGGGCCCTTGCTGTCGTAGCAGAGTACGAAGTGTCTTCCTTCCAAATGGTAATGGTACTTTCTCACCACCCAGATTACAGCGAGACATTCTTGTTTGTTAATGTGGTATTTTTGTTTGGTGGCGTTCAGGCTGGTGCTGGCATTGGCAATGACTTGAGGTTGCCCGGCGGAGTTCTCTTGGTATAGTATCGCCCCCAGTCCGTTCTGGCAGGTGTCGGTCTGCAGTATAAGGGGGCCATTTCCTTGTGGTCGGTGGAGTTGCTCAATATTCTGGAAGCTTTGCTTCAGGTATAGAATTGCATTGTGGTGTTCTTCTCCCCACCGCCAACGTGCTTCCTTCTGAAGGAGGGGGTTGAGGGGTGCCATTATTCAGGCTAAGTCTGGTACATAGTCACATAACAAGTTACACACCCAAGAAACAGCGCAGCTGCTTCTTATTGGTTGGTTCTTCTGTCTCTTCTATGGCTCGTATCGAGGTGACTTGGGAGTAGTTCCCCTTGGGTGTGACTATGTGGCCCAGGTAGCCTATGGCGGTCTTTCCAAAATGGCTTTTGGAAAGTTTGCAGGTTAAGTCATGCAATTCGAGTATTTCAAGTACTCTCTGGAGGTGTCCGCCATGTTCTTACCAGGATTTTGAATACACAATTATGTCTTGAAACAAAATTGGCAGATGACGCCCGTGAGGACCTCTGCGGACAATAGCCTCTGAAAGGTGGCGGGGGCATTCTTCAGCCCAAATTACATTACTCGGAATTGCAGGGTTTCGTCCTCTGGAGTAGTAAAAGCGGTATAATTTCTGCTGTCGGGATGTACTGAAATTTGTCAGTACCCTGACTGCATGTCTAGGGTACTGAAGATTTTGGCTTCTCCTACATCCCGGAGAGTGTGAATTAAGTTAATGGCCGGAGGTGTGATGGGATGTGTAACGTCATTTAGCTCCTTGTAATTCACACAGAATCTTAGCTGCCAGTCCTTCTTCGGGACTTAACTCAATCTGGGAATTGTAAGGCGAGTCTGACAGTTCCACAATCCCCTGCTCCTTCATTGCCTGGGCTTGCATCATAATTAGGTGTCGCTGCCTGGGGGACACGCGATATGGTCTGTTGTAGATGGGCATGTCAGTGGTGGGCTAAATTTCATGTTGGATACTACGCGTCTGGCATAGTTATCTCCCTTGTCAGAAGGCAGCAGCATGGTCGGCCAATATCTGCTGCAGCTAGGCAAATTCTGATTCTGCTAATTGGTGATTAGTTTCTTTGGGTGCTATCANTGGTCGGCCAATATCTGCTGCAGCTAGGCAAATTCTGATTCTGCTAATTGGTGATTAGTTTCTTTGGGTGCTATCAAGGATGGAATCGCAGCGTCCGGGCCGTGTTCCCAGTTGACAGTCACCCTGTGCTTATCTCCGATATAGATTTTTTTTTTAATTCAGCAATGTTAAAAACACGACTCTGAAATTTTTTTAAAAATCTTAAATNGTCTCCGATATAGATTTTTTTTTTAATTCAGCAATGTTAAAAACACGACTCTGAAATTTTTTTAAAAATCTTAAATCATTGAATTTAATTTTTTAATTTGTTAATTGAAAATATTTTAGATTTTAGTTAGGTATACACAGAAATATTTTAATTATATGAAAACTATTACCCTTTAGCATTAACAATCAAACCAATATATGTAGAGTTAAATACTTAATTTCTTCAAATCACAATAACAAACATGAGCAGAAACCTTAGAATCAGACACTGCTGTAACTGTTTTAAAATTTAAAAAAATGCACTAACAAACTATGTAAACAGTATTAAAATAAAAATATATGTTTAATATCAAATAAACCTTAAATCATTTCTTCCCCAGTTGCTTATTTATTGGAATGGTGAGTAATTAATCAGATATGTAATTTATTTTACCTGTTCACAAAGTGCTCTGCGTACACATCAATNTATTGGAATGGTGAGTAATTAATCAGATATGTAATTTATTTTACCTGTTCACAAAGTGCTCTGCGTACACATCAATCCCTTCAGATTTTCCCAGGATAAGTTAATAAAGTGATAAGTCCAGCCTAAATGGCCTGCAATGAGCATTATCTTACCAGAATGGAGATGAGTTCTCGCTGCAGGAGATGCTTGTCCCTGTCAGGCACGCTCGCACCTCGCAGCAACAGTATGCCCTGTGCACACATCAGCTGGAGGCTCATCTCCAGAGCCACTGCTACGCTGCCCTTGTCCAACACACCCACCCATGAGGGGCTTACACCCGTGTGGACAGATGATGTGGAGAACAACCTGCGTGGGGATGGAGATCGCGTTGTCTGCAACATCACGACCCGCCTGATCGCTTGTGTGGACGCTCCAAACAAACACCCTGTTAAGCTGCCAGTGGTACAATTTACACTGCCACAGTAACATCATCTCTAAATATGAACACACAGTACTTTTATTCAGTGCGTATTAGGTAATTGACTGCTAAGCTGACATGACATGTGATCGAGAGATTATTGAGCATTACGTTGATGCCCAAAGTTACTTACAGTATTAATCAGGAGTATTATCAGCATTGCATCCATGTTTACTTTCAAAATGTGTCCTCGGTGATTTGCTGAAGTGTCACTGTGTGATGAGGGGGCCAGACTGGTAATGATTTGTCTCTAATCCAACAACATTCAATTTATACACACCTACCTGGTACGCAAGGGGTTTATAGCTACTTAGAAACTTGAAGGGCCCGCCATCATTTTTGTTAGTGTACAACATAAAATGCTATTACCAAGCACAATTCCTTATCAAAACAGTGACTCAGCTTTACAAGGATGACTAGATACACCATGCCAACACTTGGTTAAAGTAAAACCAATCTACATAAATTGGAAATCCTGCTCATAAATGTGAATTCCGAGAACTATTGCAATGTGAAAAGCTACATAAATACCGCTTTTATGATCAAATTTCACGAAATAAAATAAAGACCAGATATATTTTTAAAAATCTCTACAATCATAATAATGGTGCCAAATTATTCAACGAACACTGGATTCACAGAAATAGCAGTATAAAAAAGTGATGCAAATTTCATTTTTTATTTCTAAGAAATCCTTTAAAAAAAATGAAAACAAAAAATACGTAGTACAATGTTTGTTTATGTAGTATAGTCAAATCTCAAAATTATGACCATCCACGGTTCCCGAGAAAATGATTGTAACCTCGAAAAGGTTATTGTTCCAATTTGACCCACCCCCAACCTCTATATGCAAAAATTGTGTAAAAATTTTACTTAGGCCATTTTTGTACTGCATTAGCAACAGAATTACACGTTATATTTATAAAATGCACTCAAACGGTTCCCATTAAATGACTCTAAGATCTATGGGCTTGTAAGACCAAATGTCACTTTTAAATTAACTTTGAACCCTGTATTCTAAGAGAAATTATACCCTAGACAGGAGACATACGTCCATTTCTTGTTTCAAAACAAAGCCTGAACACAGCATGACACATAAGCTTTAGCAAGCATGGACTACTTTTTCACTAGCTTCTTGCAGGAAAATCAGAGGATTTTTGTTTTTAAATATTAACTTATTATCAAAGGTCCATTACCCAGCTCTTCGTGGGCTTTATACGCACACAACATAACAGCGGCAGAAGGTAGATAAAGGCAGTTACAATTAGCATGGCTACCTTCACTGTTGTTCTGAAGGAGCCATGTCCACCAGAACGTCACCTTTCCCAAGGTGACTGGCTGACTTCCCCTCCCCTCTGGCAAGAGCTGCACGCGCATCTACCCACCCGAGAGATACTGTCGACCGATGCCTAGCAACCATAGGCCAGAGTCGGATCACGTAGTAGGCACTGCTTGCTGCAGTGTATTTGTAAATTTGTAGGCGACATGCATATTTATTTACGGCTTTATCTTACACTGGACCCACTACAAACGAATATGACTAAACCTTAGATATTAAACAATTAAAAAAAAATGTAAGTATATACACTTATGACGAGTGCCACATATTTCTTTTATTCTAAAGCACCACTGTCATACCGCCATTGCAAAAAGAACCCCCAACGAGAGAATAGCACACGAGTTTGTGTGTTCCGCACCTGAGAGTGCGTAGATGCAACCCGCAGAAACCCAGTAGCCCCACAAGGCGCATACCCGCAATGTTGGACAGCCTGACAGCGAGCATATACAGCTGTGCCTCCAGTCAACAACGATGCCGGAGAGAGGGAGAAGTAAGGGAGGGGTTCCATGCAGCACTCGCGGTGGCATGTCCGAGGCTTGACACAGAGATATAAGCCATGATGCGCCAGCCAAACGTCAGTTGATGACCATGACCTTAAGGAGGACTACCAAGAGTTCCAGAGCCGATGGAATCACAGCCATGAACTGATTGTCGCTTCTAGAGTAGGACCACAGACTGTCCCTACCTAAGGACAGTCCGCATCTTGATAAACACCACATATTAGCAGGCCAACCATACCATAGAAAGAGTACTTAGAAGTAAGCCTGTGCCGATCTGGATTGGCAGATACAGATATTGCTGATATTTGAGTGTATCGGATCGTATTCAGGATTCATCATGGCCAAATATTGTTAAAGTATAAAACAACTCTTATTATTTGCAGGCATCTTAAAAAGATTCTCCATATTTTTAGCAAGAAAATATACAAACAAATAAGTGGCTAAATGAATTTACCATATGTATTATACCAAAGTCAGTAACTTTCAGCCTAAGTTTTTTGTATTTAAAAATGACATGGCTTGGCTCGGCCTAGCATGGGATGATTTATTTTATATGCAAACACTAAAAGCGTAAAAATATATTGAACACATCTTTCGTACACTAAATAGAGCACAGTCATAACAGATTTTCACCAAAATTTGACACTATGTGGTGCATTTAGTTTTTATTCTCAAAAATATAATGTTTGTTTTAGTGATTCATTTCACTAAACACAATGCTGATTTACTGTTTACGTACGTAGCTGGCAATGTAGTTCAAAAAACTACCAGTAGATGGCTCGTGCTTGTGTAGTTCACATTTCCCCAACAGATTGCTGTCAAGCGTAACCGAAAATTCAGCACTCATGTTTGAAGTTTTGATAACAGGCTGGTCAGATGCATTTTCAACGAAAAGTTTGCGTTCATAAGAGAGAAAACCACAGATGGCTTGGCTTCAGGAGGGATCAAGCTAACACCTAGCCAAAAAGCTAACTCCTGTTAAAAGCACCTAGAATTTAACAGTATGAAAACCAACAAAATCTCAGCCCCACAAATGTTGCTTTTGGCTACCAAAACATGTTACTGTAAATTTTTTTGTTTCTTCATCTTTAAAAATTAAGTATTGAAATATGTAAATAACTTTAGAGAATGACTGGGCTGTTTCATTTGTTACTTTCAGCTTTTCTATTAGAATTATGTATATTGTTGCTTTATATACAAAAGAATTGAAACACACATGCATGAAAACTGTAAAATGTGTCAAAGTATATGAAATGAACTGGTTAAATTTTAGATAATGAAGACTTGTTAAATCAAGATGGCCTAATTTAAGTAATGTTTCTGCCGGAGGAAAAAAATTATACAATGTTAAAGGATTCATTTTCTGCATCCATGTAAAGTTGGAGGTATGTATATAAATGTTCATATTTAAAATACTTTGTCGTTTTAACATTGGCAAAAACATTTAACATTATCTAAATATTTAGTTATATTTAGATTTTTTATATTGATATGAATATGTAATATCGGCAGATCAGTAGATCAGAATATCGGTAAAATTTAAGGATCGGCACAGTTTTACTTAGAAGTATCTGGTACGCAGTATGGTAAAGCCCCCTATTAGCAAGACTACAGGACAAAATGGTTAGGCCACCCACGTCACTTAACCCACTCCATCCACCGTGTATAGACCCACCAGAAGGAGTGCCAGGCCTAACATGGAGTGACCTAATCACCTCTGGGTACACGTTATATAGGGAACTGTTACTTGCCACTTCATCGCAGGTGTGAACAGTAGAACCTTCCTGTCCATGCCAGTGACAGAAGAACAGCCGCTGTCCTTGCGGAAAGCCATTCTCTGGGTAACCCACCCACACTAGCCTTCAGCTGTCCGAACCCCTGGGAACAAGCTCAAGCTGCCAGTCAACTGCCGAGGTCTCACCTCACAGCCCTCCCCGCCAACCTCTTTGGTCCCCTTATTAAAACCCCCGGAGCTGCACATCCCATTGTCGTCTACATACGGCTGGGTCTGCCCCTGGTATTGGGTATAGAACCAACTCCAATAGCCAGCTTATTGCTTTCAGACACCAGTACCTGGACGACTGCCAGTGCCTGCCCAGTCATCCAGAACCAACGTCCACCGAAGGAAGCCTTGCAGATACTCCTGCAGACTACAGCCTCAGCCCTGGGTGAGACTTGTGAAAGGCACGCCACAAAAAAAAAAAAAAAAAAANCTTAAAGACTTTTACGGTTTTTGGTTACCACTGTTCGTTTTGTCTAAATTATAACTGGCTATGATAAATAATTAGAGCTTAGTTTCACGTAAATTAGAAAATAATCTTAGATTAGTGAAAACATGAGTACAATCTATAATTGAGAGGTGTAACTCAGGTTTATGTCAACACAGCCATGCATACCTTGAGAAGTGCCTGAACACAAGTGTGAATAATTTTGATGATGGTGCCCATTGCAAGCACGGACCTGGGCTCATTGTGAACGCATGGGAGTGCAAAGCTGATCTCAACTATGGGCAGCCAAGTCCTTTCCATCTCGGAGTACGATGTGACCACGTCATCAAGTCGTGGACTGAATGGGAGGAGGCATACCAGCGATATGATGATGAGCTGCAAAAGCCTGTAAGACCCAACAGACATTCACTTCATTTATGATGATGTTCACTTGAAACATCAAGCATAAGGCAACCATCTTAGAGATCATATCAAAGAAGAAAATAAGTTGAAAAGCAAAATGCAACTTCAGATATTCTACTTCACTTAATAGTTACACTAATGTGTGCTGCAGACATGCATTGTGTAATGTCTCCTACTGGGGTCTACAAGTGCATGAAGGTCTGGTGGAAACAGGATCATGTCAAACTGAATCTTTTTCCCTTCCTTCACACCCCCTTTGCCCCTACCAACCACACCACTAACGTTAATATACAGAAAATTAAATACTGCATGTGTACAAAAACAGAACATAAAATGGTCCATCTAAAATATAAGGGAATCATCACACACTGTTAGCCCGGGAGCACCTTCCCCCATTACCAGAGCCCCCTGCCGCTTACAAGACTTCTTCAGTGTGCTGTGAACCAAATAGCAAAGACCACTTGCACCTGGTCAAACAGCAGTTGCAGTTCTCAACTTCCAGCAAGGCGCTGAGAATCTGCAATCAGAGCAGTTCTGCTCTCTGAAATTGGCAAAAAGCTACCTGCAATATTAACTGCACGATCCCAGTATCAGGGTTAGGGGTCTGTGAATATTCAAAAACTACAAATTATTCACAAATATTTTACTATTAAATTCGAAACCACAATTTGAATCAATTTAAAAAAAGTCCAAAAGAAAGAAAGACATACTGGTACCCACCACACTACTTTATCATGCTCTATTTCCAAATAACATTTAAAAATTAGAATGTTGAATGGATAAAGCAAACCCCTGATTTTGTGAAGTATCATGGTTCCCGAAAATAGTTACATAAAAAAAAAATAAAAAAAATCGAAGTTGATTATTTTTGACCTTTAATAAACCCAAAAATGAGGTTTAAAGTGCATTTTTACCTGCTAAGTCCCTATTTGATAGCTATTGACATAAAATAAACATGATTTTTAACTTAAATACTATTTTAATTCAATAAGCTGATGTCTTTCCAATAAAATGATACCCCAGACATGTTCTTGACCTCCCCTTGTTAAAAATGTTAAAACATCATGCAGCACATAAGTTTCACAGAGTGTGAAGTCAACTTTCAGTCGCTTCTTGCTGGAAAATCAGAGGATACATTCTTAAAATATTTATTTATTTCAGTAGATACACATCTTTTGCATAAACTGGTATATATTTGACACCCCTTTGTCGCAAAAGAATGTGTAAGCACCGAGCCTAAACGCTGTGTTAACTCATGGTAAGCTGAAGAGAAATATTATGGGAAAAAATCATAGGATATGGTTTTGAACTACTGAATGCCATAGAGAAACAAATCTTAGTGACAATTACAAATTTTTAAAATTAAATATTTATTACTCAAAAGTCGGACGTCTGCCAAATGAACTGGTGGCAAATGGTGTTCCTGCAAATGGCTTGGAGTTGGAGGGATAAACTTCAGCTGTCCTCGGGCGACTTCGTTTCCTCTCCTAAATAGCTGGTAAATCATGTGGTGAATGGGAGATTGTTGCCTAGCAGCAGAGATTTTACCAAGATTATCGTAGCTCAAAATAATTTTCTCAACCATTTATTTCAAAGGAAATAGTTTCGCCTAACAATGCAATAAATCTGAACAAGTTATGTTGTGAACATTCTGTTCATCTGTAATAAAACTCTCAGCATGCCCTTGTAGCATGATTATATATAGTAAAAATATTTGAATTTTGTTTATTTTTGTATGCCTCTACCTGCCTTACCTTGAAAAATGTGCAACATGCTATGTATTATTTTTGTTAAAATAAAAATATTATATAACCATACATTTCAAAATTCTGCATTCAAAATTAAATATAATTTTTCTCTGCATAAGTGAACAAATAACATAATATAACAAAGCTATAATTACGTAATGCTATTTACAAAGCACCGATTTGCAGACCTGTAACCACGGTTGGCACTATGGGACAACATATTTTGGCCACATACTTCAAAGGCCAGTAACAAAGGGTATGAAGTCACCACCACTGGAGACAGACATCAAAGAAAACCTCAGCACCAACACTAAATTTCCCCATGATAAGTGTTATGGAAACATCTCCACTAGCAAAATAAGATCACAAATATTATGTTTCACATAGTATTTCATTAGTCGGAAATCAGAAGTATTATCCTAGTCACTTAACTCATTGCCTTCTGTGGGGAGTCAGGTTCGAGTCCTGGCGAAAATTATGTGATACGTGAGCAGAGTCCTACTGTTTTGCAGCAAACACAAATGTGACATCAGTGGTGTGTACATGTCATTATGCATAACTTCATCTCTCCTACAGTTGTTCCCAATGTCTAAGCAGATGGATGATTTGCTGTAGGGANTGTTAAAACATCATGCAGCACATAAGTTTCACAGAGTGTGAAGTCAACTTTCAGTCGCTTCTTGCTGGAAAATCAGAGGATACATTCTTAAAATATTTATTTATTTCAGTAGATACACATCTTTTGCATAAACTGGTATATATTTGACACCCCTTTGTCGCAAAAGAATGTGTAAGCACCGAGCCTAAACGCTGTGTTAACTCATGGTAAGCTGAAGAGAAATATTATGGGAAAAAATCATAGGATATGGTTTTGAACTACTGAATGCCATAGAGAAACAAATCTTAGTNGAAGAGAAATATTATGGGAAAAAATCATAGGATATGGTTTTGAACTACTGAATGCCATAGAGAAACAAATCTTAGTGACAATTACAAATTTTTAAAATTAAATATTTATTACTCAAAAGTCGGACGTCTGCCAAATGAACTGGTGGCAAATGGTGTTCCTGCAAATGGCTTGGAGTTGGAGGGATAAACTTCAGCTGTCCCCAGGCGACTTCGTTTCCTCTCCTAAATAGCTGGTAAATCATGTGGTGAATGGGAGATTGTTGCCTAGCAGCAAAAATTTTACCAAGATTATCGCTGCTCAAAATAATTTTCGCAACCATTTTTTTCAAAGGAAATAGTTTCGCCTAACAATGCAATAAATCTGAACAAGTTATGTTGTGAACATTCTGTTCATCTGTAATAAAACTCTCAGCATGCCCTTGTAGCGTGATTATATATAGTAAAAATATTTGAATTTTATTTATTTCTGTGTGCCTCTGTCTGCCTAACCTTGAAAAATGTGCAACATGCTATATAATATTTTTGTTAAAATTAAAATATTATATAACCATACATTTCAAAATTCTGCATTCAAAATTAAATATAATTTTTCTCTACATAAGTGAACAAATAACATAATAGAACAAAGCTATAATTGCATAATGCTATTTACAAAACACCAATTTGCAGACCTGTAACCACGGTTGGCACTATGGAACAACATATTTTGGCCACATACTTCAAAGGCCAGTAACAAAGGGTATGAAGTCACCACCACTGGAGACAGACATCAAAGAAAACCTCAACACCAACCCTAAATTTCCCGATGATAAGTGTTATGGAAACATCTCCACTAGCAAAATAAGATCACAAATGTTATGTTTCACATAGTATTTCATTAGTCGGAAATCAGAAGTATTATCCTAGTCACTTAACTCATTGCCTTCTGTGGGGAGTCAGGTTCGAGTCCTGGCGAAAATTATGTGATACGTGAGCAGAGTCCTACTGTTTTGCAGCGAACACAAATGTGACATCAGTGGTGTGTACATGTCATTATGCATAACTTCATCTCTCCTACAGTTGTTCCCAATGTCTAAGCAGATGGATGATTTGCTGTAGGGAAGTTTACACCAGTGTCAGTCATGTAGTGGTGCACAGTAATGCATACACTGATGAAGCCTACGAACTAGACCCAATAGTACATAGTTGAGTGTTTACAACACTTGTCTGATGTGTTTCTAAGGAGGATGCATCATCCTGAGGTTTGTTGTTTGCAGGAGAATGCAGGAGAGGCATCATAGGTGCCAAAACCTGGAGTAATTAATGCCAGGGGTGCCAGTCCGACATCAACGACTGGAATGGGCTGCAAACAGCAGCATCAGGTTCAGCTGCATTACTAGCATCCTTTTGGCCTGGGCCCAATTCCGAGCCATGTGTAGGCATGGACAGAGCTCAGCATGAAGCACATGTATGAGTGGCTCATTTCTTTGGAAGACTCCAGTAAATGATGAGAATACACTGGCAACAGAAATGATGAAGTGAAGCATGGCAACCATGGCTAAGATGACTAGCTATGTCTTAACATGACTTCTTCTTTGCTAAATGAGGCATTTTCTTGCCCCCGAGATGATGCATATTTAATGAAGAGGTGTTGGGGGGGCTTTCATGTCCGTCTGTATTCAATGTGGTGCCCATTTTATAATTTCGTATTTTGGTAATTTTTAATTTTGCCAACATCCACTAGATACAAAATAAGAAATATTAAAATAAGAAATATTAAAATACAAAAAAATCAACATTTTTAATACTTAATATTAATTTTCATATAGGAAAGCAGTAAGCATTGATACAACACGAAACACAACCAAACCNTTTCTTTGGAAGACTCCAGTAAATGATGTGAATACACTGGCAACAGAAATGATGAAGTGAAGCATGGCAACCATGGTTAAGATGACTAGCTATGACTTAACATGACTTCTTCTTTGCTAAATGAGGCATTTTCTTGCCCCCGAGATGATGCATATTTAATGAAGAGGTGTTGGGGGGGGCTTTCATGTCCGTCTGTATTCAATGTGGTGCCCATTTCATAATTTCGTATTTTGGTAATTTTTAATTTTGCCAAGATCCACTAGATACAAAATAAGAAATATTAAAATAAGAAATATTAAAATACAAAAAAATCACCATTTTTAATACTTAATATTAATTTTCATATAGGAAAGCAGTAAGCATTGATACAACACGAAACACAACCAAACCGTCACTAAGTCAAACAGAATCGCCATATTAACATGGGATATTTACACTGATATTTAGACAAAGGTTCTACAAAGCTTCAAATTGAAAGTATTTTGTGTTTGTTATTTATTATGATCCATAAATCACAGCCTAATGTGTCATAGATGTACATTCACACGCGTTGGAAATAGCGACCACAGAACAAGGTGGGATAGCAAAATTGTGCAAAAGAAACAACTGACAGCAACCACAACACGATAATCAATAGAGTGTGTATAACAACAGTTGTTTAGCACTAGTCGATGCTTGCTTAAGTAAAATAGATTGATCATCATTGTAGTGGAAGGTAATGATGTACAGAGAACTTTAAAAAGACTTTAGGATAATTTTCCTGAAAAGGTAACTATAAAGTGACTTAGCTAAAAAAAAAAAAAAACTAATATCTTGTAATGTGTCACGCTCACAGTTATTGGCGGCTGGAAATTACCATTGCTGGCTCAGAGGTAGTAACACGAGACTCCTTAAAAAGGACACCAATTAAATATTAAATAAAGTCAAGTTCCGGTGTATTTTTTCTATACTTTTATTTACCAATTAAGTGACACAGTTCACATACGATCGTCAGGTATGCAGAGTACGAACCGTTCACAGATAAACAGACAAGTGCAGAACAGCGCCACAGTCGTTTACGAATTATTTAATTTCTTAAAAACTTGCCCGAAGAAATAACATATGCAGCGACCTCCCACACCGGCGGAGAAATAATCTAGCAAGTTCAAGTTTGCCGGTGTGGGGGTTAGCGCCACGCTCGACGCGGCCTAGGCGAGCACTAGTTGACGACTGCTTCAGACGACTGACTTGATTCAACTGACTTCAATGGCGACAGGCACACGTGTACTTGTGCTGCCTCTCACCCCCCTCTCCTGAGATAAGGGCCTGGCATGGGCTGCCACGCACGCTCTCCACATGTTATAGAAACTGTGTCGTACAAAACTTGTCGACGCAGTCTGAAAAAGGCTAATCTAATGCTGACGCTTAACAAAAACTCCAACTTTCAAAACGGCAACCGGATGCCTGATAAACAAACTATCACGGTAAAACGAACAACCACTGCTTTTAATTTCAAACCCGATAAAAATATTACGAAGCTTAGCAAAATGAAAGAAAATGAAACACGTGTCCCGAACATTAATAATACTGCGTCATTACAATCTTAAACAGAAACTACGTTGAAGCCCTGTTATTTATATATGATAAATTAATACTNGTTGAAGCCCTGTTATTTATATATGATAAATTAATACTCTGATATTCCCGTGAGAAGAATTGAAAATGGACTTTGCAGTCACTAAAAATATGTAGTATTAAATGTTTACATTTTTTTGGTGACAGGGGAGTCCTAGATACCTTTGTGGGATATCATTTAATCTAGAAAAAGTCTGCTGTGAAAAACATATTTTTGCACCAGACACAATAAAATGTAGACTTCACACAAAAAAATTAAAACAATATTTTTACCCCAATTTTTTAATTATGTNGAGCACTAGTTGACGACTGACTTGATTCAACTGGCTTCAATGGCGACAGGCACACGTGTACTTGTGCTGCCTATCACCCCCCCTCTCCTGAGATAAGGGCCTGGTGTGGGCTGCCACGCACGCTCTCCACATGTTATAGAAACTGTGTGGTACAAAACTTGTCGACGCAGTCTGAAAAAGCCTAATCTAATGCTGACGCTTAACAAAAACTCCAACTTTCAAAACGGCAACCGGATGCCTGATAAACAAACTATCACGGTAAAACGAACAACCACTGCTTTTAATTTCAAACCCGATAAAAATATTACGAAGCTTAGCAAAATGAAAGAAAATGAAACACGTGTCCCGAACATTAATAATACTGCGTCATTACAATCTTAAACAGAAACTACGTTGAAGCCCTGTTTTTTATATATGAAAAATTAATACTCTGATATTCCTGTGAGAAGAATTGAAAATGGACTTTGCAGTCACTAAAAATATGTAGTATTAAATGTTTACATTTTTTTGGTGACAGGGGAGTCCTAGATACCTTTGTGGGATATCATTTAATCTAGAAAAAGTCTGCTGTGAAAAACATATTTTTTCACCAGACACAATAAAATGTAGACTTCACACAAAAAAATTAAAACAATATTTTTACCCCAATTTTTTAATTATGTNTCACCAGACACAATAAAATGTAGACTTCACACAAAAAAATTAAAACAATATTTTTACCCCAATTTTTTAATTATGTGGGGTAAATTCAGTCTGTTGCCATATTACAAAGTCATTCACGGGAACTGTGACATTTGGTAAAATTGGGGCTCTGCTGTACTGGCTTTGCATGTGAAAGCCTGTAAGATACTTGGCTCACCTGTTACAAACACTGGCAAACTCAGCAGTGTGCTCAATAGGGGCTGACCGTAATTCACTCAGTTTCTGCTTATTGGTGAGAAGTTTCTTTTCCAGTGCATTACTGATCACCGCTGGTTTCACCCAGAATGACACACAGTATTCCAAACAGCTTATGACACCACTCTATAAAAAAAAAAAAAAAAAAAGTAAAACCCCCTTAACATGATTAAAAATTACAAAACTAATAAATTTGTACATTACAACCAAATTATGCAAGTTTTTTTACCCATGTGCTAACAAACATACATAAAGTGTTCTATCTAAATCTTTCTATAATATATTTTTCCTAATTTCCAATGTTTCCCTTTACAAAACATAAAAGTGTTTGGCAAAAAAAAAAATTATAATAAAACAAGAACAGTACAGAAATAAATTTTGGCACTAAGTTAGAAACTTAATATCTCTTTTGTAAACGTCAAGACAGCCATAAACTTCTCCCTTTTGAAGCCTTAAAAGTACTTTAAGTGTAATGATAATTGGTAAAGTAATTCTTTAAATAATCACCAGTTATGATTAATCTGTAATTTTCAAAAATTACCAATTATTACAGTAGAATCTCTCTATCTGACCCATTTAAAGCAACTGTTTTCTATAATGACTTATCGAACTTTTTTTAAAAATTTGGGTAAAAACCGTTTAAAATTTAAGGGAAATCGGCCAGGAAATAAATTTGAAGCACTTTTTAGGTTGCTGTGCATTGCGTTTCTCTTAGAAAGTGCTGTTCTGGCCAGGCCAGCTTATATAAGAATGGAAACCACCTCCCTAAGCCACCAGTGCTAGCCAACACCTATTAACTCTGCCGACTCCACCCCTCAGGTTACCAAATGTTTCAGAGCGCGATGTGACTACCCTCAATGNCAACACCTATTAACTCTGCCGACTCCACCCCTCAGGTTACCAAATGTTTCAGAGCGCGATGTGACTACCCTCAATGTTTGTCCTGTCATTGTGCTCTGCTTGCTTACCTTGTCACTTTGTGATATTACGACTTGGATTTCTCTTAGGTTTTGACTTGTGATGCATATATAGACTACTTTTTTTGCTGCAACTACGAATCATCACGTGCATGCCATGTGCCCTACAAATGATACAACCCTGAACTACAGCTACCCAAGCCAACATTGTCTCATATAATAAGGTGGATGCCTGGAGACCGCAATGCACCCGAAGGAAGAATATATTAAATCGCCTCGCCTTAAATAAAGCCCGGTGAAATAGGAATATACTAGTAAACCACGCCAGAGAAACTGCGCCTGAGCTTGCGCAGCCGAAGCAACCCTGCATAGCAGGGAGGCCTGCTTCCAGCTGCCCCAAGAAATGGCAGCAGAATTCGGCTCCGCCCAGGAGAGAGGAGCCACCCCCGTCGTAGCTACCCAAAGCCCGAGGGCACCAGAGACGACCTCCCAGCGCAGGAGAATATATGTCCCTGCACCACCGCAGAACAGCAAGTTTATATCAGCAGCTCGCCTTTGCACAAGTCGTGCCAAGACTCTCTGCTCTGTTTGCTCTCTACTGCTCTCCTCACGAGAGACCAACAGTTGATCTTCAGCTACCAACGCTGGACTTCTACAGCACCCGCTGCCACCCCAGAAGAGTCGTCGTTCACTCCTAACACTTGGCACTTGCCGTCAACACCCACACCTTATATTTCCCCCAAGTCCTTTCAAGATACCCCTAGCTTCAAGTAGGGTTTAGTTGTTATCATGGCTACCTAGTTGTTGCTCTGTGCTTTTTTAACTCGCCCTCTCTTCAAGCCGACAGGCACCTTCACCTGTCTTTGCTTACCTTCCAAGAGCTAATGAGTGCCTCGGTTACAGTAGGAGAGTACGGGTCACTGTGTCTTATTCTGGAGAGACGAAAACACGTATCCAGTTTAACCGTCGTCTGCTCTTTCGTGTGTGAATTGTGCTTAGGCATCCCCTGTAAGTATCACCCCACAACTGACAGGCAGGGAACCGCGAATTTAATACTGAATTTTGCCAATCTTAGTGTAGGACTGCGGCCCGTCCCCTAAAAAGGACTCAACGTGCATCATAAAGACACAACCCATTAGACGGCCACCCATACTGTGGACCAGGCACGTAAAGGTACCCGGTGCACAGGTACGGTAGAGCCACGACCACTAGAAAGACACACGACGAAGAGGCTAGATTTCCCTTGTCAGATAATCCATTACCTCCACAGCGTATATACTCGCCGGAGGGAGTGCCAGGCCTGACAAGGAAGGATCTACCCCTTCCGAATCACACTCTAGCTAGGGTTATCGTTGCCTGACACCCTGTTGCGGAAGTGAACTGTAGCACCCAATTCCCTGGTAAATGCCATTCACCCACAGGAGGGGTAGTAAGTGGAGCTGGCAAGCAAGCACTGCACAAGCAACCCGTCCTAGCCTTCAGCTATCTCACCTCATGGGAACAAGCTCACGCTGCCCACCAACTGTCAAGGCCTCACCTCACAGTTCCTTCCAGTTCGTCTATTTGGTCCCTTGGTGAAACTCCCTGGGACTGTACATCCGGTCGTTGAGATCCTCCGCCTAAATCTACCACTGGAACAAGGCATCGAGCCCATCGACGACGAAGACCCAGCTCCACCAACCAGCACCAGTGGGCCGGAGGCCTGCCAGCTGCAGCTAGATACGCCTCTCTGCCAAGCTGTTGCTAGCAGACGCCGTTGCCAGCAGACGCCGTTGCTACCAACCAGCCGGGCCAGGAGACCTGACATTGGAGCAGCACCGACGAGCACCGGTCGACCGGTAGTGGGAGGTTAGGGTTCGTAAATCCCTTTTACCTTTACGCTTGCTCTAGTATTAACTAAAAACAACTTCTATTGAGGCGCTGACGTGTTCCTGTCCATAGACCGTCACGCATCAGTTTGTTGATGACTTATTAGTTTTTTTGACATGCCATCAGCCACATGGACGTCTACAAAATTACTCACAAATACAACTCTAGACAATGAAACCACCAAAATCTTGACAAAACCAAACACATTCTTGTTGCCTCTGTGTTGCTTCCAGCTCTTTCCTCCAACAATCATCCACCCTTTCACAGGGTTCAATCCCTTGAAATTCAACAGGCATAACAGATAGCTGTGACACTCCAGTGCATTTACCGTCAGTTGAAACCAGAGTTTCAATAACCTAGATTTCGGAAAGTAGTATTTGTATGCAGTATGAACACAGGAGCTTCAGTTTTGTTTGTAGATATGGCACACGAAAGTATGCAGCATCCTATGTTACAGTTGTTATGATTGTTTGGCGACAAGCATTGGCATGCGCAGCCTTCATCATTAGGATGTGCCACAACGTTATATAATTGCCAATCACCACTTTTAAAGTGGGGTTCCGGGGGTTTCTCCTTCTGGAGATATTTGATTAGTGATAAGTACACAAATTTGTCACAAACTAGAATATTATAAAAAAAATTGTAATTCACTATCATTTCCTAAAATATTTATGGATAATTCAATTATTGAAAAATTAAACGTTACATTAGTTTCATAAAAAATGGTAAAGAAAAATATTTATTAAAAAAAAAAAAAAAAAAAAGAACAAGAACACTCCACGTATGCATTAAATATATGAAAACCAAATTTGGGGTTGAAAAGTACAAATACAAACTGTGAAATTCAATATTACTCGGTACAAATGACAAATAAACAAGGTAGTCCCTTCGCATGCAACAAGCTTGCATCTAAATCATGAGATTAAAATCCAAAACAGGATCATTTTTCCTTGGTTAGCTCTATGAGTTAATACAGTATTTTAACTTCGAAAACTAAACTAAGGATTCAAAAGTACAAATTTTTAAATTCAATAGCAATCAGTATACTTACAAATGCATAGTCACTTTGTATGCCAAACTTATCCTTAACCACCTACTGACCAGCATGCTGGAATTCGAGGATAAAATATAAATCTCAAAGGCCACTATATTAAATTAATAAATTTGCCGGTCATTAGGAGGTGCCTGAGCACACCTGGCATATCCTGTGCGCATGCCTATGGTGGCAAGGGAGGTAGCAAATAAGCTTCTGTGGTATCATTTTATTTGCAAGACATCTGTTTATTAATATAAATTATGGTTTCGTTGAAATATCCTCTGAATTTTCCGCAAGAAGCCACCAAAAAATGAATGTAAAAAATGAATGTATGTACGCTCACAAATAAGTATGTAACATTCAGTGTTACAGTTTTTATAATTTGTTTGCCAACAAGGAAGGTCACAGATACACTTGTTTGGTATAATTTTATTCAGAAGATGTCTGACTACATAATGAAATTAATATTCCATACAAAAATTATGTTTATTTTACGCCAGGGATGATTGAACATGGACTTGCGATGCTCTGTAAATGCATAGTCACTTTCATACTCAATAATTTAACATTTTAGGTTAGGCTCAGTATAAGCCTCTCAGGTATCTTTTTTTTTTTTCAGAAGATATCTGCCTACTGAAATAAATAAAAATTTAATTATTCTGATCTAGAGNCTCAGGTATCTTTTTTTTTTTTCAGAAGATATCTGCCTACTGAAATAAATAAAAATTTAATTATTCTGATCTAGAGGGGTTGGGATGGGTCAAAATCAATCCAAAGTTCCCCAAATATCTACATTGACCACCCTTTCATAACAACCTTATTTCTGGAAACAGTGAGGGGTCATTTTAATAATGTTCTACTGTATTGATTGGTATATACATCAGTGTACCACTATAATTAAGAGTATAAATCAAATGTGCCATTTGCCAACTTTGAAAATCAAAACTTTATTTTTCACTGTGTCAGGATTCTGTTAATTTGGACCCTAGTTCACAGCACATATGTTTGTTTTTTGCACGTTTGCATATCTTACATTGTTAAGAGTATTTCACTGCTTGTCGGTAAACTCACCAGGGCATGTGTGAGGGACTGGTACTGTCTCTGTGCCCACAGTGCATGCCAACGAGTCATCTCCTGCAGGAGGAGGAGTGCGGAGCGTGCCAGGTCAGTGTGTGTCTCGTCTAGGGAGTGCTGAGTGATGAGCATGGCAGACACGAGGTGCCGCTCATGCACTGCCACAAACATCACTGCATCATCCAGGAAGTGCACTCCATTCCTCTGCAGCAGCGAGGTCACCGTCTTAAGCAGTGATCTGTACAGCATCACCCACTCCATCTGCAGCCACACCATCTGTGCCTGGGTAGGACAAGCATCCTCACTAACATTACAGTGCNCAGCATCACCCACTCCATCTGCAGCCACACCATCTGTGCCTGGGTAGGACAAGCATCCTCACTAACATTACAGTGCATTATGCAGCACTGAGTTAGGATACATCCCATAGCTACACAGTGCCATGGTCAAATACTTGGTATTTGCTCTTACATTTGATGTTACAGAGAAGAAAAATGCTTTAACACTTTTAGCAATGATGCCAGGCCAGAAATAATTTTTTTTTTAGCAAATGCCAGTGTCAGCTGTTAAAAAAGAAATAAATACTTACAACTACTGTTACAGGAGACACATTTACTAAAAGTTCCTGTAGGANCACTGCATCATCCAGGAAGTGCACTCCATTCCTCTGCAGCAGCGAGGTCACCGTCTTAAGCAGTGATCTGTACAGCATCACCCACTCCATCTGCAGCCACACCATCTGTGCCTGGGTAGGACAAGCATCCTCACTAACATTACAGTGCGTTGTGCAGCACTGAGTTAGGATACATCCCATAGCTACACAGTGCCATGGTCAAATACTTGGTGTTTGCTCTTACATTTGATGTTACAGAGAAGAAAAATGCTTAACACTTTTAGCAATGATGCCAGGCCAGAAATAATTTTTTTATAGCAAATGCCAGTGTCAGCTGTTAAAAAAGAAATAAATACTTACAACTGCTGTTACAGGAGACACATTTACTAAAAGTTCCTGTAGGTAAATAATGCCATAAGAACAAAAACTATGGAAAACCTATTAAGCACAAATATTTTAAGGAAAAAAACTTAATATTGGATTAATAATGCTAAGGAAAAGCTTTCAAGGGAAGAATGACAATTCCTCATACTGGTATATTGATGCCTCACTCAACAGGTGGTGCTAGAGTTAGTGGCGTTGGAAGAATTCCCCTCCAGATGGCTGGGAAGCATGCAACATCATCTTAACTGAGTTTTTGATGGCAGTGGAGGTTTGTGCCTTAGGAAACTCGATGCTGACCCACTGGGAACGGGGTGGAGCAATGTTTGGTGTTGACTGAGACAGAACCCTGGCGGATGCGTAGTTGCGTTCAGCATGTTCGTGTTCCAGGCGTCTCACCACTTTCCCTACAGCTGAGGGTTGGTCATTGACTACAGGCTTCTTGGGTGACGTGGAGGACAGTGGGGAGACTGTGCGAGAAACGTGCCACAGGAGCATGAAGAAGGTCTCTCTGCCCTCGCTAGATGAGCTGGAAGATGTTCCCCTCTGGCCAGCTTTAGCTTCCCTCTTCCAAGTATGAAAAGTATAAATCCTGCTGGTACTATGCTCTGTTTTCACCAGGCTTCCAATAAGGGCTAGCACCTGCTTGGTTGCTTTATCCCGCCCAACCAGGTGGCGAGGCATGTAGTCAGGAAATAGCTTAGAGAGGGTAGCGAGTGGATGTTCCGAAAGGGTGGGCACGGGCTGTTACGTATGAAGAAAATACAAGGGGGGTTAGTAGGTGGTGGAAGAGCCTGGGTGGCCTCCCATAAGGCAGTGACTTCCCTCATGGTGCAGTGCCCTCGTGGGATGATCCCCGTTCCTCGGTTATAGGAGAGGGCGAGATGCCATCGGCTGCTCCAAACCTCCTTGAAAAGCTCCCACTCCACATCCCAATAAAATGCCTACTATTGGCTTCCTGCGAGTACATTGGCTGGGTAGGACGTTGCCGGCAGACCCAAGCACTCTACAGAAGCGGACAATAGCAGGGTGGAGCGCCGCGCCCGTATTACTCAGCAAGGTGAGACGTTGCAATAAGATTCAACTAACACGCAGTCAGAGCTCCCTGAGGGGCGAGAAAGACCCACAGGCGGCATGTGCCTACTCCTGGAAATGTGTTGTCGGACTACTAGGTCGAAGTGGGAAGTAGAGGGGGGTAAAGTGCGAAGATAACAGCCGTTAGTAATAAATACAGCCAATTCAGAATATTTCTGTTTATTGCCAATACAAGTAAACACACACATCCTGATTAGGGTCTGAAGGGCTGAACCAAGGTTGCCAACATAAGTTACTCTCAGTCTCGGNAAGTAAACACACACATCCTGATTAGGGTCTGAAGGGCTGAACCAAGGTTGCCAACATAAGTTACTCTCAGTCTCGGGAGACGCAGTAGTGCAGGGGGGCGAGGGAAACCCTAGGTGGACAGCATTCGGACTCACATGTAGAAGCGTGGCTAAAGAAACGTATAGTCCTGTGATGTTGATGTCTTCGATAGGTGTCCAGGCAGAGTGAAATTCTGCAACTGGAGCTGCACGAGTCAGCGAAAGATGGTTAAGTATAGGCTTCAGCTTGCGGCCGGGCAGAGTGACGTTCTACAACGGGAGCTGCGCAAGACTGCTAGAGATGGTGAAGTAGAAAGTTTTGGGATGTGGACGGGCAGAGTGACATTTTGCAACTGGAGTTGCACGAGTCAGCCCCGAACTGGAGACCACAGATCCTATTTATACTCGAAGCACACGACTAGCCCGGGGGGCATTGGAAGACAGAGAGACAGGTGGAGGCGGAGACAGCCGCAGGTAGCCTAAGGGTGGGCTGCGCCCACAGGTTAGGCGCGTGCTGAAGTGTGAGGTGGGTTGTCCCAACTGGCAGGCGGGAGCAATCAGCCCACGAGCAACCCCTGACTTCACAGCAGGAGGGGTGCTGGTGGCGTGTACTGCATAACGCTCATCTTGGGAGGTGGCTGCAACTGTGGCAAGGCTAGATCAGGATAACGATGATGCAAGTGGCGTGTCAATGTAAAATGAATATATATTATACTGTGCCATTTGTACGGCACTTTTGTCTTTATCTCATTTGTATCCTTGTTTTGGGGACATTTGCCCCCAATGACAAAGCATGCCTTTCAATGCAAGAGAAATTTTTTTTAATGCAGTTGTGCATTTTGACAGCAATATTGGCATTCATAATCACAGGGGTGGCTTAAGGGCTGGGCGACCTGGGCGGCCGCTCAAGATGGCAGNGACAGCAATATTGGCATTCATAATCACAGGGGTGGCTTAAGGGCTGGGCGACCTGGGCGGCCGCTCAAGATGGCAGCTCGTAGGGCGGCACCTAACTGGGTAAAATTTTTTTTTGAAGTAGCTTTAAATGTTTTACTTTAAATTTAACTTTTCTTCCAGTAGTTTAGTGTATAATAACTAGCACACAAATCTGTAATATAAACAGCAGAATAATAATAAATTGTGGCATAAATCTTGCTAAACATTTTCTCTCTTTACAACAATTTCCTGCTCAATTAAAAGCATGACCCACCCAACGCATCATCCCCTATCTGCACACAGCACACATCTGGACACTACTGGTCGTAGGGTGTGTTACATTTAGTTATAAGCAATTGTCTACTNCTATCTGCACACAGCACACATCTGGACACTACTGGTCGTAGGGTGTGTTACATTTAGTTATAAGCAATTGTCTACTCACAGCAAGCAGTGTTCCAAAATGCAAAACTTAGTAAATTAATTAGTTATGTAAAATATTGGACAAAAAGAAGCCTNCACAGCAAGCAGTGTTCCAAAATGCAAAACTTAGTAAATTAATTAGTTATGTAAAATATTGGACAAAAAGAAGCCTCCTGGGTATTTTTTATTAAAGGAAGAACCCAATGCAACCATTCACAGCTTGTAGTTTTAGTTGAGTGAGAGTGAAATTGAACCATGAACAACAGCAGACATGCCCTTAATTTATGTGTGTCGACTACCTGACATTCGCAATGGTCTTGGCCCTCACCTACTTGCTGATGGTTGGATTCCGCTTGGCCTAAAGGTTCCAGAGATTGCTTTCCCCAACCATATTTTGTAGGTGGGGCAAATAGCAGGGTTGTAGGCTTCAGTAGCTTGGCCATNCCAGAGATTGCTTTCCCCAACCATATTTTGTAGGTGGGGCAAATAGCAGGGTTGTAGGCTTCAGTAGCTTGGCCATAAGCAGCCATCTCTCTGACTGGGCCTTAAACAGAAGGAGGTTTCATTCTTTGACTCAATGGNCCTTAATTTATGTGTGTCGACTACCTGACATTCGCAATGGTCTTGGCCCTCACCTACTTGCTGATGGTTGGATTCCGCTTGGCCTAAAGGTTCCAGAGATTGCTTTCCCCAACCATATTTTGTAGGTGGGGCAAATAGCAGGGTTGTAGGCTTCAGTAGCTTGGCCATGAGCAGCCATCTCTCTGACTGGGCCTTAAACAGAAGGAGGTTTCATTCTTTGACTCAATGAGCGTTCGTATTGTGGTATCAGTATTCATCTAGACGACCCAAGTCTTGTTGGATGGGCATGAACCCTGGTGCCTGCCCAAACAAACTTGTGGAGCTAGCCGCCGAATTTTTGACTGGAGTAGTGAAGAAATGTATTGGCTGAACTAATTCTGCATTTGCCCGCAGGTGTGCCTAATGAGCTCGGTCTCTCCCCTTGTCACTAACCAATTCTTTGGATAGGTCTGTTTTTTAAGAGTGCTGAACGCACTGGTTCACATTCGTCATCTTGACCAGTTCTCCCTCTCAACGGGAATAAGGTATAGTGTAGACGATACAGGATGTTGGGTGTGAGGTGGTAGGTAGGGGTCTGCATGGTGGTAAGGTAGGAGAGTAGAGGAGGTCCTAGACGTTCCTGCAGGCAGTTTCCCTACACTCTCTCTTGTGTAAGATCGTGGTCGGTAGGATATTCCACCCTTGCCCCAACCCTGGCAGACCAAGATGCAGTGGTACGAACAGAGGTTGGTGAGTAGAGAGGCGTGATTCCTGGTTCCCCTTCTGTGTCACTAGTGTGGACAGCCAGGTATCATACTCATTATTACTGTCCGAGTGACCGTTGGCCAAATGTGGACAGCCTGAACAGCCACTGTACTGGGCATCGGATGTGGAAGTGATCCCCTTTTAGGGCGCAATCACTCTCGCCTCTCACTGTCTTGTGACCCTAACCTGGTTCCCTCTCCGGCCATGGTTGAGCACCTCCTGGTATAAATGGTTCTAGTAGCAGGAATGTAGGTTAGTGGTCGAGTGGAAGAAAGGCGGTAAATTATGTAGTAGACTAGCGATAAACTAGCTACGTGGAATAACGTACTGAAAAGTCTGACATAACACAATTTATTGTTCCAAAGACTAACAATCTCGCACACACGTACACAAGTATCTATTAGTGCGCAAATGTCTATCAAGCCTGCTTCAAAAATAAGATGACCTAAAATGCAGGACTTGAAAATAAGACAACCCTACATTTTTACAGATGAAAAACACAACTTTTCACATTTTTCACAATACTGCTTTTTGCTATTTCAAAAAAAAAAAATACATGCTAAGATACCAGGCTTGAGTGGCAAGGAGATTGGACAGAAAATGGTTCACGCTAAAATAATGCTAGGCATCAAACAGCTAATTCCTAATGTTAACAATTCAAGGAAATGTAATAACAGTAAGAGCAACCAAAAACAACGATCAAACATTTATATTATAGCGTATGGTAACTAAGTTGTAAATATCAAATGTGAAAAGTATTAAAACAAAAATTCAAGGTGATAGATTGACACAGTTGAAGATAAGAATACTTACACCATGAGTCTCTATGGGTGGCAACATGTGTATGAACAGACTGGTTGGCAAGTCCAAATTCTTTAGATTAGTGGACAGAGATGAATTTGCAATTATTGCTAGTACATCCACACACTCTCCAGCAAGTGGTAAGTATGACTGTACCTGAAAGAAATGCAACAAAAAAATTGACATCTGATACGCAACCAACAGACTGAAAATAGAAACTTAACAGGGCTTTCAAAAATGCTCACTTTACACTGGAAATACTGAGAGAGCAAATGTCTTTCCAACTGATTCTCTATTGATACATATGTATTTGGGTAGAAAATTTGAATGATTTGAATCTTACATGACTTTGCAGGCAACCAAAAGTCCTGCAGTTTCGGTAATCCACAAATAAAATACCTGAAGAAATCTTCTAGTTGCTGCAAGAATAATGTTCATTATCCTAGTAGTCCTGAAGTGAGCTTTCCACACATCAATATGGTCCAGTTCAAGTAGCAGTTTGGACAGTAAACGCATTGCCAATATGAAAGGCATTGACTTCTTCCCTCGGGAACTGCTATGGTCATCAGCATCTCGAGGCTGGCAGAGAACTGATATCTCGTATGAGACAAGGGTAATGCAAGACTGCATGATACTGGAGGCAACTAGATCTGTAACCAACCATAATAATGACAACTGTATATGTCACAAGCAATAGAACAAAAAACTTTAAAATATTACCATAAAAATAACATTAACAGCTGAACTTTACACAACTGTATCCTCTCCCCCTCCCTCCCTCCACCACTCTCTCCATCTCTCATCCCACCCAGTCTTTCCCTCTCTCCCCCATGCCACACTTTCTCCCTCCTTCACCCCTCCAATCACTCTCTTAATCTCTAGCTCTCTCTATCAATCTGTCTCCCCATATTTCAATCTCTCTCAATATAGTTACAGAAAACACTTATATACTCTATCTCATCTTAGAATCCATTTTTTTCACAGGTCATGTAGAAGCAGTAACCAGTAAACAAACAGACTACTTATCCTTCCGCTGCCACGTGGAAAATATGTTTTGTCAGTAATGACGGACGTCAGNCTTATCCTTCCGCTGCCACGTGGAAAATATGTTTTGTCAGTAATGACGGACGTCAGCAGGACGCTAAACCCTAGCTACTTACATATAAAATGTTGCCAAACTGGTCATGCATAGATAATAAGAAAATCATTGATTTTGTTNTAAACCCTAGCTACTTACATATAAAATGTTGCCAAACTGGTCATGCATAGATAATAAGAAAATCATTGATTTTGTTGTAGAAATTTTGTATCACTGCACCAGACACTAGTTGATTATGATCCATAGTTTATTCACTTGAAAATGTTGTTTGACAAGTAGCAGCTTTCTTGCCTACCAAACAGAAATAATACATCATAATGCTCATGGAAAATTAGTTATATTATAGTTTTAGTTCGATTTGCGATGGTAATACGTTTATAATATTACTACTTTTTTTTCCTGTCAAATACATTCATATTGAAGCGTGACGGTCTTAGGGGCAGGAGCGCGCCTGTGTCTACTAGGTTTTTAGTTTGTGTCAGGCCAGACACACAGGTTCAGGGGGCAGACCTTAGTGAGGTGGGGTCTGTCTGCAGTATTTGGCGCTTGGCCATGATTGTGCCTTTGAATAGAGTCGGGCAGGTAGCCGCCGGCTCGGCACAAAGTCTAACTGGGCTAGATTGGGTTTTCTAGGTGTTCGACGTTAGCGAGGCCACTGGCTTACCTCCGATGTGCCTTACTGCCCTGGGTCAAGCACTCGTCGGTGTGTGTCCTGGTTGGAGTCTCCCGACCTGGCTGGCTGGCTCCGTAGAGGCAGACAGACATCCGGCCCGCTGTTGGTAGGTTCGACGCCCAGTACCATGGACAGGCCCAGGCGGAGATACTCGACGACAGGATGAGCAGCTCCGCGGGAGTCGTCCCTGGGGGGGGGGGCGAACTGGGAGGTGAGGCCTCAACAGTTGGCGGGCGGCGTGAGCTCATGTTCCCGGGAGGTCAAGTAGCAGAAGACTGGAGAAGGTTGGTTAAGCAGTGCTTGTTTCTCGGCGAGGGTAGCAGCTGCCTTCCTGTCGCTCCACTTACTTCCCCTTCTGTGACTGAACAACTGACAAGGGCGATCGAGCCTCTAGTGGTCGTGGCTCTACCATACATGCACACCAGGTACCTTTGTGCGCCTGGTTCACAGTATGGGTAGTCGTGTTATGGGTGGTGTTTCGGGTAACGTACATCAAGTCATTTTTAGGAGACAGGCCGCAGTCCTACTCTATATTCAGCAAGCCAGTTCTCAAATCACGGTTCCCTGCCTCTTCTTTGCGGAGTGACACTTTTACCAGGAAGGACCACGTACAGTTCACTCAAAAAGGAACAGACAGTGTGTTGTGGTGAATTTAACCAAACTAAATTCGGATTGCCACTAACGGACTGTAACGAAAATTCAGCGAGTAAAAACGAACGCTTGGCGGCAGATGCACCCGACTCAACCTACCGCCATGATGTCCGAACGAAGACTTGTCCTTCTTCCTCCAGGTCAGGGCCGCCAACCCTTGAGAGGCGCAGACAACTGACAAACGCGCACAAAGTCAGGCGTGCGGAAAATACAAAATGGGTCCCGCACAAGAAACTGAGTTTAACTAAAATAACCTCACAAGTTCAGTGATGAAAATTACGAAGGGTCTAAGAACTAAACAATTCATGTAGATACTGTCACAAGTCCAAACACAGCGGTTAGACTAGAATGTGTTTTATTACGTCCAGAGTAGAACACTGTGACCCATACTCTCCTGCTNATAATGTCACAAGTCCAAACACAGCGGTTAGACTAGAATGTGTTTTATTACGTCCAGAGTAGAACACTGTGACCCATACTCTCCTGCTGTAAATCAAAGCACTGATTAATTTACGGAAGGTAAAAGCAAATTACAGGTGAAGAGGCCTGTCGGCTTGAAGAGCAATCGATTAGGTAGCAGTCAGAACAACTGTACCCTAACTGAAGCTATGTTGTCCTGAAGGGACTTAAGGGAGGAATATGGGGTGTGTGGGTTGATGGCAAGTGTCAAGTGTGGGGGGAACAACGACTCTTCGAGAATGCAGTGCGTGCTTGAAGAAGTCCGGCATTGATCACTGGTGATAGCTGGACATTNGTCGGCTTGAAGAGCTCCTCACGAGGCGTAGGAGAGCAGCTCACCTTAGCACGACTGGTGCTAAGGTGAGCTGCTGGTATTAACTGTCATTCAACGGTGGTGCAGGGCCCTTTATTGTCCTGGGCTATGGGGTGTCACTGGTTCCTTCGGACTTCAGACCGCTTTGGCAGGGTGGCTCCTCCCTTCGTAGGCGGAGCTGCACTGGTTGCCATCTCTCGGGGAGGCGGCTGGAAGCAGGGTTTTCCTCGTGTGCAAGTGGTATAGGCTGCGCGAGCTTAGGATCAGCTTTACTGGCATTGTCAGGTGGTCTTCCTTCTCATGGGGTTGTTAGGCAGGGGCCATTTATATTACTCTCTTTCTTGAGGTGCATTCCGCTCTCCAGGCATCCACCTATCTATGGAGGCGGAATGCTGGCCTGGGTGGCTGCCATTCAGGGTTTGTATCTCTTCTGGGGCATGTGATAATACAGAGTTGCAGCAAAAAAAAAAGTGTACTACGCATCACGCGTCAATATGGTCACAATATATTCGACACATTTATTAAAATTCAATATCACAAACACTTGAAATTATATATTAATCAGAAGACTGAACTTATGTTTGCATCCCTCGCATCAGTTTTGCTGAATGCACCTACTACTAGTCATGTGGCTAGGTGTGTATTCAAAAGCATGACATAAAACTGTGGAGCATCGTTTTTTATAGACTGCAAATTTAGTTGAACAACTTTAACATAATGTTAATTGTAGTTCTTATGCAGTAGCAGTTTGGGCATTACAGCATATATGAGAAAACTGGAAGTATTAGGAATTCAGGGAAATTGTCAGACAGCACATTTTCATTCCTACTAATAAAGTATTTTGTGATTAGAAGCAGTGTCTGCTTATCAAAAAGGCAAGATCGAATAGTTTTCAGTTAGTACATACAAGGGTATTTATAAATTAACTACAATACTGCGTGCGCCTGGATGACAATATATTACATTAACATAAATATTAAAGGCATGTGCAAAGCTTTGAAAGTATAATCAAAGTCAAAGCTTTTTTAACATTTGATTGCACCTCACAATTAAATTTACTATTTGCGTGAGGCAAAGTTTAGAATCATTCAAACAAGTGTGTAACAAATAATGTGTGCATGTTGCACGTACATTATTTCCTGCACAGTGATCAAATATTGACTTCTACAAAAGATGTATCAATAAAGTTGTATTTTATTGATGTACATGTCAGAACCCTCATCTGCTGAAATCACCCATGTACAGAAATTTTTTGACTGTCCCCTGAATAATTGTAAATAAGGGAGTCCACTGTAGTTACTATTCGCTTCAAGCTTTGATTCACAATGTAAAATGAATATTCGCAAATGCCTAAAATATTATTTGCCCTAAAAATGATTTAATCATGAAATCATGTGCGGTTTTAATAAATAAATAATATTTATTTTCGTATTGTGGCAACGAGGTACGAAACACAAAAAGGCGAGCCAGCCTCAGAAAGGCTAGGTGATTACAGGCACAATCAAAATTATTGGCAAGCACAATTGCTGCACATGAAAATATGTTACCTACTTTAAAGAATATATAGAACTCACAGAATATATAAAACTCTGGGAATTTGTATATTTGAATTCATGTCATAGGGGCATGGCTACGGAAGTAAGCTGGTGCTTGCTGGCAAACAGATGGCAGCATGGTCACAGATTCTTCTACTCTATCCCAAAAGTATTAGGTATATATCATGTCTATTTAAAAGTAAATTTTTCATCTCGTACTGGCTCAAAACGACAATCAGGTTTGAAACATATTGTGTCAAATTAATATAGAAATATTTGAAAAATATTATTATACACATCTACGGCATCTTTCAATAATATGAAGCATGCACATGGCAATGTTTGCATTAGCTACACATTATGAAGAAAAGAGAAATTAATCGAAATAATTGCACACTGCACAAGTTGAATTTTATTCTAAAAACCTACACATTATTTCAGAATGAAATTTAGCTTGTTACACTAATATCAAACTGTTTTGTAACAACATAAATTAAAATACATAAACATTTTGTCTAAGAACTTCCTGCCCACATATTCTTCCAATATCTGTTATGCAAAGGCAGATCATTCAGAACAGTCCACATGGAATTCTCTTTAAATTGTTTATGCATCAGCTGATACAGGATTTTGTATATGGGATGTTCTTAGTTTAATTTATGACAGGCTGTTACATAATAACTGTTAAATAGTGGAATTCTTAGACTAGACTGACTATAAATATTCTATTCTCAACTTACGATACACTCATTGCCATAAAATTTTATGCAACATCTAAAAACAAAAAATTGTTAAATAGGTGTACATGAATGGATGATATGCAAATTATTAAATTTTAAGTGTAAGGGCAAATGCTCATTGTTGTACGAGTAGGCTTGCCATGATTTTCCACGTAGCAAACAGGTATCTCAAACCTGTTTTTAAACATTAGATTAACTGTTGGTTATACAGTTACACAATAAATGTGCATGCCCATTACAACAACATCACAAGGCAATCCAAAACCTTTACAAGACGTCTTGTTTTTGTATGAATGAGCAGTGTACCTGCAGTGAATAGTCCACTCAAGGCAGATATTGCTGACAGTGACAGAGCAATAACTGCTTCCACACAACGTGTGTGCAGGACGCTGCACGACTCTGCAGTTATCTGCAGCAGTTTCACTATTTGGTCCCGTCCTCGAGTTGTGTCTGCAAAGCAATCCCTGCAAAAGCAACACAGTAAAAATACAAATGTAAAGTATTAAAGATTCAGGCAGAACAGACCAACTGATATGAAGAACAATTAAAAGTTTATCCCGAATGGAACTGACTGACCAATTATTTAGAATATAAGACTGTATTTAATTCCAATTTGTAATTTTTAAATTTTTTGATTTGCCTTATCCTCACGAACTAAGGAAATTAAGGTCAATATTGTTGCTTGAGGAGCAATCCATGGTAGTCTATGTTTAATTGGACATGAGGTATTTTCATTGAAGTAGAAACTACTTTGAAATATTAACAGAAGATGCTTTTAATGAGAAACATTTATAAGAGTAAATCAAGAAAATGTATGTGCATTTAGTTGAAATAGGTTTGATGCATAGTTCAATATATATTACTAGGGATGGGTCGAATCCAATTTTTGACCAAATCCAAATCCATAGTCGAATCCTTTAAAATATTCTTGAATCTTAAACCCGAATCCGAATCCATGTTACAAAAATATTGGTCTCTTTAAAACATTTTCTTTTACAATCTGGATAAACTGATAACAGAGCTACAGATAATTCTAATAGACCAAAAAATCACCACATGAAATAATAATATACAGGGCAAAATATTGAAAATATGACATTGAAATACACTTAGTATTAGCACCGCATATAGGCACACTTAAGTAATGCAAAGGGCAGTTACATAAGACAACATCTTTCAATGGGCACAGGGGTCACAGAAATAACATAACAAACTGGAAATACATAAAATGAAAACTAAAAAACTAAGCTGTCGTAAATAACTTTGAATCTTTACTTGAATCCTGTCTTGAAACTTCAAATCATTGAATCTCATGGTGTCAAGGTTTTCGACGAATCTTGGATTTGACTGAACCATCTCTATACAATACTCATAACTGCATTAAATTTAAGTTTTTATAGCCTTCTTCTAAAAAATTTTGCTACCTGAATTCTGTTAAAATATTTTTCAACAAACACCACTACAGATAATTTAAAATTTCATATCATATTTGTTTTTCTCTGAAAATAGATTTTCACATTGTTTATCTAAACTTGAATAAATGCATAACAGGTCCAACTACTAATGCAGAAGCCCCAAAATGAAAATCCTCCTCTTAAAAGAAGTTGATGCACCACGTGCAACACCATTCTTAACTCTAGCCTCGCCACAGCCGTGGCCCCCTCCTAAGAAGAGCCGTTACAACGTAAACGCCACGGGATGCCTTCCAAGCCAGGGTGGTTTGCCCAGTCGTTGCCGCTTGCTGCGCTGCAACCCATTTCGCGTTCATCGCAGTTTNGCCTTCCAAGCCAGGGTGGTTTGCCCAGTCGTTGCCGCTTGCTGCGCTGCAACCCATTTCGCGTTCATCGCAGTTTACCCCTCCAATGCCTGGCACGTGAGGGGAAGTCTCCACTGCTCTCAGTTACTCTCTTCTCTCCTTCGCGTCTCTCTCTCCACACCCCACACCACCACCCTGGTCCTGTGAGCTGAGTATAAATAGGACCCGCAGTCCTCAGTTCGAGGCTAACGAGTCCTGGCTGTCGTGGAGTGAACATCGTGCTGGCGGCTGCGCCGCTCCGGGATCTACCCGCCCCTTGNGCCTTCCAAGCCAGGGTGGTTTGCCCAGTCGTTGCCGCTTGCTGCGCTGCAACCCATTTCGCGTTCATCGCAGTTTCCCCCTCCAATGCCTGGCACGTGAGGGGAAGTCTCCACTGCTCTCAGTTACTCTCTTCTCTCCTTCGCGTCTCTCTCTCCACACCCCACACCCCCACCCTGGTCCTGTGAGCTGAGTATAAATAGGACCCGCAGTCCTCAGTTCGAGGCTGTCTAACGNAATCCCTCGTACCTACCGCGGGCCCCAATAACACATAGTTTTAAAGTAGGTTAGGCAAAAAAAAAAAAAAAAGTTCGAGGCTGTCTAACGCCAGTCCACTTGCCCGGTGTTACTCTGCCCGAGAGCCACCAGACTTCACGTCTCGCCTTCGCAGAACGTCACGCTGCCTGAAGAACTACCAACTTTTTCAAGTCACATCATTCTTACGTTGTTCATTCGAGAGTTCTGCTCTGCATGACACTGCCTCGCAGCTCGTCAGCATACTGAAGCCCCCGTGCTTCCAAGTACCTTGTAACTTCTTCTCAGCTATGACAAGTGCAAGTACCGCAGTCTTGCCCCGCCCCCCTTCCCCTAGCTGCAGTGTCTTCCGAGACACAGGTAACTATACCAGTTGGCAACTTAGGACCGGCCCTTAAGGCCTCAGTCATGGTACAGGCTGGTATATGTGTGTTTTAATAGAGCAATCAATAAAACAGGCATAAATCGTACTTGGTCAAGTTGTCTCTCCAGGATTCTGTATTCCTACACATTATCCTTTCTCTTTCTGGTTTGTCACCTGTCCTAGTAAGACTCTTCTAGGGTTTGCCACGAGCCTACGCCTTGCTCCTTTTCTCTCCAATTGATAGCTGTCTCTAAGTGCAGCTTAGGAAGCTTCCCTTCCTGGGCCTTATTAGAGCAGTTGTCTCTTGGACTATAGACCTTCCAGTAAGTGCCTGGGTCAGACTGCGATGTTCCACGCACCAGGTTTCTTGGTTGGAAACCATAGTCCAATTCCCAACAGGAGTCCTGCTCTTTGCGACACCTGGGTCAGATTGCGACATTGCACGCGCCAGGGAGCCACGGGAGTGGATGCCCTTTGCTGTCTACTGTAACCTCCAGCTTGGAACTTGGGCCAGATCGCAATGTTCTGCGCGCCAACTCTCCGGGTTGAAGACCAGTAGTACAGGCCTCCCACCTCACCTGACCTCCACATCCCTCATTCCATCAGGCTGTCTACCCCATACTGGCCACCCACTATCAACCTAATTGGTTACCCCCACCACCTTATGCCTCATAGGACTGGGCGGAGCAAAGCTGCCAAGCTAGGGTTAGCTCAGGCTGGGGTATGAAGGGAAAGTGGCCCAGTTGACAACCAGGTATACTCCTCGAAGAAAGAGGAGGCTGCATGTCAAAGAGGGTCAACCACCAGCACAGCAAGCTCCACTTCTAACCTCCTCTGGCACGTACTAAACGCAGTATCTCTGCTGCTACCTACAACGCTGAAGAAGACACCTACCTTCGTCCGGCCAGCTAACGTTACAAGGGTAGTCAGGGCCCTTAACGTCACACCAGCTTACATTCCAACCAGGGTACCCACTCACCTATCGCTCGCCTGCGCGTCACCAAAAGCTCTTTGACATGACCAAAGCCAACAACTCAGGCACCAGGAAAAACCCCTTTCAAGTAATGACCATAGCTTCCCTGTCGTCCAGGGGGGAAAGTACCTCGGCCTTAACCTCCAACAGGAAATCCTACTAAGGTTAAGTGACGAGGCGACAACTTATAATCAATTGGTGAGCAAAATAATTTTTCTTCAAGGCAAATAAATGTGTGGAAGTACCATTTTTGAGCCTTTTCCATAATATAGTGTTTGCAGAAAAGAGGGACATATGGCAACAGTACCCCTTCCAAGCCCTGATGAGGTACAGGTAATGCTCGGCCAGCAGTACATCGGACAGCTGGCTGGTGCGTCGCCCCAACTCGTCCAGCAAGGCCTCCAACACACTGTCGGCAAGGAGCTGGCGCTGCTCCAATGCAAACTGCCTCTCTCCTACGCTCAGCACAATGCACAGGAAGTTCTTCCAGAACATAAGCAGCGTCACTGCATCGTGGGTGCTCGGAAGAGCCCCCTTCTCCTTAGCACGGTGCTCCTCCAGCAGCGACGCTGAAACAAACTGCCATCCGACATTCATTGTACAGTCCTCTAGTAGCAATTTTATTTTTTGAGTGTTAATTCGCAACAGCAATATGTTTTGAAATCATGGTATGCTTCCTCTGACTTAAGTTTTAATGCAAGTTGGATATATGCAAGTTATGAAATTAATGCTCCCTAATAAAAACACTGCTCAGTTGGAAAGTAAAACATAAATGTGCCTATGACACCATTCAATAACATGATTTTGACAGTTCTAATAGCAACTTGTATAATGGGGGCAGCTACATTAAAAAAAAATTTCTACCTCATACTTTGTGTGTGTTACCACCATCCTTGCACTTTACTCACAAAATATGCCATACCATATTAACAGAGTTAAAAATTTGAGGACAATAACTGCTCTTTTAGACAGTGTGGGATAAATATGTATACAATATAAAAAAAAAAAAAAAAAAAAAAAACCCAAAATGTTTTATTCATCCAACTAGTTTCACTTCATTAAATGGAAAGAAGCTAACAATACACAATAAGACTTTATAGTCTGCTGTACATACCTATTTAAGCGGCAGCAAGATAGCAAAACTGGATATACAGAACATTCGAATGTGCAAACTTAGCCCGTGTAAAGCAAGTATCAGAACACCAGAAATTGTGATTATCCGCAACTACTTACTGGACAGTATTTTCTTTATACTAAAGAACTTTGAAGTACTGTATTGCAAAACAATTATTATTTACCACAATAAATAACTAATAGTCCAATCAAATTTAATGGATGTGAAAACGTCTTTCGTGAGTTTCAAAACATTCAACAGTCACCACCTCTACTAGTATAAAACAATTAAATTAAAACTTTATAGGGAAACTCTTGTCTATGTTAGAATTGTTACCACTGCACCCAAAGACAATTATACACATTTAATACACCAGTACATCGAACAGCACATTACCAAAAAGAGTTACAATCCACTGTGCAATGCAAAATGTATATGCAAACAATGGTTACAAAAATTAGAAAGTACTTACAATTCATAAAAATCATGTAAGACATCTGCTANGCACCCAAAGACAATTATACACATTTAATACACCAGTACATCGAACAGCACATTACCAAAAAGAGTTACAATCCACGGTCCAATGTGGAATGTATATGCAAACAATGGTTACAAAAATTAGAAAGTACTTACAATTCATAAAAATCATGTAAGACATCTGCTAGAAACTTATGGGTAAATTTTTTTAACATTACATACTTATAATGTATATACAGTAAAACCCTGTTAAGATATTTCTGAAGCGACTCAAATAAAACAAGCTTATTAACCAGGAAAACTTATTATAAGGGTCCAATTATACATGTGTGTAAAACCTCGATGCATTCTTCAGTTTTCTATCATTTTCCCACATTCATCATTTATTCTCTGGAGGAACGTCCCTTAAGAACCATGTTAAGAGAGTCCACATTGATAGCTTTTTTGTGTGTAATTTTTTTGCATCTATCACTTTTTGTCCTATCAGGACTGTCTGAGCTCGAGAACAATGCCGACTGTATCAGATTTTCTGCGGCACAGCTATAGTTGCCTTGGATGGGGTATGTAAGGCTAGTGAGACTGATACGGAAAGAAGTCAAGAGTTTGTGAATGGCACAGGAGCCACACCATGGTCTAGTGCAGGTGTGGGATCCTCTAGGGGCAGTGAATTCAATATTTGGGGTAGGGAGAGGCGGGAAACAGGTGGAGCTGGGCTTGTTCAAGACTGATCATTTTTGTTTTATTTGTTTTCAATTCCCACAACAGGGTTTCCTATCAATTAAAAAGCATATAGGGTTATTGTCAGAAACCATTAATAAACAAAAAATACGAAATATGTGAAATAACCCATTACCCCCTAACTTTAACCAAACACCTTAACGTTTTCTGTCTTTAAACTTTGTTTTACTGCAGCCTATCATNAAATAACCCATTACCCCCTAACTTTAACCAAACACCTTAACGTTTTCTGTCTTTAAACTTTGTTTTACTGCAGCCTATCATTGTGCTGTTTTCTAAATAATGTCACAATTTAGTACAATAGTATTTCTGTACGAATAACCTTCAGAATCTGGCTGCATTGAGAAGGGGGGGTGATGGAGGAGGGGGGACATGGAGGGGTGATAGGAGGAGGAGGAAGAGGAGAAGGAGGCAGAAGAGGAGGGGGTGAACAAGGGGAGGGTGGAGAAGCAGAAAAACATGGGATGCATTTTATGAGTTATTTGAAACTCACTGTAATATTTATTCTATGTTACATGTTGCTTCTTTACACATACATCACTAATCCTTGGAATTTGAACTGGAACAGTCCTTGTGCTAAATTTTTATACCCAGTTTATATAGAATTTTATAATTACTACACATGCTCGCAGTTGGCAGTGACATGTATTTTGCCTAGTTTTTTTTTCGATTCCGCCTCGTCTGCGTGCAACATCACGTCACCCGATCAGAGTTTAAACCCGGAACTGCTTGCCTCCAGAGCCGACTGAACACACTCCCTAGCCATGGACAACCCAAGGAAATGGCAGTAGACCCACCCACTATACTATGCCAGACGCCATGTAGTTTAACCGCCCTTGAGAGACAGAAACTGAAGTGAAGCCAGTAACATAAGCCAATCTTGCCCCTAAGCAAGCGGCGGATGCAACCTGCATACAAGGAAAACTACTACGCTTTCAGCCTTCCCCGAGAGAACGCAGTCAGTGCCGGCCAGAAGCCTTCGAGACCATCTACCAGCAACCCTCCGAAGAAGTCTTCCCTCCCTTTAACCTCATTTACCACTCTGGTAGTGACCTCCGAGTCCCTTCAGGACAAACAGCACAGACAGTTACGGTTCAATTGCTCTAATAGCTACTTAGCTCATCTGCTCTTGTTAGTTTTGCCCCAGATCCCACTCACCTGCTTAACATAGCTAGGAGATAGTAAGGGTCACAGTGTATATTCCTTTAAGGAATACCGTAAACACGTTTCTTAACTTAACCTCCGTATGCTTATTCTAGGATGATTGTTCTTTACCTCAAACCCTGTATACGTCAACCCACCAAGGAGAAGCAGGAGATCGCGGTTTGACCTTGATTGCCAGAACTAGAGTAGGACTGCAGGCTACCCTTAACCGGGCGCAAGTNGTTTGACCTTGATTGCCAGAACTAGAGTAGGACTGCAGGCTACCCTTAACCGGGCGCAAGTACATCAAATAATAACACAACCCATTCAACGGCCACCCGAACCTTGAACCAAGTCCTCTGGTACTTCGAACATTGTAAGGTAGAGCCACAACCACTAGGAATACATGCGACGGAGCGACTAGACACCCAGACCAGATAACCCACTCCATCCACCGCGTTGAACTTTGCGGGTTGAAGTGCTAGGACTGATTGTGAGTGGCCTAACCTCTTCTGGTTATATTGTAGCCAGGGAACTCATCGCCTGTTATTACTTTGTGTGGTGGACTCATAGTATCTAGCCCATACCCTTCACCCGTAGAAGTGGTGCACGGTGCAGAATTAAGAAGGCAGAAGGCAGCTACTGCCTTCAAACCTAACCAGTTATTCTGTAACCCTTTGTCTTTTGCCTTCAGTAGCCTCTCCCCATGGGAACGCGCTCAAGTCGCCCGACAACTGCTGACGCCTCACCTCTCAGTGCTCCCCCTGGTGCCCTATTTCAGCCCTCCAAGAAGATCACAGAAGAGCCTCACCCAATCATGGTCAGCATACACCGGGGCATACCTGCCCCTTCTTCCAGCCACCGCTGCCGACCACCAGGTGTCCAGAGCAATCCAGCGCAGCGTTCCTGAGCCGCAGCACCAGAGCGACCAGCCCGCCAGCCGCCCCAAGACAGGGCACCTGAGCCAGCCATCATCCGACCAAGTATCTACCCAGGGTGAGACCCATACAAGGTATATCTGTGCCAGTGCTGAAGTCGACCCAGCGTACGACAGTCAACGTCACTCTCGACTTTGTACCTTCCAGGCGGCCTACCTGCCCAACCAGACCCAGCACCTTATCACACAAACTCCTCCTCTGTGATTTTTCAAGCCAGTGTTTATGTCCAACACTAACCCTTGTCTGATAGTGACGTCTTANTACAAACTCCTCCTCTGTGATTTTTCAAGCCAGTGTTTATGTCCAACACTAACCCTTGTCTGATAGTGACGTCTTAGCAACCCATAGACATCACACGTCAGCCTAAATGGAAGAAATTTTATGGTAGACCTATGACCTCAGACTTTCATACGCCTATTTTTTATATAACTTTGCAGACTGTAAAGTATAATGTCATTAATTTTTAGTAGACACTGGTTAGCCACAGATTGACTAATTTCCAACTACAAATTCATGAAGTGACAAAATATTTTTCAAGTACATAATAGTAGAACAACTCGTTATGTAGTTAAAAACAAATGCAGGTTAGGTGTGTCTGAAAATTACAAATTGGAGGTCGTCAGATATAAACACATGCATGCACAATCCAATAAAAAAAAAAACAGAAAAGCTCTAAAAGAAATTATTTCATCTAAAAAGAACCATACATGGCATCAATGTGCATAAATGAATGTGGAATAACATCAGACATGGTTTAGACAAACATGACGAGGTCTACATATCAGGTACTAATGAATCTTATATTTATGTCACATGTAAGCATCATTTGTAATAAATATAAAACAAAAATAAACTACGTATAAATCAGCACATGTTTCAATTACCTGAATTAGTTTCAGTAAATCCCAAGCTTAAGTATATACTGTATTATCAAGGCTGTGTAAGTTAGGTCGAAAAATACGCTACACCAAACGTTATCAAATATGTCACAATAAATAGCATTTTAATAACGTAGACNTAAGTTAGGTCGAAAAATACGCTACACCAAACGTTATCAAATATGTCACAATAAATAGCATTTTAATAACGTAGACGAAGTTTATATGATTGCAGTCTTAATATGGGTAATCCATAAAGAAACATTCACATTGGCATCACAACAATATTTACACCACATGGTCAATAATTTTAATACGTGGAAACATGNAATAAACTACGTATAAATCAGCACATGTTTCAATTACCTGAATTAGTTTCAGTAAATCCCAAGCTTAAGTATATACTGTATTATCAAGGCTGTGTAAGTTAGGTCGAAAAATACGCTACACCAAACGTTATCAAATATGTCACAATAAATAGCATTTTAATAACGTAGACAAAGTTTATATGATTGCAGTCTTAATATGGGTAATCCATAAAGAAACATTCACATTGGCATCACAACAATATTTACACCACATGGTCAATAATTTTAATACGTGGAAACATGAATTACACGTATATCAGACAGACATGAAAAAAACAATGAACAGAAACTAGAATACAGTAATAAATTGTTACAAGTGTTAACTAAAACACAGTTTAAAGGACAAAATTGCCAAACAGACACAAAATTTACAAGAATAATAAATTGAACATGATGGCCACTTACATGTAAAGATCGTAAGTCATGCAGGTAGCGCTGCAAACTACACAAAACGGACCACAGTGCTTTGGAATGGGTAAGTAGCTGTATTTGTCCGCAAAATTCATAAATGTTGCCAAGTGTAAGTACAATGACATAACAGCTGAATAACTTAAAATTTAATTAGGTAACTAAGAAAGCAATATATTTTTTTTTTACCATTGACTAACAGTTTACATTTTAAATTAGTTACTGTGCACTACTTTCAGCCAAGCGCTGCCAACNTACATGTAAAGATCGTAAGTCATGCAGGTAGCGCTGCAAACTACACAAAACGGACCACAGTGCTTTGGAATGGGTAGGTAGCTGTATTTGTCCGCAAAATTCATAAATGTTGCCAAGTGTAAGTACAATGGCATAACAGCTGAATAACTTAAAATTTAATTAGGTAACTAAGAAAGCAATATATATTTTTTTTACCATTGACTAACAGTTTACATTTTAAATTAGTTACTGTGCACTACTTTCAGCCAAGCGCTGCCAACNTTTTTTTTTACCATTGACTAACAGTTTACATTTTAAATTAGTTACTGTGCACTACTTTCAGCCAAGCGCTGCCAACATGAATTCGTACACAAACAGGTTACAAACCAGCTGATGAAACTGCACTGCAAATGGAACCACATGTTGTGACTTCACTACAAAGTTGGTGGTTCTGTCTATCAAAATCATGCCAACTTATGAGACAAGAGAGATGATGCCAACCTGCTGTGAGAAAAAGATCTTCAACTTGATGGAAGGCAATAGAAATGGGGGGGTTAGCGTCTTAAGGGTTTATCGACTCAAAACTGTGGGTGTTTACCTTACAGTCTATCATGTATTTCTTGAAATAATATATGAGTAAATTGCCCCATAACATAACATATTCATAAATAATGTTTCCTGATGAGATATCCTAAGTTTTATTATCAGTAGACACAGCACTTAATATATAACTTCACATTTTAAGTTGGCTAAAATGTAGAGGCAAGTCAGCATGNTATTATCAGTAGACACAGCACTTAATATATAACTTCACATTTTAAGTTGGCTAAAATGTAGAGGCAAGTCAGCATGGATTGTTGGTCTACTTGCATAGTTTTTTTTTCTTTTGGTTCCTCGAAAAATGATCTATCGAGTTTTTACTGTACACAAGATGTAAAATTAATGAACTTATTGTGCAGAAAGCTTAAGTGGGAAACTCCTTAAAGAGGTTTCACTGTATTTTGAATGAGTATATAAAGTAGAACCCTGTTATAACATTTTTCAAGGGGTCAGTAAAATAAATTATATGCAGGAAACAGTATTACACATGTAGGGGCACATCAAGCAAAACAAAATTCTAATATAGAATGCACAAGTACTCACAGGGTGGTACTCATAGATACACACACACACAGACAAAAGTCGGACCAACACATTTTTCACACGGATGTGTGGTCACGTGGAAAATAGGTTCGTCTGACTTTTGTCCGTGTGTGTCTATCTACAAGTACTTGTGCATTCTGTCTGCTTTTTATAATGCAATCAGTAGCCTAGCGACCTATTCCCGCCATACAAAATTCTAATATAATAATTTTTGTTTATAAATAGCCAGTCAAGTTATTTAAAATGTTCATCTGAATCATTTGATGCAAAATTATCAGTGATATCAATTACATGGACCATAGCATCATCAATTAATGTACCAAGACATTTATTCCGGGGGTTTGCTCAGTTCATCTACTCTTGGTTACCTTAGTAATTTTCAGGACCATCACCTCAAAATCCTTCATATTTCCCTCAAATATAACTGTTTTCTGTTATCTGTTTGTAGGCTACTGCATTGTTAATATGTCTGGAATTTTACTTAAGAGAAAAATTGCATTTGAGATTCTGCAAGGAAGTGAACAAATACTGATGTTATAAGCAGGAAATGAAAAATATGATAACAGTTATATGCAGGAAAGGAAACCATTAAGCCTTATTGACAAATGATGGGACCATGAAATAATGGTTTTATATGCACAAATGTTATAACAGGGTTTTACTGTAACACTATAGAAAAGCGAATTACCTTAAAATGACTTATAAAACCAGTTACACGTGTTCAATCAATTATGCACTTTCTTACCACACAAACATTCCTGGGAAGAGCAAGCATTTAGCTAGCACTTCCATTAGAGGAGTTGGGACACCTCATCAATTCTATCAAATACGTACACATTTCACAGTGCAGAGAACTTTCACGAGTAACGGAAAAAGCATCCTTCCTGTTCATGTGCAAAAATTACCTCTATCATGTGCATGTAGCTTAAGCCTATGGACCTGACACCAAAACTTCTAAACAACAAAAATCAACAAAACTTGTGCCAAACACTCACTTTGATGGAACATAACCATGTCACTAGACACAATCATGGAAAACTACTCAGTGGATCTAAAATGTATACACCATGCATCAAATTGTCCCAACAATTCAAATCTGAGACACAAACCTGAAGGGCCAACATGGAAGCCCACACCAGGGAACAAATTACAAAGTAGTACACTTACATCAGGCTTACAGAAAATTTTGGGCTGATAACAATTAGTTAAAAAAATAACTGCCCTGGAAAAAAAATTAATGGTGNGTGGTGTGTGTGTGCATATAGGTATTTATGCACACAAGAACCCACACAATCATGCATAAAGACACATGACTAAATGGCACTTACCTTGGACCACATCTCCAAGTACTTGTTGGCTGGATCAAACAGCTTGTTGATATTCTCTTCTAGCTCAGCTGCCACTTGCCCAGACATGTCGAACAATTCCATGCTGATTATGTTGAATATGTATTGGTAGCCACATGTATCGAAACTGCCAGGGAGAGAATAAATTCAACAGTTTTATATACACAGGCAGGAGTTACAATAATGTGACATGTGGTCTACAAACACAGAAGTAACTACACACATTTAATAAAGTAACCTAGTTTTCAATTTAAAAAAATTTTAATATTGCTTTTTAAATGCTTTGCTTTATGCGGAGACAAAAATTGGGGGGATGATTTACATACTAAACTAATTTACACTTCCATGTACTAAAGCAAGCATAACTATGGCTTATGTGAGATTCAGACCAGGATTGTTATACCCTCATGAAGGTTGCCATTTCCTGGTTAAAATTTTCCCTTAAAATAGTTCTTAGACAAGTTTTCCTACACTAAAAAAATTGTATAGGTACTACGAAACTGAATATACTAAATAAAATAAAAGAGGATAAAATGTGCTAATACACTTACTAAGGATTAATGAAGAGTGGGTAACAGAAATGATTCCAAAAATTTTCTCGGTTCCTCAAGAATTCAAGAATGCCAGTTCTTCTATGGACCCACAGAGCATACAACAGCTTCATGACTGCAGTGTATTCTTCATGCTTTATCATCTCATGTTCCTGGTCAAACAAATAATTCTGGTCAGCATGATAATTTACAAAAGAATGTGTGAGACAACCTTTCTTAGTTACACAACATCTTCACTTTTAAGCAAAAATCAGCGTACCTCCATTCCTTACTTCATAGTTGAGTTACAACAATATGAACACCATTTGTTTGTAAAATATAAGACTTTCTGTTAAAATATAGAACCTGCAGTTTCATGCTTTTTACAAGACAACTGAACAGACAATGCTCCTGAGTAACTATTGAATCTTTACNCTGCAGTTTCATGCTTTTTACAAGACAACTGAACAGACAATGCTCCTGAGTAACTATTGAATCTTTACTTGCAAGGTGAATGACAATGGAACAGGTCAAACAAGTACATAGTATTATTCACGACACTGTGATCCAAAAACTAAAAGACAAGCNTGATTATGTTGAATATGTATTGGTAGCCACATGTATCGAAACTGCCAGGGAGAGAATAAATTCAACAGTTTTATATGCATAGGCAGGAGTTACAATAATGTGACATGTGGTATACAAACACAGAAGTAACCACACACATTTAATAAAGTAACCTAGTTTTCAATTAAAAAAAATTTTAATATTGCTTTTTAAATGCTTTGCTTTATGCAGAGACAAAAATTGGGGGATGATTTACATACTAAACTAATTTACACTTCCATGTACTAAAGCAAGCATAACTATGGCTTATGTGAGATTGAGACCAGGATTGTTATACCCTCATGAAGGTTGCCATTTCCTGGTTAAAATTTTCCCTTAAAATAGTTCTTAGACAAGTTTTCCTACACTAAAAAAATTGTATAGGTACTACGAAACTACATATACTAAATAAAATAAAAGAGGATAAAATGTGCTAATACACTTACTAAGGATTAATGAAGAGTGGGTAACAGAAATGATTCCAAAAATTTTCTCGGTTCCTCAAGAATTCAAGAATGCCAGTTCTTCTATGGACCCACAGAGCATACAACAGCTTCATGACTGCAGTGTATTCTTCATGCTTTATCATCTCATGTTCCTGGTCAAACAAATAATTCTGGTCAGCATGATAATTTACAAAAGAATGTGTGAGACAACCTTTCTTAGTTACACAACATCTTCACTTTTAAGCAAAAATCAGCGTACCTCCATTCCTTACTTCATAGTTGAGTTACAACAATATGAATACCATTTGTTTGTAAAATATAAAACTTTCTGTTAAAACATAGAACCTGCAGTTTCATGCTTTTTACAAGACAACTGAACAGACAATGCTCCTGAGTAACTATTGAATCTTTACTTGCAAGGCGAATGACAATGGAACAGGTCAAACAAGTACATAGTATTATTCACGACACTGTGATCCAAAAACTAAAAAACAAGCAAGTTAAAAGTGAAATGNGAACAGGTCAAACAAGTACATAGTATTATTCACGACACTGTGATCCAAAAACTAAAAGACAAGCAAGTTAAAAGTGAAATGGCAAGCTTCAAGATTGCCACTGTACATGGTTAACAAGAATTGGAGCAAGAAAGAAAAGAACACAGTAATTTATTTTAATTCTTCAAAAATCATGAAAATTGACTGCTGCTGGCACCTTGATGCGTGACGCGTACGGACATATATTTATATAAACACGACTTTGCCTCATCTTCACGTGTCATCACGTCACCCCAGTCAGGGTTTGAACCCTGGATGGCTTGTTACCAGGGCCTACCAGCATGCCCCTAGGCACGGGGCACCCACAGACATGGCAGTCAAGACCGTCTTCATCTTTATGTCAGACGTCAAGCCATCCCCCCTCCCTTCCATGTGTGATAGAAGCAAACCAAGCAGCCCAGCGCTGCCCCTAAGTTCGTGGGAGCGATGCAACCAGCATACAAGGAAATTCGCACTTCCAGTCTCCCCAGCGAGATAGCGGCCTTCGCCGCTAAGGGAGGAGCTCCAGCCCGAAGAAACCCCCCCCCGGCCAAATGGAGCCAAAGGGTGCGAAG
>NQII01000581.1:807311-860244 GCA_002778355.1 Clitarchus hookeri | reverse complement strand
GGTTGTGGGACAGCACCGCTCTCATACGCCTAATCCGTCACACGTCAAACCCATGTGGTGAACACTCCATATTCTTCATTTCTTGGTTTGGTTTTGCAACCAATTTGTTATAATGAAAAACTTGCTCAAATGTTCTGAAAGTTGGTAAAATTTCATTAAGACTAAGCTTGTATAAAATTATTTTTCATTTTTATTTCAGTTTCACAGAAATTCTTAATATGAATATTTTTTTGTTTTTGTTGTGAGAAAAATTTGCATTCGCTCAACCCTGATAACAGCAGTTTTTTTTTGTGTGTGAAAAATAACCTTTAGTTTACTTTTTAAAGTATGGAAAAAGTACCAAAATATATGTTTAAAAACTAGGGTAACAACTGGGAAGGTTAGATAAGCCACAAAGCAAACTCAAAATCACATAGTGAGCTATTAANTTTAAAAACTAGGGTAACAACTGGGAAGGTTAGATAAGCCACAAAGCAAACTCAAAATCACATAGTGAGCTATTAACGTACTGAAAGTATGAAAAGTGTTTTTTTCAGTTCATATTAAATACGTACAACAATTTTGGACATCAATATCATGCAAACTGGGTACTCATGGCTGAAAAACTATTTGCATCACACTGCAGCTACTGCAGTCAGAATCAGCATGTATCATAATCAGGTTGTAAAAATCAATTAAAGTTAACATGATGAAAATATCTCAAGTTAATCTGAACAATATGTACATATATAAACTCTGTCTCATATAAGTTGGCCAGATTCTGACAGGTCTGCGAAAGTAGCACCAATGTTTACNATGTACATATATAAACTCTGTCTCATATAAGTTGGCCAGATTCTGACAGGTCTGCGAAAGTAGCACCAATGTTTACTTTTCGTTTATGTATCTTTTCGCTATCAGCTCATGCGTCAAGTGGAGGCTGTATTTTTTATCAACACACTGTCAGCTAATCCACTTTCTATTGTACTGTAATGCTAAACAAATTTTAAGATATTTTAGACTGACATCTGTCTAAAAAAATTAGTAGGTTATAAANATTGTACTGTAATGCTAAACAAATTTTAAGATATTTTAGACTGACATCTGTCTAAAAAAATTAGTAGGTTATAAAAATAAAAATATAAAACCTTGCAAAAAATTAAATATTTGCTAACTCTAATTTAATTGGTCTGAGACCCTGAATTTGGAATAACATGTGCGAGATGGTAGTTGTAGCTATTATCACATTTTGAACGTTATAGCTAATATATTCGAGTTGGAAATATGTGACGTGGAATAACGTTACAATTGCTTAAAAACTATTCACGCGTGTCTACGGAATCAAGGAGATGGGTTTTGAGAGAACAATATGGCGTATAATTTACGTAGACGAACGATTACCGGCCGAATATAAATGACTTGTACTCCAAATCGTTGTATATGAAATATATGTTACTTTAAAAATTATGCAGCGTTCGTGAAAAATAAAACTATTGGTATTTGTTTGTACATTTATTATATATTGCACATAAACAGTATTCTTTTCTGGCTGGTAATGCTTCGGAAAAGATTCGATAAATGGTGCGGACAACATGTCAGAGCGAGGGCTGAGCCGCTTGCTTTGCTCAATAGATTGCGTCTTTTTTAAGTTGACTGTTGTTCTATTACTGGCTCCAAACGACACGAATTTGAAATATATTTCGTCAAATTATTAGAAAAAAAATTTTTACAATATTATGCAATATTTCTGTAAGCTTTTGGAATTAATATGAAGCACATAAGGAAAGCGGGGTTGCAGAGGGGTGATAAGACATGAAACAAGGTTTTGAAATTGCGTTTCATTTGGATACGAATTGTTTTAATGTGCCTTTTATTTTGAACACCTATACATTTCTACTTTAGCATGAAGTTTAGTTTCTAACACTAAAAACCGCTGTTTTATGACCACGTAAAATAAAATGTAATAATTAACTGAAGAACTCTTTCTTATCGCGTATTTTTGGCTGGTCTAATGTGCATCGGCAGTGCACTCAGAATAGCCAACGTAATATTAACTTTTGTTCGTTCGTTCGTTCGTGCATCAGCTGATACAGGATTTTGTAAATGGCATGTAGTTTGTTTTGAATACGTTAATATGCCACTCACTGACTGTCAACATCTGGCCAACTTATATGAGACAGACANCCACTCACTGACTGTCAACATCTGGCCAACTTATATGAGACAGACAATATTCTAGTATTTTTTTCACAGATAATTTTAAAAAATAACTATTTTATGTAATAAAAATATTAAAAGGAAGTAATTATCCATCAGTTTTATGCACAGTGGCATAAAAACTAAAGCATTCAAATAAATTTTTTGACACGTACAACTTTGTTTCAAAGCATACCTGACACACTAGAAGCATTGTTTGGATGTGGCATACAAAATTACAGTACTGTAAACTTTCCAAAGGAACTATCCCATTTTTCAACGCAGCTCGTAACTCTGAGCAAAAATAAATACTGATGAAGGCAGCTGCCCATTTGCACAGGATTATTAGCATACATCCAGCAGCAATTCCTCTTCAGAGAGAGTAACTGACAGAACTAACAGCAGACAACAGAATGGAGCATCACTTACACTCAATATGCTCTCGAGGACAAAGCAGGCATACAAAAGACATCCACCCTGCTCTCGCTCCTTAGAAGGCTTGGGAGGAAGCCAGGATAGGTCATCTCGCTGTGGGCACTGCACGCAGAACAGCACATCTGCCAACCCAGCCTGCTTTTCTACGCATGCCGTCACAAAGTTCAGGATGGCTGCCTTCAGGTGAGGAGCCTCCTCCTCGGCCTTCAGTCCTGTCAGGAACGTGTGACGTATTACATCTGGGTCCATCCCCATGCACATTTTCAGGGATGTGGGCAGCGCCTACGAAATTACAAAACACTTATTCTCATTCATCTAAGCATACTTGGGTATCACTCTATAGATAAAATAAAAATCACACAGTTAGTCAGTACCTCTTGTTTATTGATATATATATATACACACATTACACAATGTACAAAATAACAAATAAGTCTTACGGTGTCATACGGTGCAATATATATATATATATATATATATATATAGTGCAATTTTCCTACGACACCGTAAGACTTATTTGTTATTTTGTACATTGTGTAATGTGTTTCTATAGTGTTATTTAACTGTTGCTAAACATATTATTTTACAGTACTCTCCTAACAACACCATCACTATTAAACTAATAACATGAATAGACACAAACGAAATCCAATAAAACAGTTTAACAATGACAGTGGAACTGTTTTTTTTAGTTCTCAAAGAAATGCTTTCCATTCTGCTTCAATTTCTTGTCTGTAATCTTTTGAGTCAGGCACACAGGTGGTAAAAGAGAAGGAATCAGAAGCATATTTTGAATGCCACAACAGTAAAAATCAACAATACTCCAAGCAATGACTAAGAATCTATAGTCTCACCAGAGTAATGGAAACACTGGTCAATATTTTGAACTTCAGTATTTACAAGAACGTCGCCAATTCCTTTACATAATTGTTATCCTGCATAATTGTCAAGCCTAATTTTTAAAACTGAAACTTACATCCTGACTGCAAATAAGACATTTAGTTGACAAAAGTTGTACCAAACAAAAATTTTAGAGTTAAAAAATGACCCGTGTGCTTAATGATTGCTCAGTTGATTAGAAATTACAATTTGTAACTGTACATGCACTCATCATTATTGTAACACTAAAATAACTACTTTAAATTAAACTTGAAATGTTGGCAACAACTTTAGAATAAAATTCTCAATAATATTCCTTTTTTTCTTACTCTCTTGTTCTTCACGGAGTTTATAACATCTTTTATTTCATCATTATTCCATCCACTCGTGTCACTTTATTTTTCAAATGCGCATAAAGAAATTACATTGGTAAATACTGGTAGTACAACATATATGAACAATGATGGCACCAAACAAGTTCGGTTTTATATTTTAAGTTATATGTAGCTGAAAATGTGTCGCTACGTGTTTAACACAACGTAAAAAGAAAACTTATTAAAATATTAAAACTTCTCTTTACTTTTTCATGTGACTAAACTTTCGCAACAATATATTTTTATTTCTTTTCCAATTCTGCAGAAATTTCAGACATATTTTCCAATTCTGTTTTGTGGGTGGAAACAGTCACACTTGTACGAACAATTTCAGTAATTATTATAGATTAACAACGTACTTTATTAGTGTTAATAAGTCAATATGTTAGTACTGGATTTGTCCAGACATTTGAACCACCACCATTAGCAAAGCACACATCATAAGAAATGACAATTTCGTACTTTGCCAAATTATCGTCAAAAAGGCATACTCACTAGGGCAAATCTGCGCAGCACCTCCACAGCCAGCGTGGGCAGATACGTGTTGAAACTGTTGTGAACATAGCTGACCACCACTTCAATGATGCGACAGCCACAGCTCTCATTCTGGTCAGAGTATATCAGCTCTTCGAGAGGAGATAACGTGCCTTTCTGAACCTACAACATGCATATGTACCAATAAGTTTGACTTTTTACTGAGGTGGAAAATAAACAGTGCAGAAACACCATCAGGCATTACTGCATGTATACTATTCACAAGAAATAAAGACTTAGATTTCTTCTACACTGAAAGTTCGTGCGCACGTACGCACACTTGTGTATTCTGTCTTTTTTTTTTTTTTATATGTAATTAGTAGCCCAGTGGCCTATTCCTACCATATCTTAACTTCAAAAGTTAAGATTTAAAGTCATTTTTAATTCCCACACTTCAAATCATGTCACCAGTTTATTCGTCATTTTTATTAGAGCTGGAATTAACCCAGATTTTTAAATTGAAACCCACTATATTCAAATCCAAAATATTTTGTTCAAAGCAAACATTAACAAAACCTTGATAACAATTAGACAGAATGCACAAGTATACTCATGGATACAAACACACAAACAAAAGTTGGACGAACACATTTTCCACGCGGATGCGTGATCGCGTGACGTTTTGCTGGGTAGGCCAACTTCTTCAGGAGGGACATTGCAATCTGGTGGGTGGTTGTTGGCAAACACTGAACCTAGCGGCCAGGAGACGAAATAGGGTGAGGCAGGAAATTTGAAATGTGGTGGAGGAGTTATCTTAAGTTTGGGGTTTATTTTAAATAAACTCGTATAGTTCATACTTCAGTCTTTTACCATTCTGTTCACCTTGTTCCTACCTCATGATCCACCATCCTCTCAAGCCCAGTCAAGACCATTTCCCAAAGCCCTACATGCTCACACTAGCCACACTGCGATCCACTCTCTACCTCGAGATTGGCACCTGGTTACCAGCAATCATGCCATTTCTCTGGGCATCACTGGGCAGACAGCAACACTCGCTATGTAACCTACTCAAAGGAGGACATGGTTAATAGTGATAATGCTGCTTCTCTGGGCTCTCCGGAGAGTAGGTGTAGTGAGGTATCCCACCGCCCCNAGACATGGTTAATAGTGATAATGCTGCTTCTCTGGGCTCTCCGGAGAGTAGGTGTAGTGAGGTATCCCACCGCCCCTCCTAGAAGAACATGCATCCCCAACTTGGAAACTCATCTGAGCATCTGGCTACTAGCGATATTAAGCTACATCTTCAGGCATCACTGAGTTACGAAGTGGGGCTCCCCACCCTCACCCTCAGGTGGAGGGATGCTCTCCATTAGGGAGTGAACCAAACCTCTGACACCAGTGTTGGAGACACTTTGGCTCTCTGGAAGGCCCACCCTTCCCTGCACACACAATTTACATCACCTTGACTACCTACCAGACCTTGCTAAATATGAGCTTTCACCTTGCCACATGTCCCACCACAGAGCAGGGAAGGCTTTATGATCTGTGGGACAGAAGGCAAACTGTCAGGAGGTGTATACTTACTTGTGTGAGGAAGCTGCTCTCCAATGGTCCGGAAGAACTACAGTCACTTCCACTTGGCAGACACCATCATGGACCAGCAGCACCAGCTCAGCAGGGACTTCTACGTACTGAAGCCAGTATTACCCTTGTCAACGACCCCCCCTAAAAGCACTCCAGAGCTCATCACGCCTGCTCCAGACACCACTGAAAAACGCCAGTATACGCATTCCCCAGCCATCTGCTAAGTCTGCAAACACTGCAAATACTTACGCCCCAACCAATGCTTCAACTTGTACTGCTGCCCTCTCAGGTCCTCCACGGGCTGGGCTGACAGACACAAGTATTAGTGTTACTGGGGAAGGGCCTCAGTTGCTAAAACAACCCTGTGAATGGAGGAAATGCTTTCTGGCTATGAGAAGCCATGAGGGGGGNGGGAAGGGCCTCAGTTGCTAAAACAACCCTGTGAATGGAGGAAATGCTTTCTGGCTATGAGAAGCCATGAGGGGGGGTAGAAAGGAGATACTTGGCATCACTACTGGCCCAGGTTGCACATCATGGTATTCTAGTTGCTGGCAGATNGGGGGGGTAGAAAGGAGATACTTGGCATCACTACTGGCCCAGGTTGCACATCATGGTATTCTAGTTGCTGGCAGATAATGCCACCATTCTTGTCACCACCATGGCAAGGGAGTAGAGAATCTTTCTGTGGGTTCATAGGCACACAAGGAGAACAATCACTTTAGCTCACAATGGGACTAAAACTTTGAGAAGATCACGCTGCTCATCTAGGTACCATAGCAGCCATAGGTGGGAAACGCTGTAAATCCAAGAAGAAGATTAACTCAGTAGCAGTAACGTCACTCACTCAACTGTCCCCGAGGAGGACCAGGCGTCCCTCTCCCCGAGTCACCACAGGCTCGAGTACAGTCAGTAGAGTGACATAACATCCCATCTGACAAGGGTTTCAGCAGAAGTTTACCCCATGGCACCGGCATCAGGGAGAGTCATTTTCTTCTGGGATATGCCAGCTACTTCCACTTCCTGTGCTGATACATCACAATTGATTATTAGATAAGGCAGTGCCCGTACCGTTCATCACCCACTAGTGCAAATCATTTTCTTCTTTTATTTGCATTCTGTTTTTTGTAACATTTCTGACATGCAGCAGTTATTTTAACACCACTATCCTTATGCCAAAACACCAGGCTGGCCAGAAAAAGGGAGCTAAGATCGCCAGCGCCCACGCTACACTCTCTGGCGAGCAAGGTCCTAACACCTCAGGTTGTACCACGAGGAGAGAGGATGCTACCTTGTTGAGACGTATTGCCTGTGCTCCCACCCACTCGTAGAGTAGTACCCTGACAGAAGCAAAGTCTCAGTTTGCACCTTGTAAGGCCTGGTACACAGTTCTGCAATACAGTTCACCTCTGCCACGTATGCCGGCAAAACGCCAGCAAATGGGCTATTCACAGCCCAGCACACCAACTATCAGAAGGTTGTATTTGGGTACCTTATGCCCGGCCATACGTGAACCTGCCTACTCTGCCGCCCACGGCTTTGTGCCAGTGAGGGCTCCTACCAGACCGTCCTTCAGTCTGGCACAACTCCCCACGATACGGAAAATCATAGATATTCCAGCCCGCCCAGCTCGACTGAGCAAATAGGATGAGTGGTGGAACACCTCATTGAGGGAATGCTGCTACCTAATTTCCTAGGGGGAAGCTAGATATTGTATATCTAGTACATTGTATATAACCTATCCATGTCAGCCAGTTAGACATCATGGTTAACCAAACAAGAAATAGCTACATTATTACAAACAAATCTTTCCACAAAATATCAACTAAAAACATTAGTTAAGTAAAAATACCAAAATGAAATTTCACAACATTTTCCAGTCCCTGCTAATCAGGCTATCCAAACAAGAAATAGCTTATCATACAGACAGCAGCCAATACTGACGGACACCTTACTGAACTGTGCATAGTACTATGTGCTGTAACCCTAAGCACTCCAATATTTTTAGTGAAAAACAACTGTCTCGACGAATGGTGCAGGAAGAGCACGCACCTTATGNGTGGCGGAACACCTCACTGAGGGAATGCTGCTACCTAATTTCCTAGGGGGAAGCTAGATATTGTATATCTAGCACATTGTATATAACCTATTAATGTCAGCCAGTTAGACATCATGGTTAACCAAACAAGAAATAGCCACATTATTACAAACAAATCTTTCCACAAAATATCAGCTAAAAACATTAGTTAAGTAAAAATACCAAAATGAAATTTCACAACAACATTTTCCAGTCCCCGCTAATCAGGCTATCCAAACAAGAAATAGCTTATCATACAGACAGCAGCCAATACTGACAGACACATTACTGAACTGTGCATAGTACTATGTGCTGTNTACTGACGGACACCTTACTGAACTGTGCATAGTACTATGTGCTGTAACCCTAAGCACTCCAATATTTTTAGTGAAAAACAACTGTCTCGACGAATGGTGCAGGAAGAGCACGCACCTTATGAGAGCGGAGCAGGAGCACGCGGCCAAGGACAGCCAGGGACAGCCTCACGATGCTGATGTATTTTACACCTGGTCCCTCCAGCCAACTCATCTGCTGCTCCATGAGCACACGCAAAACATCGTTCCCTGCAACACCAGCAACCCACAGCTTCTGTCAACCTTCTATAGGCCGTTCATGGTAAAGTGAGCACTTTGGAAAGCCGTGCTTACAATCTACTTGTATGCACACCGCCCTACATAAAATTTACATTGCCACAAGTCTGATCACTTTATACATGTCTCAGTCAAGTCAAACTGTGGGATTATTAGAAAAGTAAATATTTTAAAACTTTGTTAGTTTTTACTATGTATTTACATTTCAAAAACAGAAACCAAAATAAATAATTTCAGTGTTCACAAATGTTAACTTAACACACACTATATTCAACACTAAGACATGGAACTACTTTCCCTCCATCATTACCAACTTTACTGGGTGCATGCCAGTCAGTGTGCCCATTCAAATACATATAAGGATGTAGGGGCAGTGACATTTTTCAAAGGTTGATTTAAAAGATGCTCATTTAACTATGAACAGACTATACACACTGAAAAACAATCTTTAATATCAGCATACTAATAATGCCAAAATCTGTACAAAAAATCAGTTCCTCTACATGCTTACCACGTACTAGCATGTAGAACACAAATGATTTAAATACACTGGCAGTTAACTAGTGAACATCCCTACAGCTTCAGAAATCAAGCAGCTGATTCTAAACCAGAAAAAAGTTTATTTGCATGATAAACTTGGGTAAAACACAACTAATCACACAAAAAAAGCAGAAATTATATTTGACTACTTACCACATATCAAACCTATTCATTGAAAATCTTGTGTAATAGATCTAGGAATACATTTAAATTCAAAATGAAAATTGCATCATCATNATTGCCACAAGTCTGATCACTTTATACATGTCTCAGTCAAGTCAAACTGTGGGATTATTAGAAAAGTAAATATTTTATAACTTTGCTAGTTTTTACTATGCATTTGCATTTCAAAAATAGAAACCAAAAGAAATTATTTCAGTGTTCACAAATGTTAACTTAACTCACACTATATCCAACACTAAGACATGGAACTACTTTCCCTCCATCATTACCAACTTTACTGGGTGCATGTAAAACACAACTAATCACACAAAAAAAGCAGAAATTATATTTGACTACTTACCACATATCAAACCTATTCATTGAAAATCTTGTGTAATAGATCTAGGAATACATTTAAATTCAAAATGAAAATTGCATCATCATGTAGACAACATAATTCTGTTTCCAAAAAAGTTTATCACATAAAATTTATAACTTATGCAGCTTGAAATCCATTACGATACACTTTTCCTTAGTTAACATTAAAATAGAATACAGGTCAATAATATGGAATAGTTTTACCCTCAAAGATATTACTAAATTGAGAAAATGTTAGAAACTATTATAAAATATATCTCAGATTTTCATCAAATTACTGACCGGTATTCTAATTTGGTATGAACTACGGAATAGTATAAACTTAACAAATTAAAAGCTGCGTAAGTTTAAATTTTATTTCACCAACTTTTCTGTAAACAGAATTAAGTTGTCTACATGAAGAGGTTCTGTACTGTGCCCCACACAGCATTACCACAAAAAAAAAAAAAAGATCATTCTTAGTGTAATTGGGGTGAGGATAAATGTCAAGGAGAACTCCTTTTCAGTAGTCCTAACATGCCTTTTCCCATCAAATTTATTTCACTAACATTAGGCAAACGATAATACAAATACTAAATCAACTCACACTTGATTAATGTTTCCTTGGTATTAAAAAATAATTAACAGTATTTTATAATTTGCCGAAAAAACCTTCACTGCCCACGAAATTTCAAAAATTAAAATTAATTTCCGCAATTTTGATATTAACTGAGCGCTAAAATAAAAAGTGGCTATTCACAACATACTACACAATAACACAAGCATGCCAACAAAACAGTAACGTTGACATTACCTGTCCCAACAATCTTGAGCAAAGCCTTTGCACCTTGCTCTTCCAACATGAACTGGTAACACAAGTTGTACACCACAGACACAGCCGTGCTGCTGGTGGCCATCTCATCAATTGCTAGAATCTTCTGGAAGGTCTGCAGGCAGGTGAGGGTTATCGCATCCCTCTCACTCTTGTTCTCGTACTGCCAGAAGCTGTGTCGAGGGAACACCTCATTCAAGATGTACTGTACTGCAGGCAGCAGCAGCTTGAAGTTCTTCTCTATCATGGCTTCCAGAGGCTTGGCAGACGCATCTCCGCCTGGCAGCCTGTTTGTCGCATCAGGCTGCTTCCGGAAAACAGAACAAAAATACGCACACAAATAAAGAGAAAATTTATGATACTCTAATGATAAATATTTACAAAAGGAGAGGAGAGCACAATGAATGCTGTGTTTGTTAGTAGGCAGTACAATCCCTGCAACTGGACTTCTACCTAAACAAACCATTTATGTGAAATCTACGCCGTTTACAGGGTCCCTCCCAGGTAAAACTATAACTCATTTCTCAGCCCATGAAAGTGCAGAGAGGACAGCAAGGCAAGTAGTAGCCCAGGCAGAGGCGAATGCGGTTGCAGTGTTGGTAGACTCAGCTAATGGCAAACGCCCGGGGAACATGAGTTGATGCTTACCTGCTGTAACTAGAGTTGGACTAATGGCTCTGGGCAGCACTTAGGCAGGGTTGGTGGCACCGGTGATACTGGCCTCGGTACATTGAAGCATCCTGGGCAGTATGTTGTCCCTGCGGTGGAGCTACTGGTCCTAGGAGTCTGCCAGGTGGAAGTGGCTGTGGTGTTTCCGGACCACAGACGAACAGCTTCCTCATGTGAGTTTAGAGATTATGATTGGTGCTGCCACATTTTGCTAAAATGTTATACAGTCTACTACTTTGTGAGCTGAGCCCAGATATTTGGTCCTCCAGGTCGGATTGACTCACAAATCCTTGTGTTGGTTGTTGATTTCTCGTATTGTTATTTTGTGTTATAGTTTGAATCTTGTGCTGGTGTTGATGCATTTGTGCCCAAATTTAGTGTTAAAAATTGTGGATGCGTGTCTGACAATTAAGAACGACTTTTCGCTTTGTGTTACATTCGGCCGAACATCGTTGTGAAAAATAATTTGTTTGTGCATAAGTTGTACCTTTCTTTGCAAGTTAACAGGAAAGAATAATTTCAGTACTTGTCAAAACGACGGCTTAACATTTTCGCCACACTGTTTGATTCAAGACAGCAATTAATTGGTGCATGAGAGCAAGAAATTGATTGCAAACTTCGTACATTGACTTGTGTTGTTCACATTTGTGCACATGTATTTAAAGTCGTGATGAAGAAGGCTAAGGTGTTGGCTAACTGCCTGGAGCGTGCTGAAAACAGATTGTGGCGCTCAATGGCCCTTGCTGAAAAGGTTGACACTAAAAGCAACAGTTCACAACACAGACCCATTTATATTTTTACATGCCAAGATTTGCCTGACCTGAAGACTAGTTTTGAGAATGATCACACAGCACTGAAAATGATATGCGAGGCATGTGCAGATTCTGACAAAGGCAAACATACAGAAAGGATCAGTGGATTTTATGACAAATATATTATTCAATAATGCCAGTTTTAGATACTGCATCTTGTAACTCAAAGTCAATCCAGTATTCCAAAGGGTCTACACCATAATTGCAAGTTATGCTACAGTCAATTAATCTTCCTCACTTCATGAGAAATGTAAGAGCTTGGATCAACTTCTCTAATTTGTTTGAGACACTAACTACAAACAACCAGAACCACTCCAATGTGAAACAATTAGCCTATTTCAAGATGGTCTGGAATGCGAGCCTTTAGCACTAGTGTAATCACTGCCTTTGACCGGTGACAATTTTCAGACTGAATGGCCCTTATTGGTGAAGTGACATGATTATAAGCAACTGATAATGTCTCACCACAAAGACACCATCTTCCAAGTTCCTGCTGCCAGCAGTGAAAATGGGGCAGCATTGAAGGTATACTAAAGCTTCCAGTGGATCAATGGGGTCTCCTCTTACTACACATCTCCTTGAGAAAGGTGTTAGTAGGGACTATACAGGACTTGGGAAGTTCCTACATTGCAAGACTTCTTGCAAGGCAGTGCAAATCTGGAGAAGCAGTAGTTGATGAGCTTGATCAGTCCCATTACAAGTCCAGTCAGAACAAGCCTACCTTTAAGTCATAAGGTTCAAGGTTAGTGGCGTACCAAAGCGGGTACATAATTTGTTACTCCCTCCTCAGTCTGTTGTGTGTGCGATGGTAAACACCCTTATCTACCAATGCAGTGTGTTTGCCCAGAAGAGTTAAAAGGAAAGGTTGAGTGTATCACGAAGCATAGACTTTACATAAACTGTTTAAAACCCTCAGTGCACCAACAGGACTGAGACATCTATGGCAGTTTTAGTTCATGGCTGATGGAAAAACTTTTTTGTTTAGTAAAGCGAAATGGTGTTTGCATGACGAGGGCTATTTTTGTGGTGAATAAACTGTATGTAATAATTATTGTCGTAATGGGAATTTGGTGGGAGCGATGTTGGTTGCTGTAATACATAAAATGAAGGAACCAAGAAAATAATTTTGGTTCTCAGTTCTCGTTCTCAAGGCTAAAAACCAGGGGAACCAAAAACATACAACCAGAACCAACCCATCCCTACTTCCTTGTCTTGGCCCTCCACAAGTGCTCCAAAACTAAGAGATCCCCTCGACTCTCGCAAATAAGTTACAGTGATGGTCAACGGTGTAGCAAATTCATCAATAGTTTTGGAAGAGATGGCGCCAAGAGTATTTGCATTAACTGTAGCAGAAGGAGAAATAAAGCACAGCAGAGACAAGAACTTGACCGAAAGACAGTTAGTCCTTATCAAGGACCCCAAACTGCCTCCCTTATGCTGGTGTTTGGCCAGAATTGTGAAGGTGTTTCCTAGCAAGGATGGCATTGTGCGAGTTGCTGAGATGTGGTGCGCATCTCATGGCACATTCACTTGGCCTGTAGTGAAACTGTGCCCTCTTCCCACTCAGTAGTTCAGGATGGGTGGTGACTTTATAACTTTGTACATGTATTGTCTTTAATGTATTTAATCTTGTGATGAATTAATAACAGTATATTTGTGCTATTTTGAAATATGAACACTTCAAGGTGGGCGGGATGTCTAGGCCAGGTAGATAGCCTAGAGTGTTTAAATCTCTCATCCCATTGGCTGGAGCTGCTGTAGTGCTTAAGCTGGCACCATCATTTTATCGTCAGTTGTACAGACAGATTTACCACAGTTAAGTTGCTATCTGGTTATTGCCACATTTTGCTAAAATGTTATACAATCCACTATTTTGTAAGCTGAGCCCAGACATCCACATTCCAGAAGTACTGGAAGTACTGAGTATGTTCAGAATATGTTAATTACCTTCATGAGAAGCTCCACGAACTTGAGGTAACTGGTAAGTAGTGGATATCTCTTGATACCACATTCACTATTGACAACAATGAGGCCGAGTGATCCACAATGATAAGTTTCCAACGGGTTGCTGTCAGGTGAGGGTGGCATATGTCCCTGGACAGATGGTAAGAACTTCAACACCCCAAGACGAGTTGCAATTTCCTTAGAATAAGTCGGCCATAATGCTGTAGCTATGTCCAAGCACCGAGCCAAAATTTCAGAGGGAACTGTAGGAATGTTGCAGAACCTATAAAAATAATGCAATCAAAACACATTTCCTTTATTTATTCAAGTAAATTTAACATTTTAGAAATAACTATACAATAGCATTCAAATACAGAAAAATATTTCTGTAAGTATACGGAGTCAACACAAAACAACAAATATATATAAGAAAATGTTTAATGGGGGAAAAAAATTATTAAGGTGCGTGCCCACATAGGCAAGGTGAGCGGAAGAAAAGCGTCGCGAGGAGAAGCGTCGTTCTGTGACTGTCAGCCATTAGTGCATGGCGTGGCATGGCGAATCAATGCATGGCATGTGAAGGTTCTCGCGACATCACAGTCAGTGCAACAAATGTCAGTGTCAAAGTAGGCTGTTGTTTGTGAGTTAATAAGCAAAATGAGCAGTTCTACCCCATCAGATGGAAAACTTTAGGTGTTAGTTTCATTTCCAGTACAGAGGAAGAAAGAAGCCTAAACGAAAAACATAGATTCACACGATATATAAGGAGAAGGATGTTTTTGGTGAATTCCAACATCTATTTCGGCATTTGCAAAATGACAGGTGTAAATGTTTCAAGTATTTCCGCATATCAGAAGATAAGTTTTACAAACTTCTTGGCTTACTGCAGCCATCAACTGATGATTAGGATACCATGTTCCAACGAGCTGTTTCCTGTAAGGACAAACTTGCTGTTCATCTCAGGTGAGATGAGGATATTAGAATTTTGTAGCACTTATTTCAGGGAAACCAGACCTGGTTGTTACACATTAATATGTCAATTTTGTTTTAAAAATGTGTTGAGCAATAACGAGTTATCTCGAGAGTAAAAAAAAAGTATGAAGATTTTTACAGTTTACAAAATATCGGCAGCATTTCGTGACATTAGTAAAATTTCAAATTCATTTTAAACAATTCGCAGGATGTGACTTTGAACTCCGCCATACGAATGATTGTCTCAAGTGCCGTGTGACAACCAGCCCTGGTCACCCTTTTTATACGTTTAAAATATATTGTTAAGTATTTAATTTGTTATCCGTGGTGTGTCAATAACTAGGTTACCATTCCAACTTGTTTCAATTTTGTTATCGCCAAGTTATACAGCTGGGGCTCTATTTTATTAAAGGTACATGGATTTTAGAGGGGTGCGGAGGGAAAATTTAGTTCAATGTCTTTCACAAGACTGAATTTCATTGTAGGTATTTATATGAGACAATATCATTAAAATATACCATTTGTTCATATTAAAATGACGAACTGCATTAAGACAAAGAACTTAAAACTGTAACATACAGTTTTAAAGTCAAAACTAGAACTAAAGCGGTATTAGAAGCCCTTGAAGGAACTACTATACAGCCAATCACAGCCAAACTTAAAAAAAAAGTTGCAATACTACCCATAATAGTGCTGTACACCAACTTTTGCCTTCTGTGGATAATCCTTTTTGGGAGAAGGTATTTTTAAGGCAATGAGTCTACATGACAAAATCAACTAGCACAATACTTGTACACAAACAAGACGTTCATTGTAAACTGAGCACTTTTGAAAGCCCTGCTAAGTTTTTACTTTCAGCCCTATGGTTGCGTATCTTTCCGCATATCAAAATAAACACTGCCCTGCAACTTTCAGCTGGTGTTTACATCAGCTGGCTCATACACCCACTGCATACTCATTAAATAAAAAACAAAATGTAATACATATTGTAATCAAGACTGTAAACATGTACACACTAATTTCAGTAAATAACATTGGTTTGTAAATATTGACTGATTTTAACAATTTTTTTTCTGTTTTAATTTAAATTAATGCCTTTAACTGTGATCGCCCATTCCGAGGTCATAAGAAAATACAGTAAGTTTTGGTTTAAGCTGTCAACAGAATAGCAGAAAAGTTAAACGTGATTATTTCCATTGATATAAAAACAATGCAAAGTCATTTCCAACAATCATCTTTAAAAAGGGTGAATAGCTGAAATGCTTGCCCATGATATGCATCATACTCATAAGAAAGAGTGAGCATGAATAAATCAGAAGTGAAGCTACAATCTGCCAATTATCTTCACTCTTTGCCCAATTTTTTTAAGGTTTATCAGAAGCACAAAAAAATTAATGACAAAAAAAAGTCACTAGGAGGAAAGTTTGAAGATGACAGTTCTGAATATTTCATCAACTAATCAGCAACACAATTATGAAATTCACTGCAAATGGGGAACCACGACTCTTTACACGCCCCTCCATAACAAGGAGATAATTGTGCAGCCAGTTAACAACACCAAACGAGTGCCACCACTCACACACTCCTTCCTGAGCATGGTGAAAAAAAATTTCAACCATCGCAATGCACACTTAATTTTCACTAACTTTATTTTGTTTTGCATGCTAATTCTAAGCACACTGACATAAAATATACCCTTAAATACAGGAACAAATGCACATAATGTAAGATCAAAACATTCCCAGCATTATTACACAAGCTTGCGTGTACAGTTATGAATGAGAACCTCACCTTTCCATTAGCTTAAAAGTTGTCTCAACAGGAAAAATCATGTCACCTTCCACAATGCACTTTGAGTTCAACAAATTATTCAGGCACGTAAGAAGCGAGACAACTTTTGCTAACCTGTCAACGTTTGACGTTCCATGCACCTGGAACAAAAATAAAGTCACAGAAGTTCTACTGTATACACGGTGTTACCTCTGTTATATGTATGTCAGGTTCACTAAAGTATCAATTTTATATACAATTTCCATGAATTTAAAGTGGCTTATGCTTTATGCATGTGTTTGGCAACATCAAACTGGCAAACAGCTGAATGATCTTCTAGGTAAAAGAGTGCAGGTTCGAACATTCTGAGTCTCACTCTGTCCAATCCATGAAACTATGGACTACTGTAAGATTCAGTATTTTGATAAAGTTAGGAACAAAATACAGAGAGCAAGTATTATTTAGAATCAAAGAAATGAGTGACTAAAATTGTCAACTTTAATATTTATAATTAGTATGGTTGCAAAACAAGGCGTGTTGTCAGTCCAACTACGAGAGCAATCAAGGTACTTCATATACATAAATTTTGATCCTGAGCAACTAGGTCCAAAATCTCAATATAGTAAGTACATCACTTTGCAACAATAAGTCAACGGCAGCAATAAGTTTATTTGTATCAGTAGACAATTATGGAATGTGGAAAAAAAAAATTCTTTAAACCAATTATCACTCTGATGACTATAAAATTTACAACCATTCACAGTTCAATGCTGCAAAATAAACATTCAACCTGTGACAGTAACTTAACTATATTCTCCCTATTTTTAAATAAAAATAAAATTAACAGAATTTACCACACTACATTATGCATAATTATGGCGTTCAGTACTTACACCATTATACATACAGCCATACGTAGGTATTGTAAATGAAATACTCTTTATAGCATTAGTAGGGACTAGAAAAATTTGCGTTATTATGTGGTTACAGACAACTTCAAAACAATGTATACTCATATGAATTCTGCCATTGGCGAACAATTTGTGTGGCCTATATCAATTAAATTTTTAACCAATAGTAAATACTCAAAGGTAAAGCCCTCTAAATTTCTGAAAGCCTATGTTTTGAATTGCGTAAAGCCAGATAATAAAAAACATGCGCACCACACATTTCAAAGAAAGCATTTCCTGAGCTATAACAACCCAAAAACCAAAGAGATACTTGGAACATATGACTCGAACCTAAAAATTTTTATTTCTGCTTTTCTTTGTAACTTGAAGTGTACCAGCCATCTTTCGTACCAGTAGCCAACTTGATCTTGAACAATATAAGAGATGCCAAGAGATCAGAGATAGTAATATGACCAGTTAATTTGAGTTATAGTCAACCAGTTTCAGTCTGTACCATAACTTTTACCAACTACATTAGCTACTCCCTTAAGGCTAGGAACTTAGTAACAAAGAAGTTTTTATATTTTTCTTAGCTTTGCTATGGGCTGTGATTTGCCAATACTATACCACTTTTCCCTTTCAACCTTTAAATTTTATTTTAATAGGATTGTACATTACTAAGGCCTTCAACCAGTTTGTATCACAGCAACCATACCTGAGGGAAGGGGAAGGATCCATCAGATCCTAAACCAGTTACCAGCATTCACTGAGCCTACCCTTTTGGTCCATCCAGTGGTTGGGATTATGAGGGGGCAATTCCATCAGAGAAAGAGGACTTTGATGAGTGATCTCCTGATAGGTCAGGAGCCTTCATCGAGGATGTTTACTACACCTATTTCACACTTGTGGCTGGAGTGAGTGACTGGGAGGGGTAAAGGGGGTGGACCTGAACGCACCAAGGATGACACAACCACGTTTCTTTTGAGTCTCCGTAACAGCTGTGCTCTCCAAGGTATAACCGTATGCTGCTAAATGCCACTGATTCCACGTGAGGCAGTGTCAGTCACAGAAACCAGTGTATGCCCGTGCAATTTGCATGTGCACTCTACCCGAAGAGTCTGCTTCCACCCCTCACGCTGTGGCAGCCAGCCCACACAGTGGGGAAGGGCACTCTCCCGCACTCTTACTCTCTCTCTCTCTCTCTCTCTCACCCCATGCCCCATACCCCTCGCTCACCACTGGTCAGACGGTATGTAAGAGGCTTCAAGCTCTGCCTCGACCTTTGTCTGTCACTGGTTGGTCTACCGGCCACATCATATTGTAACTGCTAATCAGTCGCTTAGCTGCTAGTCCAGTGCTTCCGTGACACATGACCACTACAGTTGACACATGGTGGTTACACCCAAGTCGGCTTATGCCTTGGTAACGGGGTTGCCCTCACCCCAGCAATACCATACACCTAGTGAATGTTCGTCACTTGGCTAACTTGGACACTGCCATTCAGGCAACCTTTTCGGGTACAGGCTGGGGTGTGTCATGTAGGTTTGAGATGTAATAATCAAGCACACTAAATCTGAGCTCAGCTCTTCTCTTTCTCAGCCTGGTTTGTTTCTATACCTTTATACTGCCGACCCTGTTTCATCAACCATCCATTGCTCAACTTAGAGGAAAGGCGATGGTGTGCAACACCCTCCCTTATTCTCTTTACAATTGGAGTTAGTCCTGCGCTCTGCTCTGAAAGTGGTGACGATGTACATGTCGATCTCACCTTCTCGGTACACTAGGTGGAGCATCAGAGGCTGAGACTAGAGTATGTATCTAACAGCGCTTGTGGTGCATCAGTGTTTACAACCTGTAGCCAAATATTAAACCGCCTGCCAGTCAATAAAACAAGAAGTCCACGAGTGTGGTCTTTACGGGCTAAAATAGAAGAGCTTTAAAAATGTGGCGAGCAACACACAACAGGTTACAAGCTAGAACATAACCCATGTGGTCAAATGCTGCAACCTAAACTTACGTTTTACATGCACGTGTTACAGCATTAGCATATCTGTCAGGTGAAATGCAGCAGGTCACATTAAACACATGCATTTCCAAACTTATAGCCAAAATAGATAAGTAGCTCACCCGCCTGTCAGTCGATTCCATACTATGTGGATAAATGTCAATCAGATATCCATAATTTTTTATGTACAGAAATTTAGGAACAGCTGATAAAAACTACATACTGACGTACGGTTGTATGAAATAAATTCCTATAGATATATCCTGTGCTCGTCAAATTTTAAATGGACTAGAGCAGTAGTATATACGATAGATAAGGTTGGATTCACCCACCAATGATGATGCTTTTTTTTTTTCCAAAGTTTATTAAACAAAGTACAGGAAAGCCAAGTTCTGTTGGACATCAATTTTGCTACCATACGTCACACTACCTTACGTACTAAGAATAGCATTTTGCACATTGCTTTTAACCGCAGTTTCTTGTCTGCCTGTCTATTTTAACATCTCAACAGGAAACTGGCACATTTATGTTTAACAATCATCTCACAAAGGCTCGTCTATACAGTCCTAAGCGTTAGGCAATCTGTACTAATCGCATGCACATTCCAGCTGCTGGAGGGGGGAGCAAGCTGGCAACCCTCCTCTCACCCTACCAGAGCAAGCGTGGCCACACGTGCATAGAGCATATATGACCCACGAGACCTATGTAATAGACTTCTAATAATAAGTTAACATTTCAATAATAAAGCCTCTGATTCTCCTGCACTAAGTCAATGAAAATGGACTTTGCACTCTCTTAAAAGTTACTGGTACATGTTGCACTGTGTTTAGGTTTTTTTCGAGAAGGGGTGGTTCAATATAGTCTCCTAGGGTATAATTTTTGTTTTCTTCAGAAAATGTTTGCTTATTAAAATTAATTTACATTTAACTAAGAAAGTTTGTAATTTTTGCACCAGAGATGATTGAACATGGCTTTCATTTGAAAAATTGCACAATTTGATGTGTAGGCATCGGGACTAGGTCAAAATTGTTCAAAAATTTATCAAACCAGTCATTAAGCCAGCAGAGCTCACAGTGGGTCTGAGAGACCCAGATGAGTTGTTTTACTTTGCCACTGATAGATGACAGCCATTTTAACTGTGCATCTCCGTACCTTTCAAGCTAACCTTCTCATAATAAATGCCATGTTGTCATTTATTTATTGGGCTTGTGAGAAAGTTAGAATCTTAGTGTATGGTCTCCGAGACCCAGTGCGATAATTTGTGTTACAAAATTAAGCCTAAAGGTTTTTTTTTTTCTTGCAGCATATATTGCAGGATTATAATTATGAACATAATATTTAACTGTGTGTACTTTAATAAACATGTTATGCATAGTAACGACATAAATATAAGCCTACACTGCAAGAATATTGAATAAACAAAATGCTTGCACTGAAATCAGACGATTTGCTTTTCATATACTCTGTACCATGTAAGAAGGCCACTTTCTGACAACTCGGTGAAAGTAGCGCTACTGTTTACATCTGACTACGTATCCTTCCTCCATCAGCTGATCAGCCACATGGCAACGATGTTGTTTATTTTCATACTCTCATTATTAGCTGATCCCCTAGTCAATGTACTGTTCGTGGGACGTTTTAGGCAAACTTGCTACTCAGAAATACATAGCTGCGATCTCATATAAGAAGGCCAGATTATTGACAGTTGACGATCGCCGCGCCAATGTTTACTTTATCCTTTTGCCCTCAAATGGTCCGGCGAGTCAGCGCGTCTAGGAGGTGATGCTACATGCGGCAATTGGTGAACTCCTTGGGGAGGCACAGCAGGCGGCGGGAGAGGAATCGAAACTGAGTTTGGAGTGCGTTTGTACGGTCGTTCGTAAACGTAATATAACTGGAAGGGCAGGAACGTGTAGAGGAGAGCAGCGGGAAGACATGAGTGCAACACACATTACAGGTATGGCGTGCTAGTGCGGCGAGTGTGCGGTGTCCCACTCTTCGGAAACAAGGAACGGGTTTTCGAAGAACAATATGGCGTATGCTTCGCAAAAGAGCCAATAGATTGCGCGCAGAACAGATTTTTCGACAAAAGCTAGCGTCTTTGTAAAGTAGACTGTTGTTCTATTACTGGCTGGGAACGAAACGTATTTCAAATATATTTCGCCAAATTATTAGAGAAAATAATTCAACAATATTATGCAATATTTCTGTGTGCTTTTGGAATTAATATCAAGCAAATATGGAAAGCAGGGTTGGAGAGGGCGGTATAAAAACATGAAAAATGTTTCGATATTGCATTTTATTTCTATACTGGTGGTTTTATTGTGCATTTCATTTTGAACACCTATACATTACTATTTTATCATAAAATTTAGTTTCTAAAACTAAAAACTGCTGTTTTATGACCACATAAAATATAATGTATTAATTAACGTTCGAACTCTTTCTTATAGCGTATTTTTGGCTGGTCTAATGTGCATCTGCAGTGCACTCAGAATAGCCAACGTAATATTAACTTTTGTTCGTTCGTGCATCAGCTGATACAGGATTTTGTAAATGGCATGTTGTTTGTTTTGAATACATTAAATTGCCACTCACTGACTGTCACAATGTGGCCTTATTATCTGAAATTATCTATATCTAAGTAGGCCATATGTATGGCGATAGCTTCAACTTCATGCATTTCAGTAAATTTCTTTCGGGCTGGTATATTTGTTTCATTTTTTTCTTTTCTAAGTCAAAAAGAGTAATTGTTTTGTGAAGTGTAACAAGTACGGAATAAAAATTGTTACTATGGTTGATGCTCGTACATTTTACACGTGCAACATGGAAGTATACGTAGGAAACCAGCCTGATGGTCCATGCAAAGTTAGCAACAGTCATGGAGATATTGTTGAATGTCTTTCTGCGCCAGTTTCCGTAACAGTGAGAAATATTACTGATGATAACTGGTTCACTAGCCGCGAACTTGCAGAAAAAATGTTGACCAAGCACAAACTTACCATTGTTGGAACTTTACGCAAAAACAAACTGTAAATTCCACCACAATTTGTTAACACAAAAGGAAGGGTACTGAATTTATCTCTATTTGAATTTCAGGACAAATGTACTCTTGTTTCGTATCTGCTGAAGAAACGAAAGAATGTGCTGCTTATTTTCCCATTGCAAAATGATGATGAGATAGATCGTAGTTCAGGAGACATCCAAAGGCCTGAAATTATAACATTCCATAACTTGACGAAAGGAGGTTGTAATATTGCACGTCAAGGATTGACAAATGGAAATTATAACTCGGTTAGCTCAATCGAAGACACGTGAAACTCTAAAAAGGCGCCAATGAAAATAAAGTCAAGTTCTGGTTTATTCGTTCCTGGTTGTCAACTGCCGCTTCTTCACCGCTCGAGCACTGATTGTCTACTGCTCGAGTGCTGATTATCTACAGCTGGTCGGCGATAGGCACACAAGTATTTGTCGCTGCGTGTCTATGCCCCCCCCCCCCCTTTTTCTCACCTTAGATAAGGGCATGGCGTGGGCCGGCAACCACTTTCCCATACCAGCCGAACTGCATAGCCATTCAAACTGCGTCGTAGGTATAAAAGATAAACTAAACCTTCTAGAACACAAACTGTTGACGCAGTTTGGAAAGCTTCTATCACTAATGCTGACCCGCAACAAAGATAGATTTCCCAAAAAGGCAAACGTATGCCAGATATACGAACTACCACGATAAACAAACTCCCACAGCTTTAATTTCAAATCCAGATAATTAATATATTGCATCGTCACAAGGTGTTGATATAGTGGATGAAATGTGCACCAGACAGCTGTGCGAGAAACACTCAGTGTTGGCCAATGGTAGTTTTTCACAGCATGCTCAATGTAGCCGACATCAATGAATTAGTGATTCACTGTGGGACTGACAACCTTAAGATGATCAGAAGAGAATTCAACAAGAAATTGGCAACTGAACTTGTAACTGACGAACTGTTTCTGAAAATGTGCCAAGGCAGATGAAAGATCATGCTATCTGTATTTAGGAAAAGAACTCAAAAACGACAAACCACAGAAAGGGAAACACGGAAGATGTCAGGAGTGCAAAGGAAAAAATAGAAAAAAACAGTATTACTGTGAACAATGCTTCAAGTTTTTGTGCATGGAACATTTTAGCCAGAAAGGAACCTTATTACAGATTAATGTTTGGAGATGTATTTATTACCTGATGTACTTGAAAACATGTAATTAAATATTGAATGTGGAATATTTTTCTAAAAATTTGCCTGTATGTATATTTCAAAAAGAAAAGGCATAACACAAAATGAAATATGAAACAAACAAAATAATGTTTTTATCACTTCAGAGAAAGGAAGATATGACCACTCCACATAAAGGTATATTACATTTTTAGAGACAGTTTTGGTGACCATTTCAAGGTTGTACGAATTTGGCTTGATGGAGGTGTTGGTACAAATTTTTCATGACTGTGCTAGCCCCAGGATCATTTGACAACTCCCTTCATGTTATTGAGTACATATAACCCAATGCACTATTTCTGTATATTTTTAGAAAAAATTAAAACAGTTGACTGACATATATGAAACAATTTCTACTTACCTGAGTAATGAAAGTGCCAAGCTCGTGAGAAACAACATAGAAGAAACTGTACGTGATGTCCCAAGAGATGACAGTGGTTTCTTTCTTAAGTAGAACTTGGCACATGGTGCCAGTTGGTATGACCAGACCAGTACTACTCCTGTGCTCATGACGAGATATGAACACATTTGAGGTAACGGGCTGCAGCAGTAATGAGGCAGTGGCTGCATCAATCTCATCCCCGTAGCAAGGGAGTGTCCGCAACACCCCCACCAGCTGCACACACAAACACTTCAGCTTCTATACAGCAAACTAAAAACTAATTTGTACCAGCTACTGTAATGTCAAATATTTCTATGGCTTTTGCCTCTCACGTCATTCGGTTTGCATCCTATTTGAATGTTTCCACACTGGTTCACATTAATACACTCTCTGCACTGGAACAAATTCAAAGTAAAGAATTCTGTCCATTTGACAGGCATCACGCTTTTAGTTTTGATGTCAATATCTGACATCCTAAAATTATGGTGTTCAAAGAAATANAAGTAAAGAATTCTGTCCATTTGACAGGCATCACGCTTTTAGTTTTGATGTCAATATCTGACATCCTAAAATTATGGGGTTCAAAGAAAAAAAAAAAAGCAACCTTTTCTATTAAATTTATATAATGTGTTATTTAAAAATCAAATATGCTTTCACAGCAAAAATTTTTTTTTGTACTATTGAAATGACAACCACAAATCAGGAAACAAATATTACCAAATAATATTACATTAGAAAATGGCACTTGGAAAAGTAACCGCAATGCTGGTCAAGAACATAGGTCAATTACCAGTCACTCAGAAAACATATCCATGCACAACATAGAAACCAAAGCAAGCGGTGAACAAAAAATTTAGCCACTCTCACCCTTTTGACGTTGGTACGCCCACACTGTGCCAGTGACTCAACGATTGAGCTGAATGGAAAAGGTATGGCAGGAAAACTCTTGGCGGCAAGGGTAAACAAGGAGTTAAGTCCACGATTGGGCTCCTCGCCCCAATACATATCCAGGACTACTCTGTGCTTCAGACATGCAGCCATTGCATAATATATTTTTGGGAGATCATTCCAGTCATCCACTTCAAAGTTATCCACCAGTGTGAACAGCAACCAGTAAACAACTTCATGAGCAATTGCTGCACACTTTGTTTGCTCCTGAAAACATTGCAACACTACTGCTAATGTTCAGTTCAAAATTGTTAACGTTTTAACAGAAAGATGGCACTACAAATATGAAAACACAAATTTAACTAAGTATAGTACGAAAAAGATTAAACATTAAAATTAATAATACGAGGTGTCACTTTCTAATTGTACCAATCAATTGGTTTAAAAACAATTTAACAAGTTTATACATTATATAATTTTGTACGTTAAAGGGCACATTAATTTTTCCAAGAGAGAAATATAAACAGTGAAAGTGATTATTTTACCTACTTGTACACACATTATTCCTTCTGAAAATAAATAAAATACAAATAAATCTGTGATAACTAAGCGTTATGGCATACAATAATATGATGAAAGAACAACATTAAATGAAACACAGAAAGATCAAGTTAAGACCTGAAAAGACAGATGATTTACAATGGAGTTTGCACAACTGTCATAAAGTCCTAAATTAAATGCAAAAACTGAATGTTTGAGAAACTGATTGATTTCTTGAATGGTCATTCTTTACAAAGATATATCAGCATGGGTAGTCACAAAACCCAAGGTGCAACCCCAGTGTATACTTAAATGTTTTAAAATCAAAAATGATTATACACTCACATTTGTCAAAAATTTAACACCATGAAGGAACCATCAGAAGGAAAGGAAATGTATCACAAAAATAGAAATTGTATAACAAACAATTTAAGTTGGAGAGCAATACACACCAGGCTGCTTCTACGAGTCCACAGTTCATCAGTATTGGCTGTTGGATGAGAATGATGGGCTAGTTGCCAAGAGACCATATCCCAGACATAACAGGTGAAGTAGGTATCAAGCGAACATGCAAGTAAAGCAGGAAGTGGTATCTGTCTTGCTTCGAAGATGGCCTGGACATTTTCGGTAACGTGGTCAAGTTATGTCTCAATGGAATATAGCTCCAAGAGCATGCTGAGGGAAGGATACGAATTCAGCCTCCACAACTTCCCTGCAAGGAAGTAAGGTGAGGCAGGTGGATGGAGTAGGTAGGCCTGATCTGCTAGTCTCCAGCAAGTGACTTGGCTGGGCGGGACTTCGCCAACAGACCCAAACACGTACTGAAGGGGGCAATAGCCAAGGGAAGAGACCACTCTAGTGCTACTCAGGAAGGCGGGACTTCGCCATAGATCTGAGCATCACAAAGAGGGTGAGGTTGTGAATGATGGTTTCAGGTCGTGACTACTCCTGCGAGGATTTAAGTGGTTAGGTGGAGAAGCAGGAGATAGCGGGAGCAAGGTACAGAAGTAAAGAGTGCTGCGAGTGATAACTCAACCAAGTTTGGATTACGTCTGTATACTGACTGGTCAGTAAACACACATAAATTAGCCTGTACCCGGACTAGGGTCAAAAGGGACGATCCTAGGATGCCAACCAAAGTGACGCCTAGTCGTACGGTANATTAGCCTGTACCCGGACTAGGGTCAAAAGGGACGATCCTAGGATGCCAACCAAAGTGACGCCTAGTCGTACGGTACTCGGACTCCTGACATTAAAAGTGAAGCTATTGTGTAGCTGAAAAGTGTGGAAGGTTTTGGTGAGCTGGAGGGCAGCTTGGCGATCTAGCCTGATGTACAACAATCAGCTAACGTTAGTGGAGACTGAAGAAGTCAGTATGCGGTTGGTCAGAGTAACACACTACTATGGAGTCGCGTGAGGCAGCAATGGCTGATGACGTCAGTGCGTATTTGGGCAAAGTAACGCACTACAATTGAGCGGTGCTAGACAGCAATGGCTGATCACGTCGGAGCGTGTTTGGGCAGACTGAACGGTGCAAGACAGCCACGAATTGTGGGCTGCTAGCTCTATATATACCCGGAGANGGAGCGTGTTTGGGCAGACTGAACGGTGCAAGACAGCCACGAATTGTGGGCTGCTAGCTCTATATATACCCGGAGAGTAGGGCTAGTGCGGGGGTGCATGGGTAGCAGAGAGGATGCAGAGAGAAGGTGGCGGAGAAGTGATAGAAATGGCAGAAACTGCCAAACTCTCCCTCCCGCGACCGAAGGTGTGGAGAGCCGCACCATGNACGGAGAAGTGATAGAAATGGCAGAAACTGCCAAACTCTCCCTCCCGCGACCGAAGGTGTGGAGAGCCGCACCATGGTGCAAAGTGTGTTCCGGTTCAAAAGGAGGCATAAGCTGGCAGAGCCAACCCTGGGCTTCATGGCGAACTGAGTGTGTGGCGTAACATCTCTTCTTAGGAGGGGGCCGCAGCTATGGCGAGGCTAGACGGGGTTAATGACACCTGTGGTGCGTCAACGTGTTGCCAATCTGTATCCCAGTGGGTGTGTTTGTGATTCCACTGTAGCCNGGTGCGTCAACGTGTTGCCAATCTGTATCCCAGTGGGTGTGTTTGTGATTCCACTGTAGCCTGAGGTATCAATGGTTCAGGCTCCAAGGACTCCTCACAAACGAACGCATACTCACAGTGCTCTGCAAAGCAGACATTGTCAAACAGTGGAAGCAGACAATGTCAAACCTGTTGCAATGTTACAAAGTTCTTCTAACACTCCAGACAATGCTGAACAGTCCATCACTTCAATGCAGATAAGGTGTAATATTGAGGTGTTGCCACATATTGTGGTTCAGTTGTGGGTTTCTGACTTGTCCTGTTCTCTTCACTGTAGTGGTATTATGTCTCATATGAGCAGCAATTTCATGGTACGAAAATACTCTTTCACACAAGCCTATCATTTGGCTCCATTCAAATTCCTTAACATGCTTAAAAGTTTCCCTTTTATGTTGATGAGACATACTGATGCCAGTAGGAATGTTTACCGCTTAGACTATGAACTATATACTTGTCTGGATTCTCAAAAATCCTCTATTTACAAACTTGTATGCTTCAGTTCAGAGGACGCTGCTGTGTCTAGACATGCACAACCATTTTTACTTCTTACATTCTAATAATTTGCATATCACACCCTGCTTTCCATTTCCTGTAAGTTTCATTTTGTCTGCATGTTTAATTCATGGTATTTCATTTTTCACACATGAGTGTAGTTGAGAATGAATGAAGAGGAAGCAACAAAAAAAATTAGACAATGTTTTAAACAGGAACTTACTAACCTTGAAAGCAGTGTCGGAAAGAAAGTTCTTAACGTATGTAAAAACATCAAGTGCAATTGCCACTGATGCCAGCTTCAGATACTTGCTCTTGGCATCTGGATCCATGTCGGGGTGAAGTTGTACCACCACTAGCCATGCCAATAAAATGGGGCCATGTTCTGGTCGCTGGCCGAGCTTGTTAACCATTGAACTTACTTCTCTGAATACAGCTTCTTCCTTGTATAACTTATTTTCTTCCCTTGGCACATAACAGGGACAACGAAAGTTAAAAGGTATCATCAACAATTTTGAATCATTGTAAATTATTATATATATATATATATTAATATTTTTTAAACAAAAAAATTAATACAGTATATATATTTGAATCATGGAACATAATAAGCTTGAACAGACAAGGGGCAGCAAAAAATGTTGTCATGGAAGTGAATAGATNACTTCTCTGAATACAGCTTCTTCCTTGTATAACTTATTTTCTTCCCTTGGCACATAACAGGGACAACGAAAGTTAATAGGTATCATCAACAATTTTGAATCATTTTAAATTATTATATATATATATATAATATTTTTTAAACAAAAAAATTAATACAGTATATATATTTGAATCATGGAACATAATAAGCTTGAACAGACAAGGGGCAGCAAAAAATGTTGTCATGGAAGTGAATAGATACAGTTTAGATGTCACTGCTCTTCAGGAAGTAAAAGTAATATGGTTGGGAGAAGGAGAAATAGAAATTGACAACCATGTAATTCTATATGGAAGATGGGAAAATCAGCAATTTGGAATGGGTTTTGTAATGAAGTAATGCTTAAACACCTTGCAAAACAATTTTTAACTTAATGAGCAAGAGAATAGCATACTTAACACTACTCAACAAATAGTTTAACATTAACCTAGTCAACTGCCATAGCTAGACACACATGTTTTTTTGCAAAACGCAAATTCACTAAATTTTTGTTAAATTAATATATATACACTTAAAATAGTGAAATAATTAATTGCTTAGTGAAATCACTAAATAAAAGTAGCAAAAATACAAAAAAATTGCAAAATGCTGTATTTTGATGAAAGTCTATTTACAATTGATTGTTAGCGACTTTTGATAAATTCCAGTGCATCGAAGGCGAGAGCATCAGTATTGATTGAAATTGCTACAGAAGTTAAAATGGCGTGGTGGTAGACTGAGTCTGACGTTTTGTACTATTGTAAAACATTATTTTTAAATGGTTGTGACAGTCTTTGATAGGACAGCAGAATTTGCGAGTAAAGGATTCTACGTCTTCGACAATGTGTGAAAAATTCTGATGTGCAAATACTGCAATGTCAGAATAGAGTGGCAAAGGAAATACACGTGCATGAAACAGTTTCTCCCATAAAAAAACATGGAGAGTTTACAATCCGGTGCAAAAAGGCAAGTTTCTTTGGAATCATCTGTGTCGACGGCAAAACAGGCAAAACTTGACAAGAGTGAATTTGATATGTCGACAACTCAAGTATTTATGGAAGCAAATATTCCAATTGAAAAATTGAATGACCCGAAACTTTGTCAATGGATGAACAAGTCCATTGAAGGTAAATAGAAAATACTAGTATTTATTTTTGTGAGATGTTTGAATGATTTTGTGAATTTGTAAGCAGATAAACCAAACATTACAAATAATAAGTTTGTTACTTACTCGTGAAATATTATGCAGCTTGATTTTTTTACAGCAGTTGTTAAAAGAAAGTTTAAGTGATAGTGATTTGTCGTAACCAAATTTAAATGCAGTAATTAACTACTTGTTTTTCTGTTTTTCATTAGCAAAATTTTAAAAATTGTTTTATACTCTGTTTTACAACACTTTTACTAAAATGCATTTTTGTAAATGGTACCATAGTGCAGACAGAAAAGTTTACATAACTTAAATAGGGCAAATTCTCTTTCAGTCATTATGAATTATTGTAGGCATATTTCAATGCACTGATTATTTAAACAATTTCATAAGCACAGAAAAGTTAATCTTCAGTAGAACACAGTTAGATTTACATTATTGCAAAAATTTAATGACAAATTTGCAGTTGCCTACTTTTCTTTTTCAGGTGCTGGAGACTTGCCTTCCGTCAGTAGGATACACAAAGACTATGTTCCAGAGATTATTTGCGAGGAGGAGGAACAGAGATTGAAAGAAGCTGTTNGAACAGATGTTGAAAGAAGCTGTTAAGGATCAGAGAGTTTCAATCCTCTGTGATGAAACGACAGATAGGAAGGGACAGTGTGTGTTCGTAGTTCTTATAAGAGTGCTTGGCTGTGGGGATGAGTCAGTTCAAAAACTTTTTGTTGGAGGTGTGAAAATCCTAACAAATGCAAATGCTACTGAATGCTCACAGGCAATTGTAGAGGTGGTTCAGAAGTTAGGGATTCATTATGACAACATAGTTTCAATAACATCAGATTCTGCAAGATACATGGGAAAAGGCATCAGTGCCATCAGAGTTTTGGTGTCTGAATATTTAGTTCATACACAGTGCTGGGCTTACAAACTGAACTTGGTGGGAAATATTTGGACTGTAGAATTGAGTAATTTGAACAACCGTGTCATCCAAACTAAACACTTGTTTATGAAAACTCAAAAAAGAAAGCATGCCTAAATACAGTTCTTGGCAGAAAAGTATGTGGATCAAAGTGGCAAAGCAAAACTTTTCCCCATGCCTGTTATCACCAGGTGGAACTCTTGGTTCAAAAGTGTATAATATTTGTGCGAGTTTTTACATGACATTGTCAAATTTGTTGCAAGTGTTAAAGAAGAAAATGTTGCTGTAAATTATTTTAAGGCTTTGACTTTGTGTGAAGTCAATAAAATCCATTGTCAAGCTATAATGCTTGTTGAACATTGTGTACAGTGCTGCAACTTATTATTAACATTAGAAAGCAGTAAGATTCCTCTGGCACACACTCAATTCAAAACTGAATGACTTGTCTAAGAGCTTCTTCATCTTGCTTCTGCTGCACTTTCCAAACTCGCAAAACAAAGTCAGGCACAACTGACATGTTTGTTTCAGTGTGTAGGTGAACAAAGTATGCATAAACTGAACCAGCTAATAGACTCTGACAGTGCAAAAGATTTCTTTTCTTCCCTTGGGCAGCTGTTTGAGCCTAGAAACATAATGAAATGCACTGTAGAAAATAATGATGTTTGTGTTTTAGTGAAAAAATTCCTATGCTTAAGGACCTTGCAACAACTGAACCAATTGCACCATATTTTGTATTCAAGGAACAGGCTTCTAGTTTGTGCAAAGCAGGGAAAGATGTTGACACTATTGCAATTCTGCTATCATTAAAGTCTGATTACGGTAGTTTTGTAGATGCTGCTGTGAAGTCATTGTGGATGCCAGTAAACAATGTCGATTCCGAGAGATCATTTTCAACGTACAACAACATTATGTCCGACCGAAGGACAAACCTGATTCCTGAAAATATTGAAATAATGTTAACTTTGGCAATGTGTGACCGAGTTTATGTTAAAAGTGTTCTAATTTGTGCAATATTTTGTGTTTTGAAATATGATGATATTTTGTCTACATNTGTCTACATTTTTTTTTTGTGTTATTTCAAGTGCTGCTAAGGATTTAACTATTGTTTTCTTTTCTCTAAGTAGGCCTAATCGTTTGTGTGTTGCTTGTTCCGTGTATTTAAATATTTTGTAAAATTAATTAATTGAACCTATAAAATTATGTCATTCTACAGCTATGCATTTAAATTTAAATTCTAAATTAAGCAAGTATTAATAATGCAGTTATATTGATTTTATAACCCTCATGTCGTCTTTAAAATTGACAAATTTTTTGACAAAATTGGTAGGAAAGTAGCGAAAAACATACCGAAATAATCTTCTGAAAAGTGACGAAATAATGCATATATTTTCACCGAAAACACCTGTCGCAAGCCATAGCTAAATCGAGAGTAAAGACTATGAAGAAAAAGATGACATTTATGAAGCTCTGGAGGAAGTGGTGTTGTCACTTCCTAAAAAGAACATTATTGTAGTGCTATAGAGGAATTTTAACACCAGGATTGGTATACAGGAAACCTTCCAACTAGTGCTAGGCAAAAACAGCTTGCCCAAGGAATCCCAGTGAAAATGGAGTGCGTCTCATCAGTTTTGCGAACACACTAGGACTGAGAATAAAGAAAAATGTTTCCGCACATGAGAATACATCCAGGGACATGGGTATCACCGAATGGATTTACAGTGAATCAAATAGATCATGTACTAACAAACAGCAGGTTCCACAATAGTATTAANGGGTATCACCGAATGGATTTACAGTGAATCAAATAGATCATGTACTAACAAACAGCAGGTTCCACAATAGTATTAATGATGTGAAAGTATATTGTGGAGCTGATTGCACCACAGATAACTTTCTGATCGTAGGATGGCTAATATTAAGCTCAAAGCTGAGTATGGGAAAGCTCACAAAAAACCTCTAGGGATGGATAGTGAGAAACTGAAAAACGGTTAAGTGAAAAATGATTATACTCTGTACCATGTAAGTTGNGGGTATCACCGAATGGATTTACAGTGAATCAAATAGATCATGTACTAACAAACAGCAGGTTCCACAATAGTATTAACGATGTGAAAGTATATTGTGGAGCTGATTGCACCACAGATAACTTTCTGATCGTAGGATGGCTAATATTAAGCTCAAAGCTGAGTATGGGAAAGCTCACAAAAGNAATATTAAGCTCAAAGCTGAGTATGGGAAAGCTCACAAAAGACCTCTAGGGATGGATAGTGAGAAACTGAAAAACGGTTAAGTGAAAAATGATTATACTCTGTACCATGTAAGTTGGCCAGATTCTGACAGGTCTGCGAAAGCAGCGCCACTGTTACATCTGACTATGTATCCTTCCCCCATCAGCTGATCGGCCACATGGCAACGATGTTGTTTATTTTCATGCTGTCATTATCAGCCGATCCCTGTGTCAATGTACTGTTCATGGAACGTTTTAGGCAAACTTGCTACTCAGAAATACGTAGCTGCGATTGTAGTAATAGTAATTCATATGTGCATAAATCATTAATCAGTAAATTGTTATGTTAAAGGGCAAAAATATAAATAATGAATTTAAAATTTAGTAACTACAAAAAAAATGTAATTCTAAACAAATTTTAAGATATTTTAGATTGACATCTGTCTTAAAAAAATTAGTAGGTTATAAAAATAAAAACATAAAACCTTGCAAAAAAGTTAATATTTGCTAACTCTTTTTTTAATTTGTCTGAGACTGTGAATTTGGAATAACATGTGCGAGATGGTAGTTGTAGCTATTATCACACGTTGGACGTTATAGCTAATATATACGAGTTGAAAATATGTGACGTGGAATAACGTTAGAATTGCTTAAAAACTATTCACGCCTGCCCCACTTTCTTCGGAAACAAGGAAATGGGTTTTTGGAGAACAATATGGCATATAACTTACGTAGACGAACAATTACATGCCGAATATTAATTATTAGTACTCAAAATCACTGTACACAAAATATATGTTACTTTAAAAATTATGCAGAGCTCGTGAAACCTGCAAGAAAGTAATGGTTCAGTGACAAATGTATAATGGCAATTGAGAACAGAAAAAAGGCAAGGGAAGAGTGGCTAGTTGATGGAATGAACGATAGGAAGAAGGATCATTTCCAGAATGAAAGAAGGGAAACACAAAGGACGTCATGCACAGAGGAAAGGAAATACTGTAATTTCCTGAAGAGGCAGAACATGACAACAAGTACAACCAGGCACGGAAGTTCTACAGGAAAATCAAACATCCGAGTAATGGCCCTCAAGACAAGTCAGCTTCATCCTAGACAAGAATGGAATCATGCTGTCAAGCAAAGATAGAAAACCAAAAAGATTTAACTGTGAAGAACCATCAAAACGAGTAGAACACGACGAGCTTGTGGAAAGGTGTGAAGCAGAATGGATAGAAGAAGTCACTTTCAAAGAGGTGAAGAAGTGCATCAATAGGATGATAAACAACAAAGCACCTGGGGAGGATAGAATTGTGGTAGAATTGCTTAAAGAAGGTGGAGACCCACTGCACAAACAGATATATAAACTGATGGACAAGATCTGGAGCATGGACGATATGCCAAAGGATTGGAGATTAGTATAATATGCCCAATTAATAAGAAGGGACAAAAAAAACAGTGCAGCAACTACCAAGATATATCCCTCCTCCGCACAATATGCAAGATCCTGTGAAAGATCCTGTTGGGCAGATTGGAAAAATTAGCAGAACAATTGCTGGGGGGTTATCAGTCAGATTTCTGCAGGGGACGGTCAACAATGCCAAGAGGTAGCTTTGGGAAAAGTGTTATGAATACGACATGAACATTTAACACCTCGTTCATAGACTTCAAAAAGGTGTATGATAGTATTCACTGAGAGAGCCTCTATAAGATCATGAGCGAGTTTAATATATCCGGAGGTGGCAGTGTTGGGTGATGGGAGATGTCAGAAAGGTTCGAAGTGAGAACTGGCCTGAGGCAGGGCGATGCCTTATCTCCTCTTCTATTCAACTTTGTGTTAGAATGGATTATCAGACATACAGACAACCCACACTGGAAGGGGGTAGTAATGAATGGCTCACATAAAGGGCAAGCATTTGCAGACGACATCGTGCTGATGAGACAAAACAAAAAAGAGTTGAAGTGAAAGACGAAAGCCATCAAGCAACAAGCTGCAAAAGTGGGACTACAGATCAATGAGAGTAAGATAGAATACATGTTGATGTCGAAATGGGAACAATATGAAGACCCACTATCTGTAGACAAAATGAGATTTAAATCAGTGGATTAATTCAAATACCAAGGGTTAATACATGCTACTACAGTATGTGTTATTGTTGGAACAAATAAAACGTTTGCATATCAATAAACAGTACATATAGTTTTTCAGAGTTGGGAAGTTTTAAACAGGCTGAGCCAATGCCCATTAATTCCATTGCATGTTTATACTACTTATGATGAATCTCCTGTTGTAGTTTGGCTCTTCCTCATGCATCATTATTACCTAGGACCTGGGCATGTAACATACAGAGTCTGTGTGTGTCTGTAACGAGGCCTATGAAAGGACAAATTTAAAAAATTGTTTTTTAATACAAACGTATAAAATTTTAAAGGAACAATAGTTTCTTGATAAAGTGCCTTATAAGAATTATAGGCTACATCCAAAATACATTTTTTACTGACAAATTGTTATAACACTCTCCAGAATATTCAATGCTAAAAAATCAACAGGCACATGGAGTCATGGGAATTTTACCACTAGGCACTTTAAACACCAGATGGCAGCATGGCTTGGCATTTAGACCACATAACACCTACTGGTGATTATTTGAACCTCTTTCCCCTAGATTTGGTACTTGGAACAAGTCAGGATTATGAACCAGGGCACATAGAACATGAACATAGAAAAAAACATATTTAAAGAATAAATGCAATTAGACTGAAATTTCCACTCTTCATATGCAATGCTCAAGAAAATACTCAACATAACCAAAAAAACATGACAGATAATAAGAAGTTCAGACGTAACAGTCATTTTACAGAGGCGTATCTTTTGAAATTTTAACTTCTAACTATAATCAGTTAATTCTTTCTAACTTCAACTTCAATCAGTTAAATTATTTTGTTAACTTTTCCAAGTATGCTAATTGGCATAAACAGTAATCACACCAAAGTGACAGCTGGTTGGAAGCTCATTTCAAGACCATACTGGTTTGTTCATTATTTAATACCAAGATTTTGAAGTTAACTGCTGTACAGCATATAATAACTGCTGAAGTTTTTTGAACTTTAGAAAAGTTAATAAAAATCTTACAGTATCAATTTTGTTACAAAATAATTTCTAAAATAGAATGCCCTGATATTTTAAGTATAGTGAACTCCAAATGAGAAAATAATGTGCAGAAGTCTAAAATGCATCAGACGAGTTGGGAGAGTCCATTGCCACTGCACGGAAGGGATGGGGTTGTTCAGTTCAGTAGCAACAGTGGCGCAGTAAAGTCGGTCGAGGGCTGCTCCGAGCATGCATATTACCCGTCGAAAAAACATGTCGCATCAACTGTATTTAACAGCGCAGTAGTATAAAATGATGTTATCAGTTTGGTATGTATAGCACCAGCAGTGTCGCGTAGTTTCCCTCCCTCAAGCGGCGAGCGTTCAGAAAAGTCCTCCGCTACACTGCCTCCCCTACGTTTCATCCCTCAAAGTTGCACAAATATATTTTTCTCACTTGAACTTTACTATATGTACTACAGAATTTAGAATTTCTTTAGGTCACACAAGATCCACTTATAGCCTAGTTCAACACAATATGCAAAAGCAATGATTTAGAAATTTTAATAAATATAAATTATTTTATTTAAAAAAATTTAAATTATACAAATATAATTTTTTAAAAGACCCGGAACGTTACATCAATAAATTACAGTTTTGTATACTCTTGAATACAATTCAAGGTTTTAATTCCCAATAATCAACAGAACCTCCCCTAAACAGACAGGTAAATAGTGGGGATCATCCACAATGGCACACGTAGAGGTGGTCTAAAGTTAAGTTTAATATGTGTATCTTTACTGCAACTTGTCCTTCATTGATCCTATTGCTCAGTTAATAATGTGCACAGAAAATATTTAAAATAAAACAACATTTACTTATAAAGAAAATCAAAAAATCTTCTTCCACTCACCTTAAAACTCATGCATGTTGAAACATAACTTAACTTGNTTACTTATAAAGAAAATCAAAAAATCTTCTTCCACTCACCTTAAAACTCATGCATGTTGAAACATAACTTAACTTGCAAAAATTTTCTCCCAGTTTACATAACAATACAGCAATACAAAACTAGCACACAAATTTCAATTCCAATATTTACATAAACTTCTTACACGTCTAACAAACCAAAAGATTTTGACAGCATTTGATACGGTACCATATGACCCTTCATGACCTGTCTACTTACATTGTGTCCAGTGCCAAGGATTTCAAAATAACCAAAACTTTGAGGTATCCGATCCTCTGAAACAGGTTCCTGGCTTTCTCTTCAAATATCGAAATATCTGGCCGGTGCCCGCCAAAATCATGAGACTGAAACATTTCACAAAATTATTATAAAATGCTATGCACAGACACATCAACAAAACTACTTTCTACAATATATTTAATTTCAATATATAGAACAGCNATTATAAAATGCTATGCACAGACACATCAACAAAACTACTTTCTACAATATATTTAATTTCAATATATAGAACAGCCAGTCCTTTACTTTTTTGTACCACGTGTGTTAAATAAATTTGTACAGAAGTGTGAAAGTAATATCATACAATTCTGTATTATAAATTAAGTTCCATGCCCATATGCCAAAATAACTTAAAATGCATTAAGCGCTACATATTCAAAACCTAACAGAAGGCTTACGACACGATCTAACCAACTGAACAGGTATTGTATTGTATAAAAAAAAATCCCACCAGCTCAAACTAGACTTTTCTTTTCCCAATTGTGATAGTAATGAAGACTTGTTAATTTGGATGAATTTGTACAGCCTGTGGAAGCTATTCACCTAAAGGTGCGAGAGTCAGTATTTTTGACTCTGCAGATGTGAAACTGAAGTAATGTGGCACATTTTTAGCTGTGCAGTTGGACTAAAAAAATATTTTTGAATTTTAAAGTTATCAATCCTGACATCTGAGTGACAGCTGAATTTGAACTGTTACTCACAAAAACTTTCAACATCAAAATGTCAAACTTTCGAAATATCTTCAATTTCAAGGTTTATTTTCTTGCTGTGAATAACCCTTTTTTCTCTAATATGAGATGCTACATTTAAATAAGTGAAACAGAATTCCACCCAGTGTTGAATATTGAATTTATGAGGTGTGCTCAAATGAAACCTGTTCAAGACATGCATCCATTGGATGAGAAAGAGAGGAAAGATTAAACATAAACAAAAAGAATACTCTTCGCTCACGTAAAAGCAGTCACCCATAGCATTCAGGCAGCATCCCACATAATGGATTCCACTCAAAAAGAAATACCTATAGCATTTCTGTTGCTTCTTGAACATTAGTGTTGAATCTTCGTCCCTTTAAAAATTTCTTAAACAATCCAAAAGCTGTAAGTCAGATGATGACAAATCTGAGCTGTAAGCAGGATGTTCAGGAGCGTCGCACCTCTTACGAGGTTCTGCGTCATAAACAACCCTGGCAACATTAGGCAGACTTGGCAGCAATTGTGACATTGGTGTCATTAACTCTAGTATGATGAGTCCCTGCACATCCAAGAATACAGACAACATTGAGTATTGGGATTTGAGTTTCTTTAGGTTGGTTGAGCAAGCATGCTTCCACCACTGCTTGCTGACAGACTTTGCTGCCTGTTCAAAGTGGTAACATCACAATGCACAATGCACAATGGAACTGTTCACCCTCTGTGCTGCAGCACATCAAATGCTATGAACTTGAGAATCTTTCATTGTTCCTTGTGGTGTTCAGTCCATGTGTGGAGTAAACAATNAAAAATTTCTTAAACAATCCAAAAGCTGTAAGTCAGATGATGACAAATCTGAGCTGTAAGCAGGATGTTCAGGAGCATCGCACCTCTTACGAGGTTGTGCGTCATAAACAACCCTGGCAACATTAGGCAGACTTGGCAGCAATTGTGACATTGGTGTCATTAACTCTAGTATGATGAGTCCCTGCACATCCAAGAATACAGACAACATTGAGTATTGGGATTTGAGTTTCTTTAGGTTGATTGAGCAAGCATGCTTCCACCACTGCTTGCTGACAGACTTTGCTGCCTGTCCAAAGTGGTAACATCACAATGCACGACTGGAACTGTTCACCCTCTGTGCACATCAAATGCTATGAACTTGAGAATCTTTCATTGTTCCTTGTGGTGTTCAGTCCATGTGTGGAGTAAACAATGGCAACAGCCTTTCTGCTACTCCAAATTAAGGGAGACAATTTTCTGTACAGTACCAACTTGCCAAATCAAGAATGCTTCATCAATGGTTCACCTTGATCACGTTGTTGATGTCCACAGTCAGACCATTGGTCCCGACTTTATGCCCCTGGCTGGGAAGTGGAAAATCCACCATTTCCTATCAGCCCTTGTGTAACATCCATGACCAGTGTATTATGAAGTTGCTTTCAACGTGCATTGTACTATGCACACAGCTTCCATTCTCCGATGAATCTCTAATGGCTTGTATCCCTTGGCTATTAAAATCTAAATCACCACCTGCTGATCCTGAAGGGCTTGGTATCACACCAGCTATATTCAATACACTGTCATGCATCTAATAATGAAGACTGTGGAGACTGAGAGCACTGTGCATACACCATATATAAAGCTACACTTTAGCACTCATCACTGGCCAGGCTGTGAATGAGTTTCATTTAAACAGGCTTCATATTTTTAACTGTACATGTTACAAACTCTTTATACGCATGCGACAAACATTAAGTATGTGCTATAAATGCCATCAGTCAACTAAATTTAGAAAAATTTGTGAACTGTACATTTTTGGTCAAACTGATGAATGGAGTGGGGAGTGGAGAGATTTGGGCAGCTCTTAACATAGAGATCTTGAGAGCCGATGACGGTGAAGTGAGGTGTGTATGAAGCAGAGCCAGAATGCAAAGACGGGAGAAACGGGAGAACTCCGAGAATATCCACTGACCACCTGAGAATATTCACGGGCCAGCGGCATCGTCTGGCACGATTCCCTCAAACTGTTAAACAAATACATATTAATGCTACAGCCAGAAAATTTTAAACAAAAAACTGTGTACTTACACAGTGAATATGAACATGACTTTGAATAATACAACACTAATTTGCTGAATCCTTGAGTTAATACTCAAGGTTATATGTAAAAAAAATCATACTACGTATAAAGTTTGATTAATGGTGTGGTAAAACCTACATAGTATATGCTCTTTTTTACACTGCCTAGTCACCATTTAACAGTAACTTTAATATATGAAGTACATAGACACAATAGGAAAACCATGAGGAGCAGATTCTCGACATGCATTTGTACATTATAGTTAGTGTGGTACCAAAGTACATTTTATCAGTAGGTTTACGTTCACTGTATTGATGTATCTCCCAGGTCATTGAAGATGCGATCAAATGATATCTCCTTCCTTTCCCAGACATTTTTAAACAGGATATGAGTGACATCACTAATTGTGATATTCTTATAAAAACTAGGTCTGTATTTTTAAAACTATAATTAGCACAAAAATTTACAGCAATAAAATGATAGAAAAATTTTGTGGTAATTGCCTCTTGAACATATATTAATGGATAGTGTATTTTTTACTAACTTTGTGCTTTCAGCAAGGTGTGGTGGCCATCTCAATGGGTTTAACTTATCATTACTTGTAACAGCTGTCTATAGCGCAAATATTCCAATGAAGGGAAGTCCAACGAAGGGAGTCAAAAGTTATAACACAAAGCGCGCCTCGAAAAAAAAAGTAGCTCACATTCCACTTTCACATGGCATCAAGATACAGTGAAACCCCCTATTTACACTTTTCAAGCAACCAGAAAAAATTGTGCAAAATTAAGGAAAATTGATGTTGTATATACATTAATTGGGATCAAAGTAAATAGGATGTAAAATACATGAAAGTGTAAAATTATAGGGTGCAAAAAAGGGGTTCTACTGTATTTCCTATGGCATTAATACTGTAGCGTATAGTGTACATACAATGCATTGTCGACAGTTCTGTTATCAGTATATTCTTCCCCCATTGCTAGTCATCCTAAATCACATGTTGCTGGCCTTGATTCATCAGTGGTCAAAAACTGCCTTAAATGAACAAGACTGCAGTGCTGCCAAATTGTGCCACATGACTCAAGAATGAAAACATTCACAATTATGGAAGTATACCTACAAAATGACCAGTTTGATGATGAAAACAAGCAAAATTAGTGGAAGTAACAGCACCTGTTTGCAATGTAACTAATGTTAATTATATCCCTGGTCTGCACTTATTCATTCCCTGTAGATGACACAGATTTCCATAATTGAATTGTTTTTTTAAGCACACATTGAGTAATTGAGAGTGAACAGTCTATCAACAAACAGAGCAACAATTATGCTTTCCTCTTTTTCCAAACGATGGCCCTACATTGTATTAGATATTTTTAATACATGACAGGCAACTTAATTGGTAATGTTATTTATAGTACTTGTTTGATATAATTTTTATCATCATTTCATACGCTAGCAGAATATTGTATTATTTTGAACATTACACCAAGGGTTTTATTTGTAAGATTTTTGATAAATAAAGAGCAGCTGGCCACTTCTTACACATGCATTGCCCAGGCTGCCAGGAAGGATTCACTCCACAGTCCCTCCTCTCATTTGTTCCTAGTCACCTGCCGCTGAGAGAGGTATTCCACAAATAAGACGTCAGGATAAGTAACTACAGTAATTCATTACATAAATGCAGATANGTATTGCCCAGGCTGCCAGGAAGGATTCACTCCACAGTCCCTCCTCTCATTTGTTCCCAGTCACATGCCGCTGAGAGAGGTATTCCACAAATAAGACGTCAGGATAAGTAACTACAGTAATTCATTACATAAATACAGATAATCAGTATGGTCTAATGAAATCCAGAACAATTTTATTGTACATACAATTTTGATGCAATAAATGTGTAGTATTCAGTATTGACAGGCATATGCAACATTCCCGGGGCATGGAGAAGCAAGTGACTTATGGAGGGGAGTATCGCCCCGCCCTGGAGAAAAAAAGGTGGCATTCCTGTGCCAAAGCAGAGGACAGAGGTTTTCGGTCGATGGCATAGGNAAAAAAAGGTGGCATTCCTGTGCCAAAGCAGAGGACAGAGGTTTTCGGTCGATGGCATAGGCACTTGTGTTACAGTCATGGTAGACGTAGCCTAGGCCTTCCCGAGGAGCGTGGAAGGTCATGTAACTACGGCTATTGCAAAGCGAACGTGATTACAGGCAAAGGCCCTAGGAAATTAGCAAATATTCATTTAAAATTCTAAAAGCAAGCATACCCTATCACATTGTGTAGGTTTGCAATTACAAGGCAATACGGAACAAATAAAACTAATACCTATTTTTTTACTGTTCNGACAGGCACATGCAACATTCCCGGGGCATGGAGAAGCAAGTGACTTATGGAGGGGAGTATCGCCCCGCCCTGGAGAGGGAAAGGTGGTATTCCTGTGCCAAAGCAGAGGACAGAGGTTTTCGGTCGATGGCATAGGCACTTGTGTTACAGTCATGGTAGACGTAGCCTAGGCCTTCCCGAGGAGCGTGGAAGGTCATGTAACTACGGCTATTGCAAAGCACTAGGACAATTGAATATTTGTAATGATACAGTGTAGTGTGAAGCGAACGTGATTACAGGCAAAGGCCATAGGAAATTAGCAAATACTCATTTAAAATTCTAAAAGCAAGCATACTCTATCACATTGTGTAGGTTTGCAATTACAAGGCAATACGGAACAAATAAAACTAATACCTATTTTTTTACTGTTCNTCTATCACATTGTGTAGGTTTGCAATTACAAGGCAATACGGAACAAATAAAACTAATACCTATTTTTTTACTGTTCAAGTGGATAACAAGCTAATTGAGGCATAAAGCATCTTAACAATAGACACTATAATAGACACTATCGCTGATCCGGTGTGAACTGAGAGCCACGACTGGAAGAGACATCACATCCGTTTCGCCATTGCTCAGAGTCCGCACAGCACGACTTTGCTTCCTCCCTTTACACGCCATGCGAGTGATAAGGAAGCACTTTGTTATCTTCTGCTATCTTTGGGCATGCTCAGGCTGTTGCTCTGCAAGATATTGCTTCCTCCCTTTACACACTTGATGACAGAGGAACTAGTTGGCCTAACAACTAGGGCAGTGTTCTCTCTTCCTCCCTTTTCATGCAAAGCAAAAATTGTTGCCTAGCAACCTGTGCACCACCATTATCCCCTACACCTCCATGCTGGGTCAAATTTATAAATTCAGTGAGGGTGAAAACAGACAAAAACCCTTTGGTTGTCCTCGGCTACCTCCCCCATCCACTTTATGAAGCGGATGCTGATGGAATCACACTCCACAATAATTTGTTTGAGGAGAGAAGTCTGGAGTATGGTGTGTTCGTACTACACATTACAGCCGATGCAGTGACAAAACAACTGCAACTTTTAGGCAGTAAAATTTTTTTTATTCTTTTAAGCACTTAAAAATTATGGCACAACAACAATTATTCATAGGGCCACCTGTTTTTCGTGAAAAGATTCCACGACTAGTTGTACTGGAAAACACGTTAGTTAACAAACAATTTTGTGGTTGGATGATTTGAGCTCCCATGCTTCTGAGGTGTCTGCCAGCCAATGACGGAAGTTCAGTGCCGGAGTATCTTAATTCTGATAGGCCCAATCAAATAGAGAATGTGNTCTGCCAGCCAATGACGGAAGTTCAGTGCCGGAGTATCTTAATTCTGATAGGCCCAATCAAATAGAGAATGTGTCCTCACACAAATACCCGGCCAACAGCCAAACGATACCTGCTTGTGTGCACGTAGAATGTTTATGTCTATCCTGCGTACAGATATTTTTGTGAAAAAANTGTCCTCACACAAATACCCGGCCAACAGCCAAACGATACCTGCTTGTGTGCACGTAGAATGTTTATGTCTATCCTGCATACAGATATTTTTGTGAAAAACAGGTGGCCCTAATTATGCAATAGTGATCATTATGCAATGAAAAGCATTATAACTTATCAGTAGATGTTGGCAGCTGTGTATTGCCAAAAAGCAGGCACTTTCAAGATTTACAAAGACTGCAAGTAATTTCAGCACTTATCTTCTGTATCGGTATCTGTATTTATGCTCTGCTATGTACACTGACTAATTGGCCTACTTGGCAAGGCTATACGATTAACTCGTAAACTACCAACGTATTTGTGATTTTTTTACCCAAACTGTTTTACCAGACAGTAATTATGCCTGATGTGGGCTTTGAATTCTAAAAAAGTTTGATACAAACATGGTTACTTTCTGTAGGGTGGGAAATAACATGTGAAATATTCACTTCCTTGTACTTACCACACACAGGGCAACAATGTCGCGCAGTGTAGTTGGTTCCACTCTGTGGGAGGACACAGAGAGCACCAAGTTATGCATGACGTCCACCTGCTCCTGAAGGTTCCTGTAATACCACTGCTTCTGATATGCCTTAGTCACCAGCTCGCCATGGGACCGCACAGCGGGCAAATTGACGGAAAGCAGTGACTGCATTTGCGAGACAATCGACGACACAATGCTTGCTTCTGGGCCCATCACCTCTTTGAAAATATCCTGAAATACATTACGTCTAAGCAAGTTTGTGCTGCATAACAAATATTTACACTAAAACATGGATTCAGCCATTACACAACTCCATATGCATTACTAACAAACTGTGATCATAATCAGTAAATGGCACAACCATCAACTATACAAATAGTGTTTATTGTACTTACCAAAAATCTATTATATGGTTAAAATATATACCTACAGCTATTTAAAGATAGGACAGGAAAGGAGAAAATAATTTCATCCTACCAAAATTCCTTGTAAAAATATAAAAATATAACTTAAGAAAAAAAAATTTGTAATGTTGGTAATAACAGTAATAGGTGAAGTATTCCTAGCAGAGAAGTTACACACTGAAGTCAGTCAACAACATGCTTCTAAAATTAAACTTTTCTTCTTTCAAAACTTCGTAACATTCCTTTACGACAGTTATCTGGATAAATCACAGATATATAAATGATTAGAAGCCAATGAAATAGGCCTAATTTAACACTCAAAACACACTAGGAAACAACACAATTTTTGCACTAGTATTTACAGCATGCGTTCACAACTCAAAAGTAGGCAGGCTGGAAGAGCTGCATATCAACCATACGTAACGGGTGATATAGATTATTAACCGATAACACCTTGGTGCATGGTGCATGTGTACTACTTCTGCGAACACCACAAAACTGAACATTTCACGGTTTTTGAAGAATATGCCACACCACATCTGATTCTTTGCACAGCTATATGAATCAATACGAGCAATCATCAAAATAGAACATATCATAGATCACACACACAGTCGAATCACATTATTATGACCACCTGCTAGGAGTGCCACCTGCTGTGTNTAGAACATATCATAGATCACACACACAGTCGAATCACATTATTATGACCACCTGCTAGGAGTGCCACCTGCTGTGTGTACTCCATGACGTATGGCCTGTGACGTAGACTGGTGAAGCAGGTATATAATGCGATTGACAGGCTGGCTGTACACAGTGCGCTTCCTGCTGTCATGGGTAAGGGAAGCAATTTAACCGAGATGAAAAAAAGGATGATCATTGACTTTCGGGGCAAACAGCGACGTTTGTGAATTGTTCACGTACCTCTGTGGTAAAGGAGTATCGTGAGTGGACGAATGGCACCATTGGGAATAACCGTCATGGAAACTGCAGAGCTCCACGCGACATTGATGTCCGAGGTGAACGTTGACTATGATGGTGCGAGAAGGCCAACCGACAGGCTACAGTAGAACAGCTCATCATCCAAATGAACCAGGGGGCATCCAGACATGTGCCTACCGCAATAGCTCAGCGAGCCTTTCTGNTAGAACATATCATAGATCACACACACAGTCGAATCACATTATTATGACCACCTGCTAGGAGTGCCACCTGCTGTGTATACTCCATGACGTATGGCCTGTGACGTAGACTGGTGAAGCAGGTATATAATGCGATCGACAGGCTGGCTGTACACAGTGCGCTTCCTGCTGTCATGGGTAAGGGAAGCGATTTAACCGAGATGCAAAAAAGGATGATCATTGACTTTCGGGGCAAAGGGGGACAGCATTTCAGAAACAGCGACGTTTTTGAATTGTTCACGTACCTCTGTGGTAAAGGAGTATCGTGAGTGGACGAATGGCACCATTGGGAATAACCGTCGTGGAAACTGCAGAGCTCCACGCGCCATTGATGTCCGAGGTGAACGTTGACTATGATGGTGCGAGAAGGCCAACCGACGGGCTACAGTGGAACAGCTCATCATCCAAATGAACCAGGGGGCATCCAGACATGTGCCTACCGCAATAGCTCAGCGAGCCTTTCTGCAAATGGGGCTCCGGAGTAGACGGAGGGTGACTGCACCCATGCTAACACAGGTGCATCAACGAAAGAGACCGGAAAACGACAGTATGGCAACTGGACCGCTGCTGATTTGCGATGGGTAGCCCTCTCCAACAAGTCATGGTTTCAGCTGCATAGAACAGATGGACGTCAGCATGTCTGGCGAGAAACGTCGGAGAACAGACACCCTGCATCCATTGCTGCACGAACACAAGGCGGCGGGGGAAGTGTTATGGTCTGGGGAATGTTTTTGTGATATTTTCTAGGTCCCATCATCTGTGTGGAAGGTACTCTTGATCGATTTGGTAATGAATCCATCCTTGGCGATCATGTCCATCAGTACATGATGATTGTCTTTCCTCGGGAGGATGGGATCTTCCAGCACGATAATGTGCCTTGCCACACGGCTAGAAGTGTCCGCAGATGGCTGGAAGAGCATGATCAAGACTTCAAAGTTCTTCCCTGGCCACCAATCAGCCCCAATCTCAATCCAAATGAACATATGTGGGACCACCTAGATCATTGCGTTCGCCATCTATCTCCTCCGTCACGAACCCTTCAACAGTTGTGGGACGCACTGCAGACAGAATGGCTCCAAATACCCGTGGAGACCTATCAGCACCTGTCTGAGTAAATGCCAGCTCGTCTAGCTGCTGTCCGTGCTGCGAAGGGTGGTTACTCTGGATACTACCAGGTGGTCATAATAATGTGATTTGCCTGTGTATACTCTATTTAATTAGAATGCTTACACAAACCCCTACTTACTTTCAGAGGGTGACTCTCCATTTCTGAGAAGGTCAGTACCGCATTGATACATTTTAGAAGATGGAGTCTTTCACTCATGTAGAACTTTTCAATATCTTTTATGAGAAGTTCATTCTTCTGGCGATCCTCCAAATATGCGGCCAGATCTTCTGGTTCACCTTTGAACCCATAGACGAAGTAATAGCATAGAATGTCCCATGCTTGTTTAGCATCTAGTGCCTGCAACATGATACAGTATTTATAAATTTATATTGAAAACTGATGATAAGTATATGAAAGAGGTGTACTCAATTTTGTGTAAACCCTTAAAACAGCGTAAAATCAACAATGCTCATACTTAAGCAAAACAATTTAAGAACATGTACAGAATCTGGATTAAGTAATAGCCATATACGTAATTATAAACCCTGAGCTTGCTCCATCTTATATGCATCAAAGAGATATATATTACTACTCGACCAAGCCAAGTGCGCCGCCAGGAAGACTCTAGACTCAAGCGCTAGTGTAGCTGTTGAGAGGGGAAGAACAACAGTGAGTAGGGGAAATCCAATACCGTTAGTTTTCTGCGCAAGGACGTGTACACCTGTCAACAAGAATTTAAGCAACTACTACAGACACTAGTCCACATGGAAACAGCAACAGGGCAATGAAAATTAGTCAACACTGTGCCACACTATTGGTCACTGTGACACACGACACCAACATTCAGCCCTTTAGCTTATCCTGGAGGAGGAACAGGTAAGTAAGAGAAGAGGACATGCAGATATAGGTGTGACATTGTGTAGTTCACATATTTTCTGATACACACTTGGCTTGGTCAAGAAGTATGTACAAATGAACTTTGATGAAGATTTATCACTGAGTGTCAGAAGGAGTGTAGTTACTTCACTAGACCCCCTACCTGGACTGTCGTCAATTTCCAGGGAAATGCTAGGAGGCAGCGTGGACAGAGACGAACTTGAACGGTGTTGCTGCCATAATTGAGTAATGGTTGGGTCTGCTGACAGGGTATCTGGTACAAGCAATGGTAGTGAAAGGAAGGATTTAGTTTAGCAAAGTCAGGGGTCTGAGAACAGTGAGATAAACCTCTCCACGGTCAGTTCTCTAGCATGCAGGTACAGTGATGATTGACAATATAAACTAGAACCACCTCACAATGATGTCAGGGTAGATCTTGCCTGCTGGTGGATGCAGCAATGTCCAGAACCAATCACATGTGACTTTAGACACAATGGAGTTTTGCCAAAGTACAATCTAGGAAGGTCTGGGATCTTCGAGACTTGTGCAACCTTACATTGTTCCAACCAGAACCATCTCTAGATATAGCAGAGACCAAGACAAAATGGCAATGTAGTCCCTTGAATGAGCTAGTTGTGCTTTTCCCTCCTCTCATTTTCAGACAGTCCAGGCTAACCCAGAGTCCTGTACGACTTGGGAGCATACTGCATAGTAACAAAGTACATTGGTGCAAGTTCTCTAATGAATTAGGCCTACACAAGTTTCAAGTCACAACCAAAGACAATTTATTCCAAGTCTTTATTTCAACCATGGGATCTGAAAAGCAGTACTTTCAGTGTAAAATTTTCTAGTGCGATTGTAACCAGAAGCGTAAAGCTACTCAGTGAGGGAGATTGTTCAACTCCAGTAAACACTCAAAATGCCAGAAGTGGGCAACCAAAAACTCACGCAGCATCATGTCCCCTTGGGTGGTGCAGGTCCTAAATGTAGAAGAGAAACACATTTGAGTTTTCCCTCAGCTTTGACTAGAGAACCAACGGGTAATGAGGACTAAGCCATAACCAGATCCGGAGGTACCCTAAAACAATCTCAGTAGACAAGAACTGAACACACAACTAACACTAATGTGCTTATATTAATACATGAGGGCTTCTCCAAAAAATTATGTAACAATATGCTTTCATCGCATCAACCTGCATGGATGCGATAAAGTCACGTTAACTACAATAAAATTACAGTGATGGGAATCACCTTTGGCCTTGTAGTATACCTTGAGGACTAGAGAAATGAATGAAATTAAGTTTGTCTAACCACACAGCAGAAGCCAATTTATCTTTTGCTCTTTCCTCCGCTTGCAAGGGTGTCTTGGCTAACCTCCCTTCACATGCTGCTCATCCAAGCAGCAGACAGTTAAAACATGCTGTAGGCCAATTGATAAGAGCAATATAGCTCAACTTCACAGCAAACTGTTCAATGTGTTGCAACACATTCACATCCCATTTCATGCCAGCCACTAAAATAAAATTGCACACTTTATCTGAGCTACTGAGGTGGAAGGTTACTGTTGACATCAGCACCCTTTGTGATAAAAAAAAAGATAATTATTAACTGCTTAAAGTAAAAAACTTCTTTATAAATTAAAAATAGACCATTTAAAAAGTGTNAGCTACTGAGGTGGAAGGTTACTGTTGACATCAGCACCCTTTGTGATAAAAAAAAAAGATAATTATTAACTGCTTAAAGTAAAAAACTTCTTTATAAATTAAAAATAGACCATTTAAAAAGTGTATGGACTTCCACATTTACAAGTTACATTACAAAAGATGCGGACACAAAATGATTTCAAAGTTTAACTAGGCATTTCAATATCAAAAATATAGGTACTATTACCAGAAATTTTTTTAATTTGGTGAAGAAGAGATTGTGTATGACATCTCGTGCATCACTATTTCCTATTGTTGCTTCAATGTAATAATTTATTTCAGCATCTGACCCATCGCTGGGTGGCTTGAAGAAATTCACACCATTCTGCAGTTGCTGTGCTGCCAAGCGCAGCTGCTCACTCACGTATGACTTGGGAAAGTAGTTCAAGTTTGTTATTATCTTCCATAGACTTCTGTTACATCTGAAACATCAAGCAGACAGAAACTCTTCAGCATACTTTGTTTAGTCTCACTCTTAAAATTTAACAATCATCAACAGCTGGGCAGAAAAGATGGTGGCAGGCATTGTATGATACAGAACAGGGTAATTATGAAGAATAGTGGCGTTTTTGAAGGGGACACAGTAGACCCACAAAAGTTATATAAATGGCAGTAATTATTGAGAATAGGGGGTTTTCTGAAAATAAAAGAAAAAAATCACGGAAAGTGGTATATTTCCACTCTAATAATTACATAGAACACGAATTTACTAGGGACATTAATGTATTACCAACACAAACCACAAATACGATAGTGGGGAGGGTTATGAACATAAGGGAAATTGTGGGATAAAATCACCAAAAATAAACCCACAAAAAATACAAAACCACCTCAACTTAACATTTGTCCATCCAATTTGGTAATATGTGCCCACCTAACCTAATTTTACCTAACCCCCATGATGAGTGAATCACTATTTTACATTTTTAATCTAACCTAGGATTGTAGGGTTTTAATCTAACCTACGATCTTATTCTAATCTACGATTTTTGGGTTTTAAAGTAACAGTAAAATGCATCGGACGTATATGAATTAACTCACCTAGGTACACGGCAGGTAAAATTCCACTGTCCTTGGCCAATTCAACTACCGTCGTGCATGACTCGTACCTAACCTCACTCGACAAAACATCATGATCTACGAGGGCAAATCAATAAATAAGTTACACTTCCACGTTATGGCCATGTATGAAACCACCTATACATAGGCAACACGGCTATGACAACATACAATGTAAGTTCACTTTTCCACATAGTCCCCAAGAGACTGTAAACATTTCTCGGAACGGTTAACCAACTTTTCGATTCCGGATGCGTAGACATCTCCTCCAACGCTATGTAACCACCCGGAGACAGCTGTTTTCACCTCCTGGTAATTATTAAGTTTAGGGGCTTTTCCGTAAAAAAAAAAAATTCAAAAAAGTGGTATATTTTGACTTTACTAATCACGTAGAACACGAATATACTAGGGGCATAACTTTAAAATGAGTACAACATATTTTAAAAAATTGAACAAATTTGCGAGATGACTTCTCCTGAGAGTTTGTTTACGTTTGTGAACGAAACGTCCTAGACTAACAAAAGTTGATTTAACAGGTTCTGCACAGCTTACCTTGTTCATATTCAAGACGGCATAAAGTTAAAATAAGTAGAACATATTTAAAGAAATTGCGAAGTTTGATGTTTACGTCTATTAACGTCCACCGCCATTAATAATNGATGCGTAGACATCTCCTCCAACGCTATGTAACCACCCGGAGACAGCTGTTTTCACCTCCTGGTAATTATTAAGTTATGGGGCTTTCCTGTAAAAAAAAAAACTCAAAAAAATGGTATATTTTGACTCTACTAATCACGTAGAACACGAATATACTAGGGGCATAACTTTAAAATGAGTACAACATATTTAAAAAAATTGAACAAATTTGCGATATGACTTCTCCTGAGAGTTTGTTTACATTTGTGAACGAAACGTCCTAGACTAACAAAAGTTGATTTAACGGGTTCTGCAAAGCTTACCTTGTTCATATTCAAGACGGCATAAAGTTTAAATAAGTAGAACATATTTAAAGAAATTGCGAAGTTTGATGTTTACGTCTATTAACGTCCACCGCCATTAATAATGGCCGCGCATTGTATATTTCACGCAATCTGGCGGGTGCATAAGTCATCACGGGTCATACGTTAGTATGCCAGTGTGTGGCTACAGGAGAGGGTCGAGGTGAGTTAGGTGGTGCTCCGTTCGAGATTTAAAACAAAGAAAGCAAGCAAGACTACGTTTCTGCAGTATATTAGCCTATTAACGAGTGCTTCTGTGTATATATTCGGCTATAAACGAGTGTTTCAGTGTGTTATATGCGCGTATGTAGCGCTTTGTGGAAGATTGTAATTTCATTGAGTCAATTGAGGTAGAATTGGCCGTTGACAGAGGTATGTAGCACCTGCCTACATTGGTCAGGAAATTGATATTATTTTGGTGTGTTTTACGGCTCCTTTAAATCCCTAAAATCCTAAATTCGTAGTTTAGTGTGAAACCAAAAATCCTAACAGGTAGCTTAACGTGCAAACGTAGTTATATTACGTAATTCAAACAAGGTTTTTCCGGACATTTTTACCCCACAATTTCACATTCTTTCTCAACTAACCTAGGATTATTGGTAGGTTAATGCAGAACACGACTATAGTAGCGTCATTACCGTATGACTAATTGTATAATATGTGCCCACCTAACAGTATCTAACTCCTCAATGGGTGAATCACTATTTTACATTTTTAAACTAACCTAGGATTGTAGCGATTTTAACTAACCTAGTATTGCCGATTAATATTGTATAATCTTATATTACTTTACTACCTTACAATCCTAAGTTAGTTTACAACCCTACAACCTAGGTTAGTTTAAAAACGTAAAATAGTGATTCGCCCATCGTGGAGTTAGATTCTGTTCGGTTAGGTAGGCACATATTAAGAAATTAGTCTTACGTTAATGCCCCTAGTATATTCGTGTTCTACTTGATTAGTAGAGTAGAAATATACCA
>NQII01000581.1:783625-807301 GCA_002778355.1 Clitarchus hookeri | reverse complement strand
CCATGTCCCCTGAACTACGGGATCTACAGAACGAAGTACAATAATAAAAAATACTTCACGACAATTTTGTAAATACTTACACGAATTTCGCTCTGAACTCCAACAAATCCATTTTTATTTGAGGAGTAATACTGCTGTTATAAAAACTAGAAGATCGCTTGACAATAAAAATCCGCCCACCTTTACCAACACATAATTTAAATTCAAACACCCGGCGCACTTATAACGCACTTCACACGCACTATACAACAGCATGCTTCCCGCACGGTACAATGTAAATGTACCGCCTAAACCAAAACATAACAAAACAGTGATGTTCCTTTCGATTATAGTAGTGTAACAACACTATGCAAATTTTTAATCCTGTACGGACAACCATAAGGTTGAAAGAAACAAGTATTCATCGGGTAAAGGTAAAAGGCGGATTCTCAATTTCGTCGGACAACTCCACACCCTGTCTATTCTGTTCCCTTTTTATACTCTTTTCCTTTTCATTATTTTCTTAAAATAAGCCATAATACACGTAGGGTTTTGGACCCCCTAGATCCACGCAGCACGACACCTATATTTTGAATTTCTATTACATTTTAGACACATTAATTTCTTCGGTCTATTACTCATCCTTGATGTGTGCCATTATCTTTTCTTATATGGCACATTGTTTACAGGGTTTCATTGTCTTCCAAATTTTCATGACTTTACTCCTTTATTTCATATGTTACTTTTGTCTCACATACATTAGTTTTACTATATAACTTATTCTAGGTTTCTTTTCTGGTATTCCTTACTTTCAGGTATTTTCCCTCCGGCAAAAAATTTTCTTTTGTCGTACTTTTTAATTTTATATTACAGTATTTGGGGGGTTTGGTTATTTTCCCCTGGTTCCTTATATTTACCGGTTTCTTTTTCATTTTTCAGTTCATTGGTTCATTAACTACCCGACTCTGTGTAAAGAACGACAATCTGCGTTGGTCCACATGTATTTGTATTACTGTTCCTCTGTTATTCGCTAATTTGTCAGATTAAATAAAGAAACTATAAAATCAAAACAATCTCAATATCGTCGTAACGTACATACGTTTTGCGTTGGCGGTAATTCATACAAAAACGTAACTATGCTAAACAAGATTATTATTATTTTTTTTTTTGTTTTTATTAGCTATGACCAAAATTGTAAAATTTTAAAACATTAACCAAAGGAACAGACTTTTTGTGTATTCAAGGTATTATATTAATAGTTTTAGTTTGAATAAAATATTTATTAAAAAATCGGACATTTTGATCGGTTAAGAGTTCAGCCGTAAGTACGTATGTAGAGCAACTCCACCAGTTTCTACTTACGTACGGTAAGTGTGAATGAGAATCTATGAATGAAAATATATACAGTTTAAATTTTATTCATGCATGCGTACGCTACTTGGAGGTATTGAATCTATCGTAATTATACTCAGGTTAGATGTAAAACTACTTTTATTATGGGAGAGTTTGCCATATAGAAAATTTATGCCGCTAAGTAAGCGCTAGTGTTCCAAAGTGATTAAATGTTTAGGTTCGTGAATAATAAAAGAGTAAGATTTCGCTTAGTTAAAATGTTGTTTTATATTTGATATTTAATTATTGAATTATAATTTTTTTTAACGTAGAATGCAGAAAGAAAAAACCAAGGTACGAAATGCAACACTAGTGCTTACTAAGTGGCGAAAATATTCAGTTGCCAAACTAAAAGCATTCACATACCCAACCTGAGTAGAATAAACCTTAACCAAACTTATTGAAAACAGTTTAACAGAAAAATTTGACAATGTGACAGGGGCTTAAGAGGAGAATATCAAAGCTATCTTTGATTTTTTTTTTTACATAGTGTTTGTTTAAAATGACTTATTAAAATTTTTGGCATTATAAATCGTAAAAAAATTGTTTCGCAAAAGTTTGGCTTTGTACGATCCCTGCACGGATGCGACCAGCTGCATACCCGTCAGTTGTTGTTTCCTTATCAAGGAAGTACTCTTAGTCCGTTGCTATTTAACTTATATGCTCAAGACACCATCTTTCAACTGGGCTTCAACGCTAGTTCTGTTTAATATGCTATTGGCATATGCTTTGGATTGAATGTATTTCCTATGACAAACTTTATACTTCTTTGACTACGGCCCTTGATTCTTTATCACTTTGGTTGGATGACCATGGTTATAATCTTTCTGTGGATAAGAGTAGCAACCTGTATTTTATGCGTAAACGGACCCAGTTGCCACTACCTTCTCCAACGATCACAGGTTATCCTCTTTCCTCTGTGACAAAGGTACGATATTTTGGAATCTTTTTAGAGACCTGAGGTGGAATGACTATCCATGCTGAATACACTATTAACAAATGTCGCAAAATAATTAACATTTTAAAGGCTCTCGCCATTACCATTGGGGTACTAGTTTTTTGCTATACATTATTTTTATGTCTCTACCATTCGGTCTGTTTTAGATTACGGTACTCCGATTGCTGGTCAGCTGCCACTATTTTTTGGTGAAGTTATTCTTGGCGCTTTCTTTTCTACGCCCATTATGGTCTTACGTATAGAATCTTTCCTTATATCATTGTCCAACCATTATAAACTGTTACAAGGTAAACATTGGATACGTGCTCGTAATTCTCGCGTATGGAGTGTTCTGGTCTTTTTAAGCTCCCTTCTACCGCCACAATTTATTATGCCGAATCTTTTGCAGTGTATATGGATTTACGTTACGTTTACAATTTCAAAGTATTAAATCCTCTGATTATATCTGATTCACATTGTGTATTTACGGCCTTGTCTTCTTCTACTTCACATAAGGAAGTGCTTATATGGCTCATACGGGAACAGTGTGTTCTTTTGGAGAAACTAAATATTCCTGTCCTCTTCATATGGGTACCAGGGCATGTCAGGATTCAGGGGAATGAGATGGTGGATAAACTGCGAAATTGAGTGTTTTACAGGATGTCTCGAAATACCCACTTTCTTTTTCGGTTTTACATCCCCTATTAACACGGGAAATTTTTCGGCATTGGAAACAGACATGGGAACCTTATACTTCGGTTTCTAATACTTTATATGCACTATTATTTCTTACATATTCTCGGCACGAATATCATCACTGTTGTTCCCGTAATATAGCAGTTACTTCTTTTCGTCTCCTTTCAGGTCATAATGCATCCCAGTCTCATTTGTATAAACTTCTAATAGTCTCTAATCCTTCCTGTGTATGTGGGGCCCCTAGTGCATATTTGACTTTTTTTTTGTTTCAGTGTTCCACTGGTGGCGATGGAAGTTCGTTGTATTCTGTTCTTCGTAGGCTTCATGTGATTTTTCCCCTCTCTTACCCTTCGGAACTTTTCCATGACCCTCGGGTAGTTTGTGACGTTCTTGCTGGGTTTTTACTTGCGCGCTGTATTGTTATTTGATCTTCTGAGTTTGGTGTCCTCTTAGATGTCCTTGGTGACCGGCACACTCCTTCCTTGATATCCTCTGTTCCATGGTCTTTCTTTCCCTCCGTGGTTGATGGGCCTCTGCCGAGAAGAGTAGTATTTGTGATCCCGTCTAGTATTGTTCCTTCTTCGTTTTATTTTTTGTGGATATTGGTTTATATTTGTCTTTATCCTGATATTTATTTTTTGCCATGGGTTTTGCTGTTGGCCATATAACCACAAAAAAAAGTTTTCCCTTACTTCATGTGTTATATGTTAGGCTGGGGAACAGAACAACTTCCATGCTACATTTTCGGTGCTTAATTTCCACATTTTGTTTACAAGCAAAAATAGAGGCTGCGCAGGAAATTGTTCCAGTGCTACACGACTGCATTTTTGACAGCAGCAGTCATGAGAAATTACTCATCTCAAGGGTTAGGAGCCATTTTAAGTATGTAATACTGCATTATATAATAATATTACATTAATAAAACATGTTTTAGATATTAGTGTAATATTTTTTGTTGCCTACATGATAAGTTAAGTAGGCCTAGTAAAAATTTAGTACATTATTTAGTTACCAGTAGGTAAGAATGTAAAATTGTTGTCCAAGCATATACAAATATAGGCTAATTTAATGTACGGTGTACAATTTGTGTACATTAACTTAGTATGTGATTAGTATTTTTTATTTTTTTCGCTCCCAGGCAGCTTCGTACAGATTTACACTACATATTGACATTCTACATATAATAATATACAAACCATGCCTACATTTTTCGGCAGTAACTGCATCCACTTTTAGGGTGAAATGAATCCCGTTTACTACCAACTCCACACATTCCTNCTACATTTTTCGGCAGTAACTGCATCCACTTTTAGGGTGAAATGAATCCCGTTTACTACCAACTCCACACATTCCTACCTTGGGCGCCAATGCTATTAAATAATCTCCAAATCAGCATGCATGTTTTTGGCAAACTTTCCGGCCTATGTGACATCGGTATAATGCCTGTTGGTTGGGTGAATGNCAAATCAGCATGCATGTTTTTGGCAAACTTTCCGGCCTATGTGACATCGGTATAATGCCTGTTGGTTGGGTGAATGAAATTTTGAGGGATGGTGAAAAACATTGATAGGTCAGCTTGGAATTGGATACCCGACTAGGCGCCATACACAGTTGACAGGCAGTGTAGATTGCTGCTGCTGATGATAATGATCGTGGGGTACGGCGGGCTGTTCGTCCGGATGTACGCAGTCCCTCTGTGAAATTGTTGGATGAGCCCCTTTGGACAGGAAAAGTAGGCGTTCCCTATACCTGATATTTACATCGGAAGGAAGTGGGCCTATTTAGGCTGACCCATAGGCCTTTTACTGATAAAAGCTCGGTGTTCAGCATGCTGGTTATTAAGGTATGTTACGTGAAATTACGGTGACAGCGGGCTGTAGGGGACCTGGATCTCGAAACACCATAAGGCTGTACTTGAAATCAATAACACAAAGTCTGAAAACTTGCTTGTAAATACTGTTGCTCAAAACTTAACATCACTCTATGTGAAATCTTTACATGGGTTCTGGCCTGCGGCTTGCCAAATAGGCAAAACAGCATAAGTACACAGGTGTGCAGAACAATGAATTACTGGTGTCATAAGCTTGCCTGGACGATACTCTTTCTGTGGGAAGAAGGGGTGACGTCTCCGGGTGCAGAAAATAACACGTTCTTGTAAGTTACACCAGACTATTGCAGCTAAAGATGATTAGCGCAAAAATGTGAAAGCACCCGGAGCGTGACACAGCGCGTGCCGCCCCCTTCAGACACTCGATGGTGACTGAATCTGAAGAGTTGGGAGGCGCATACTATGGCGGCACATGGCTTACCCTGGCACTACTTTCTGTTGAACTAAAACACTTGCACAATTAAATGGGCATAAATCTTTGCATAAAGCATGAATAAATAAATACATAACATTACACTGCACATGAAAAAAATACAATTAAAATGTAAATGGCATGAAATGATGGTGAAACGACTCAGGTGAAAAATATGTGCATTTTCAAATAAACATAATTAGAGCACTGAAATGCTTATAGGGCGGCTTTGAGCGTCGACACGCCTAGTNAATTAAAGCACTGAAATGCTTATAGGGCGGCTTTGAGCGTCGACACACCTAGCGTGTCTTTTCTTTGCTTTTAATTATTTGATCTTAAATTGTCCTGTAGTTATTGTGTGCTCAGTCCCTCATAATGCACCCACGTCCGCACTTGTGCTGCGGTGTTGGGTTGGGGGTGATATGAAATTGTGCAGCACTACTCTGCACTATCTTGCTCTCGCAATACACTGCCCCCCCCTAAAATTGTCAAGGTGCGGAAGGGCTTCCCAGTCAACTGAGGGCACACTGGTGCTGGTTGAAGCGGTGGACACTGTAGGGCAAATGGTTTGGAAGGCAGGATGCTGTGCTGAGTCAAGCCCATGAAACATTTGTTCTTCAAACCTCATGCAGTTGATGCGTAAAATTAGCTGGAAGTAGAATTATATAAGATATGCACAAATGCGAAAAATTACCAGTTGACATGAACCACACGTCCACGAGTTCCTTATGCCCACTCTCACAACAACACCAGATACACTGGGCCGCACCAACTACATCAGGCCAAGAGTGCGTAGTGCGGGTCGACAAGAACGGATCTTGCACCTTCTTGCCGACAAGGATTACACAACTCAAGAGATCGCCCTACTAATTTATTACAATAGGTAACTCTTTTAATGAATAAGTAAGCAATCCGAAACTGTGTTTTTCCCCAAAGCCACAGCCATTGGGCGCACTGGCAATTGGTCATTGCGTCCTCGCAGCTCACGCAGCTAAATACAATGCAACGCACCACCGAGTGACGCTAACTGGCTTGTAGGAAAGAGCTGAGGAGTGACATGCGTTCGGTACGTCCCTTGTCGAAGGGAGACAGTTGGGCGCCCGGTGTCCCTCGAGCTGTAAAAGTGCCGGGCGCCAGCTCAGTGTTGAGCAATGAGATCTGGTCGTGGGTAATCACCCTAGGGGATTCGAGGTAACACACTGTCAGATAATAGGAAAATGCAAGCTGTATGGCCGCTGCGCATGCCCGGATTAATGAATGCACTATTGGTTATATGAAAGATGATTATTTTATTGAACACTTAACCGAACAGACATGTGGTGACCGCGTTGTTGTACAATATAACACACTAATGTATTACGATTAATTAAGACGTGTGACGCTGCACTCCCCTCGGTGCGATGTAACATAAAATACAAGTTATTTCGTGGATGATGTGATGATACGATTACTGAGTGAGGTTGCAGCCTCAGGGGCTGGCACCGAGGTTCTTGTGAAGCGAGAGACTTACCACGTCCGCCCGCGTTGAAGTGATGAAACGTACTAGCTCAGAACTGCGCCGGCTCCTGCTACGTGAGCGCGGACGATGCCAAGCGGTGGAAAGATGAAACATAAATGCTACATAAAAATGCTAATGAGATGTAAGAAAATGATATACCTTAGATTAACATAATCAAACACTATTGCCCTATACAACTTACATAATAAAACACAATTACCCTTGCACAAATACACAATATATAAGGGTTTTATTAATATTANAGCGAGAGACTTACCACGTCCGCCCGCGTTGAAGTGATGAAACGTACTAGCTCAGAACTGCGCCGGCTCCTGCTACGTGAGCGCGGACGATGCCAAGCGGTGGAAAGATGAAACATAAATGCTACATAAAAATGCTAATGAGATGTAAGAAAATGATATACCTTAGATTAACATAATCAAACACTATTGNAAGCGAGAGACTTACCACGTCCGCCCGCGTTGAAGTGATGAAACGTACTAGCTCAGAACTGCGCCGGCTCCTGCTACCTGAGCGCGGACGACGTCAAGCGGTGGAAAGATGAAACATAAATGCTACTTAAAAATGCTAATGAGATGTAAGAAAATGATATACCTTAGATTAACATAATCAAACACAATTACCCTATACAACTTACATAATAAAACACAATTACCCTTGCACAAATACACAATAAATCAGGGTTATATTAATATTAAATATTTGCATCGCAGCAGCCACTGTATTGCCAACTTAGTAATGTCACATGTCCCTGGCTGGCTGGGTATGTGATGACTGTCTTTAAACACGATAAATATGATATAAATAAATACTGAATAGATACACTGAACCAATAAATAATAATGATTAAATTATTAAGCTCTGAATAATTAATGACACTGGTGCAATTTACACACATGGAACAAATACACTTGATAATTATGACACTGAATAAATACATATAACCCTGAATAAACTATACTGATGCACTCCGATCAATTATGTCGCACTGATGTAATTATATTGGTGAACTCTGATTAATTACATAGCACTGAATAAACGATATTGACGAACGCTGATTGATTACATAACACTGAATACACTATCACTCTTGCCCATATGCCTGCTGGTGTGGTGCATCTGGAGTGGAGGACACTACTGTGGCAGTTACAGTGGGCACAAAGGTACCAGTGAACGCCTGGTTCACGTCAAGAGTTAAGTGCCCCAAAGTGTTGTCCAGCAGTTAATAGAATTTTTATAAACATATTGAACACAGTCGCCGCATTCACTGCTACAGCCAGAGGTGTTTTTAATTGTATAAATGGCAATCAAGCATGGCATTCCACACTCCTTTGCCCAGGTTGACTCGTCCAACCCTTGAGGAGACAGCCACCTGGCAACGTTGCGGTCAGTGAAATTCAAGACCTAATCGGAAGTGTAATTCAAAAGACTTTTAGCATAAAATGCAATAACTTATTTAAAGTGTATTTATATAAGAGTTATTAAGTTTTTTTTAAATGGAGATTGCCTATGAAAGCCTCCAACGTTGTAAGAGATCATTTAGTGTGGTGACATTCCCCATCATTTCACAACTTTAACATTAACGGACATTTGTTAATAAATGGGAATGTCACCAAGGTGTTAAATTTAATTTGTACAATCTTCATCATCATAATCACATCACAGAGTGTACATGTAATGTTTCATCGTTCTGCGTTTGATGTTGGTTGTCGTCACTTGTGGTGGTAGCGGATATTACTAGCCGCAGTTCGTCTCAGCACCTGAACAAGATCTGCAGCATCAGTCACCCACTCCGAGAGACCCCTCAGTACCAGCATGTAGGCTGCAATCATTTTCACTACAATTGTTATATATTAGTCAANCCCACTCCGAGAGACCCCTCAGTACCAGCATGTAGGCTGCAATCATTTTCACTACAATTGTTATATATTAGTCAACTGGAACATTTGTGTTATTTCAATGTACTGAGGGGAGAGCCAGCTGCCCTCTCATTGGAGAGTTTAACGTAATCGTGTCTCAATCTAAGACGTGTTTTTCAACGTTTAAGTGCTGAGTCCATTATCATGCATCATTCACGCAATATTCAACTGTAGCAAGGACAGTGAATAAACCGCTCAACCAAGTGAAATCAGTGTCAATCCATTATAGGGAATCCTTCGTAGCATAACCCGGATTTCTGTAGCATAGTTCAGGCGTACGAGACGGCCTACAGTCTCGCCATCAGTTATAAAAGTGCAACAGTAAATAAGTGACAACTCATCAACCAACTGATGGAGGATTACCAAAGTCCCCATGCGCCGTCGACCGGACGATCCTCATCATTAGCTCACCACTGAGTTATGGCGCTGGGCAATATAACATCAAGCAAGCCCTGGGAAACCTCGCGACCACGTCATGGTATATATATAAGTGTGGTTTGGAGCTGTGATTACCTCATGTTCAGGCCTGGTGGCTTCCTGGATTTTCTTATAGATTTTTGAGCTAAATTCCAGTAGGTAGGGCTCTCACAACTCTGGTGCTGTAGCAGGAATCAAAACCTTTGTTGTTGGATGCTGCATGAGCTGTAACTGGTTCCTGTAAGTTATTGATGAGACCAGCTATAACATGTTTAGTGTATGCTTTGTGACCATTCATTCTCTTGCATGAGAGTGTTGGTGGTGATACCATTGTATTCTGCATTACAGCAAAGTTCATCTGTAGCTGAAGTCGGTGAAGGTTCGGTTTTCTAGACTTCGGAGTCAGGGTAGCAGCATCATTTGTTAATTGTGCTATTTTGACCGTTTTCGTGAGTTAAATGACTTTCGATGTTTGGATATTTCACCTTATAAAGATTTGGTTATCTTTTTCTTTTTTTCGTGTTTCGTTTGTAATCGTCGATAATGGCCCCAGGCGTATCACAGGCCATTATAACGCCAAAAAAATTAATTACAGTGTAGGTCGGCATAGAACAGACAGGTATGGCGGAGGTAGAATCAAACAATAGGATCATCGTGGACCACTAAATTATAGGGTAGAATGACTTCGCCAACATTTGAAAAATGAAAATAATTATCATTAATAAAGAAAGCTGTGTACTTTAAAAAACATATTTTTTTATGTACTTAAGTTACAAGTAAATTAATTTTAATTATTCTTATCATCATTCATAAAATATATTATTTCGATGTAGGCATGCACTGTGGTGAGGAAGCCAGAATTTTGTATACAAAGTGAAGAATGTTTCTGAGTTTGCTTAGGTCTTCATGATATGGGACCANGGTGAGGAAGCCAGAATTTTGTATACAAAGTGAAGAATGTTTCTGAGTTTGCTTAGGTCTTCATGATATGGGACCATCAAGGGTATATCAAAGTCGTTAATCTTTGTTTGTGCCCCGGTATTTGAGATGGCTTGCTGAATCTATTTGTGAACGAGGTGCAGGGGGTAAATCCTGTCGAGGAATACTCTGGCTATTTGTTCATATTGTTTGTTGAGCTCACTTTAAATAATAATAACCAACACCTACATTTATACTACCACCCGGTGGCGATCTCTCTCATCTCTACCCTACCCAACCAAACTCCTATTCCACACCCTTTCTGAACTTTGCAACCCCTTTCATAGATACTCTCAAGACCTCACTGGTAAGGGCCGCCGAAATCTATTCACTCAATCTTCACTCACTCACAACGCCTACCTAGTACGCTGTGCGGGATGGCAAAAAGATCATTTTTCATGAATGCACCCAGCATTCGAAAATCATGGTTTAGGCGCTGTGGGCTCTGTTCCATGGCCACCACAGGCACCAGATCTGACACTTCTTGACTATTTATTTGGGATACTGTGAAGGGTATGGTGTATTAGACTCCTGTGACATCAGAGGAAGACTTTATCGCAAAAATTCATGCAGCGACTGAACATCTGAGCACACAACCACATGTACGTGAATCTGTGCACCACCGCTGTAGGCTCTGTAATCACGCTGTAGGCTCTGTGATCAAGTAGGGGGTCGACGATTCGAACCTCTTTTGTAATTTACTGCATGGTGCGATGCTCTTGTTGGGTTGTTGGTGGTTTCGTTACACAATGTGGAACGTACACCCATCACCTAATCAAAAGCATTGTCAAACTTTGACGCCACACAGCGCCAAAACATAGGTCTATTTTAAAAATGAACGATTTACTGTCCAGCACAACATACTACATCTTTTCGGTGATGTTTTGAACCATCCAGTATACTTTAAAATATCGCTAACACAAAGGCAACTCAAGGAGCCCCATTTTAACTTTAATGTGACTCGGCTGCATAGCCTGACTGAAAAGCTTTAATTACTATACATTTATTTATCCTTCATTCGATAGGTTTCATTCTTACCGGACATTGCTTTCACTTACTTTCAACAAGAATTCATACATTTACAACTAGCAAATTTTATTCTACAAAGGGGAAGATCTCACTTCCATCTAGAGTTTTAGATCTTCTTATCAACAAACATGAGAATTGTTTGTTTGGCAAGCACCTTAACAGAGACTGATGTTAGGTTCATTTTACGATTAAATTTCTCTGCGATAGATTTTGCATTAATGTCAGTGAAAAGTTTTTACAGTCACATAGCCTACACAGAGCTACAGTTGTCAAGGCTTTATATTGTGATTAAATCACACTGTTCAAAATTAAATGTTAAGCAGAATTTATGTATTATTTTGTAAAAATGAAGTGTGAAGAACGTGTAAATGTTTATATTTGTGTATTGTTTAAGTTATGTAAGTCTCATGTCATTGATGTTCCCAGCAGTTTTTCCTGTATTTGAAAGAATATATATTTCAATGTAAAATTTATATACATTACATTTCTGTTCTTATTTATTTCTTTGAATCTGTGATATCGGTGGTAAAGGTACTGATTACAACGTAGTTGATTTCAAAAAGAAGTACTCAATATTGCACCTTTAACTCAAAATTTAAGATAAATGCATTATAATTACCTTTTAAGGCCATTTTATATGCTGTATAAGTATGTAGTTAGAAATAAGGGTTTTAGCACCACCTTGTGATAGAAAACGATTTTGTCTGAAAATAATTTATTTGATCAGTTCTCGAATGCAANGATAAAGGTACTGATTACAATGTAGTTGATTTTAAAAAGAAGTACTCAATATTGCACCTTTAACTCAAAATTTAAGATAAAGGCATTATAATTACCTTTTAAGGCCATCTTATATGCTGTATAAGTATGTAGTTAGAAATAAGGGTTTTAGCACCACCTTGTGATAGAAAACGATTTTGTCTGAAAATAATTTATTTGATCAGTTCTCGAATGCAAACATACATGCCTGAGTATTGGAGCAAATATGTGAACAAATGAACTGTTTACAAGTATGAAAATAAAATTGTGTTCGATTAACTTGCAGTATCCAAGTATATAGTTAGAAATAGGGGTCTATAGCCAATTCCTGGGGTCTCAATGCTTATCCTAGCAGGGGTTGTGAATATGAAATGGTTTTCGTATCACACTAGCACTGTAGTAGTAACTAGTGATCGCATCGTACTTGCATTTATTCTTTCTTTACAGTGCTACCACCCCCCCTTTTTTTTCCTCTTCTACCACTACTGTACTCTTACTGTCTTGCTAAGGCCTGTCTGTAAATTCCTTTGTGCGCCTTGATTTTTNTCTTCTACCTCTACTGTACTCTTACTGTCTTGCTAAGGCCTGTCTGTTAATTCCTTTGTGCGCCTTGATTTTTTTTAGGTGGACCATTAACCTGTTCTTATCTTAATAAACCGCCTGTGCACTATGTTTACGACAGCACTGGTGTTATTTTATAAGCATATATACACACAACTTGTTTGGGTATATGGAAAATAATCCGGTGGCATTTTTGCTGGCATGGTGTACTGCCCTGGTCCCAAACCTGGGAGCCGTCCACACGGCTATGTCATGAAGATGGTAAAGTGCGAGGGTTATGCTGCGAACTTTATCATCATCCTCGCGAGAGCAGTGAAAGCGACCACACTGCTGCTGTTATGAGGCCGTCTAAGTGTAACTGTTGTTTTTAATCTACTGCTAGTTGTTACTGAACATTAAGAAAGACACATTTCCTTCGCGCACGCACGAGTTGGTGCTACGTTCCCGTACTGTGTGCGCGAGGGCAGTCGCATTGCAGGTACAATTGTGTGCACGTGCTGTCATATTTCCGGACGAGTTGGAGAGACATGTGTGCACGTAACACACTTGCATTGCCATTCAATTGGCTCTGTATGCAAACATATATCTTTTATGTAAAGACACGAAGTGTCAAAATTTCCTTATATATATATATACAGACACACACACACACACATTGTCTTAATGTAATAACGATGGTATTATTTTTCGTGGTGTTACTTTATATATATGTATTACACATATAAGAAGTTTGTGTACATACACGTGCGGTGCCTGCTCTCTTTTAGGCGACGAGTTTATTGTCTGGAGAGCATTTAAGTCGGTGCGAGTATTTCTTCTCGTTCACGTCACATGTAATAGTGGTCGAGGGGTCAAAACACTGGTCTGGCAACCCAAGGGGTGCTGGAATGATCCCGCATGCCTTCTGCATATTTTGAGTTCCAAAACACCTAAAAAAAATTCCGTGCTTCTGGCAGCCGCCATTTGATCTCAACTCCCCGATACTGGTGCGCCCCTGCTGGCGACGAGTGTACAAACTCAAATGTACAAAATGGCCATGCCAATTCCAACGCTCCTAGCCACCAACTGTAGAACTTCATACACTCCGGTGGCAGGTGCAGGAATCAAAGATGGAAAACATAAAAGGAAAGACCTTAGCACACACTGGTAGAGGATGCAGGAATCAATGATGGCCGCCTACAACAGACGACATCGATGGTGATGGAGGGTGCGAAAAGAAAGATAGGGGTGGGGAAGAAGAAAATAATGGAGACTCGAAGGAATATAAGATAACCTCCGAAGGATAGAATGTACAGGAGGCAGGAAGAAATGTAAGGGCATGAGAGAAATTTAAAAAAAAAACACACAAGAGATAAATATAAAGTAGACCAGAAGGAATATGAGAAAAACCCCGAGGGATAGAATGGACATCAAAAAGGAATGACAGAGCATCAGAAACACATTAACATGGGAATAAAAGGATGGGGGGGAAAGAATCGGAAGCAAGAGCATTAAGTGCTGAGGTAGAAAATAGAGAAGGAAGGTAAAAGGGATATGCTAAAGGGTAAAGTGACATCCAAAATGGCTAACAGTAGTTGCTGCATAATGTCATCCAAGATGGCCACCATGAGTCCCCTGGTCCTCTTTTGGCATCCAGGTGGTGCTGAAACCCTTATTTCCAACTACTTGTCTACTGTTAGCTAATCAAACACAATTTTATTTTCATGCTAGTAAACAGCTCATTTGTTCACATATTTTCTCCAATACTAAGGCATATACGTTTGTATCCGAGAGCCCACCAAATAAATTATTTTCAGACAAAATCTTTTTGTATCACTTTAACCATTCATGGAATGTGGAAAATTCTGCATGTTTTTCTAATGCATAATTATTATTTCCCAGAAAGCGAGAGAAATAATTACAGTGTTTCCACAATAGTCTAAACCGTTGCATTGCAAGAACCGTACTAATGACAAGTGGCCTGACAGCATGGTCGTCTTCTAGATATACTGTGGTTAGGCCAGGCACCAAGAAGGATCGTCAGCAAACCTATTCCACGTGAAATGTGACTGATTACATCTGCAATGCCCCCAACAGCTTGGAGTCACCGTGATTTGCAATACTTAGGGCTTCATTTTGGCTTTATTAAATGGCGATGTTAAGACAAATTGCCTTCGATAAGGGAAACATCAGTTGTGGCTAGTAAACAGGAAGTTAATCAAACATGATCAAAATGCATGTTGGCCACCAGGTGAATTATAATTGGTGGTTACCAAACTCTTAAAATAGGACACATCATTACACGTTAAAGTAAAAAATTAACGAAATTGTTTGAATTGTATTAGACAGTTCAAAATTACAATTCTGAACTGCCACCTCAGAGGATAAAATTTGTACTGTGAGACGAAAAAAAAAAACCGAATTTAGCTTGTTTTGAATTAATCTAAGTTCGGTTTGATCGAATAGCTAGGTTTAGCTAAAAAATAATTCATACAGGATGCATTACAGCATTTGCACTTTCAATTCAGCTGTATTTTTTATCAGTAGTTGATCTGCTGAGATCTGGACTCTGTACTACCCAGTTACAGGTATATTATAATCAGTTTTAAATAGAAAATTGAGCACTTGGTCTTGATTAAATCGTGTATTTCTCTATCGGTACAGTGAGTATAGGTTGTTCGCGGTAAAGTGAACACTTTTCAGGCACTAGTTACTTTTTCCTTTCAGCAATTTTTTAAAATCCTTTAACCACCTTTTTTTTATAAAATAAATATTGCCATGTAAGTAATAAACACAGTGTATGTACATTCCACCACACTTGGCAGTTAACGTCTAAGGAAACAATTAAAAAATATTTATGACATAATGAGAGATCTTTCAAAAGTGCTCACTTTACTGTGAATAGCATATAGTCTTAATCATCTTGAAAGCTAATAATTTCACAGCACTGGGAAAAATCACGTCTCGGAGTAAAATCATGTTAAAAAAAATATATTTTAATATCAGCTATCATTACTGTTTTATGAATTTTGCAACTCCCGCCATAAAAATATGGTTATAATAAAGACAGATGTTGGTAGTGATGAAAATAAATATGGAATGTAAAGGCAAAAATCTGATTAAATAATGAGTTGGCGAATTTTTAAAATCGCACCAGTGACAGACATAAACGTTCCCCTATTGGTAATATAGGAACCTGGCGAATTTTTCAATTTCCTTAGTGATTTTCTATAAACCTGTGTTGGCAACACTGTCAGGGTTGCCGGCAACACTTACTCCACTGGTGTGTGCTGTGCGGATATCATTTCACACGCCACCCCCCTTTTTTTATATATATATAATTTTTTATATAGAATTAGGATTGCTAACAGGAAATACGCCCATGGCCATAATAAACGACTTGAAAACGAACAATATATCAATCAATCGATATACTTTAAATTAAAAATCCCAAAGCCGAAACAATGAAAAATCTCGAACAGTTTAGACGGCACAAACACAAAAATAACGCCGCACCCCCGGCGTCTAGGCTCAAAAATCCCAACCTTTGCCGGCGGCGGCTACAGAAGTAGTTACCACACGTCCCGTGTTCGAGTTGGCACTATTATACAGAAAGGTTACTTGACCAGAATTAGTAGACTACAATGACTACGCATTTGGTATGTTACTATTAAGTTTTTAGTATGTAACAAAACTTACTAAAATACTAAGGCCGTGCTTGAAAACTATTGATAGTCACTTGTTCAAAGATTGTTGCGATTTGGTAATTTCGTTTTTTAGCACGTTTCATTGCATACTAAAAACTAAATACGACAATGCCAAATACATCAATATATTAGTCGACTAATGCTGGTCACGAGAAATTTTATTAAACTGAAAGTGCCAATTCCAACCCGGCCTAAATTATCAAACCTTAACCTTCGCTCAACAAGTGTCTACAGACGGATTCCGAAGTGGTGAACACTTGTGCGAGATTAGTTGGAAAGACCGGAAGTAGAATGACGTAGTACGTACAACTGCGGTTATAGCAAGATTGAACAGTAAGCTTGATATAAATTTGCCTCCTCGTGCGAAGTATGTAAGTACACTTCATTAAACATTCTCATTTGACCACATTAACTTTTGAATCTGGTGAAATATGTATACACTGTGTTTATTAGTCATATACCAATATTTATTTTAAATGTGGTGGAAGGATAAATGATAGCTGATAGGAGAAAAGTAATTAGGGCCTCAAAAGTGCTCTTTTGACGGTGAACAGCCTACTGGTACCTACCATAGTTATCCAACAACTGAACATGCAGACATTACTATGTTGCATACAACTTACATTGCACTAAAACATCTAAATATAAAACAAAAGGATGTCAATAACCAATATTGTGGTTCAACCACAGTCTGGCTTTGGTTCAAGATGTAGTAATAGTAAATAATAGATACACTTATTCCAAAAATTTAGTGGGGAAATCTACAAAATGGTATGATGAATTGACGGTATACTAATCGCTCTGAATAATAATTGTGTATGTGCATCGTTGCTATACTTTCAGTACACAGTATGAGTCATGATAGGAGAGGGCTATGAAGATTGAGGTAGTTGTGGAGTAAAAGTAGTAATACAATTAAACTACAAAAGCCTGTGATGAAAAACTTTTTTTTTTATAACTTTACCTCCTTTTATATGTATTTTGGTTTACTGAATTTGGTAATGGTACTCAAATTGTCACATCATGCAAAGTTTTTCTACAAAATGACGTTACGTAACAGAATAATGTAACTACAAATTTTTCATCTTTAAGGGACAGTAATTATTAAGTTTAGTGACTTTTCTGAAGGAAACGTCCTAGATAAACGAAAGTAGCATTAATGGATTCTGCACAGCTTACCTAGTTAATATTCAGGAGGGCGTCATGTTAAAATAAGTAGAACGTATTAAATAAAATAGTTAAAAATGCGAGTACTCCGCCGCTTTGTTTACGGTGGATGCCACAATTTTTGGTGATGTCACCGTATTGGCTTGTGGGTATTGTTACGTCANCGATTTTTGGTGACGTCACGATTCCTGCAGTCACCGTATTGGCTTGTGGGTATTGCTACGTCACCATGACGCGTTGTTAACAGAAATTTTTGAAACAGCTTAGTAGCCATTGTGTCTTTGCCGGGGTGAGTCGTGACGTCCCAATCTGGTGGATTTAAAATTGAGAAAGCAAGAACGAGTGCTTCTGTGCGTTATATTCGTCTATGAACGAGTGCTTCAGTGCATAATATTCGGCTATGAACGAGTGTTTCAGTGCGTTATATTCGCGTATGTGGCGTTTTAGTGGAACATGGTGTTTCGTCGAATGAGGTAAGGTTGAATTGACCATTGACAGAGGAATTGTACCAGCCGCCTAGCTAGGTGAGTTAATTGATATTATTTTGGTGTGTTTTACGGTTCCTTTAAATCCCTAAAATCCTAAATTCGTAGTTTAGTGTAAAACCCTACAATCGTAGGTTAGTGTAAAATCCTACAATCCTAGGTTAATTTTAAAATGTAAAATAGTGATTCAACCATTGTGGGGTTAGGTTCTGTTAGGTCAGGTGGGCACATACATATTACGAAATTAGTCGTACGTTAATGCCCCTGGTATATTCGTGTTCTGCATCATTAGTAGAGTAGAAATATAGCATTTTCCATTTTTTTTAAATATAAAAACACTAAACTTAATAATTACTGAGCTAGGAAGTGGGCACCTCACAGGGTATGCTATGTTTGTGTAGAAGATTTGAGACAGGTTGTTGCTACTAGGCCACCTGAGTTATACAAAATGATGGCTAGTAGGTTACATAGTTAATTTTCTTTGGTGCAGACTAAGGGCACCTGTGGTTGTTGCATTAGGGGTAAACAAATACTCGTATTCTCAGTTATTTAGCACACTAGTATTTTATTGGTCTGAAGGTTAAAATAGGTATTTACACACAGTGGCGGGACTGAGCCACCCTACAAGTCGTAGGCCTGAAGGGCTGGTGGGTGGAATGCTATGCGTTGGTGAAGGTTGTTTGAAGGGAGATGTTTTATACTTATCGGTGACTGCAGCTTTTGGTGAATTGTCTTCGTTGGTAGTGAGGCCTGGTGAGCTGGGTGGCCCTTTTTCAGGCCCTCGGACTGGCTCTCGTTGGCGTGCTGTACTCATCTGGCTTCTTCCTGCGGCTTTGACTGACTCTCTTGGAAGTCCGGGATGGTTTCCCGGGGACTTTAAGTGTGTCTGCGACCTCGGCTGGCGTTACTCGTAGGAGAGAGTGTCTCCTCGTCTGCATCGACGTTTGCAACGATCCGGCTCGCGTTTCTGACTTCCCCACCTCAGGAACTGTCACTGCGTTTTCGGAAATGAACTCATAAGTTCTCGGCACTTATACTTGGTTTGTCTCGGAAATTTACACATGAAGTTTCGGGTGTGTCTGGGTTCTCTCCTCGGTGACGTCACTATTGACTTACTGACTGACTGCTTGCTTGCCTCGTTGCCATCCGGCGCACGACTACGTCTTCTCGGGGAGTGGCGCCTCTCGGTATGGGGCTGCCACTCATTTCCGGGAATTTACTCATATTCTCAGCACTGTTCCCGTCACACAACCGCCTACTCCCGTGTCTCCTTCGCCTCCCATCTCGGCTGCACCTATCTCGTCTCGCGACTGTACCGCCGAACAACTCCCGTCTCGGCTGGCGATAATTGACTGCCGGGATCCGAACCTGGCCTCGACTGCCTCACCCGACTGCCGCCTCTCTGCGTGCGATATGTCTGCCTGACTGATGATTCTCCCGACGGCGCAGATTCAACTGCTGCGAACAACTGACTCCGAACAACTGATCCGAACAACTAACCCCTTTCTCTGCTACCTCGTGAATTTAACCAGTGTCCCGCTATATTCAAGTTAGCTGTCAGCAGTTTCTCGAGAGAGAAATCGGGAAATCCCCTGTGAACCTCGCAAGTTTTTTGTGTAGGATTTCGTGTCTCGTCAGCTGCTTGTGTTCTTCAACTGGTGCGGAGGGAGGGTGCGGCAGGATATCTCGGGGATTCCTGTGAGCTGTGTCTGCCCTGATTCCTTCGCCGAGGGCCGCATATCAGCTATTTCTCGGGACTTACCCTGTTTCTCTCGACTTCTGTTCTTCCCCGTGTGCCCTTATACGTCGGGACTGCCCCGAGGGTTTTTTCCCCCAGGGTGTTAATACAGCACAATTCCTATCCCATGTACCCGTCATGCGTCAAGGTATTCAGCAAATAAAAAGACTGCTTTTAGAATTGGTATTCGAATGGTACGAGAGGACAAAAAAAAATCAGTCATATTTAACTTAATGTTAAGGGATACAACGTGAAAACTAAGAAGGTTAAAATGTACTCACACCTATCATCTGCTTTATGACTTTTTGTACATGGTCCAGATGTTCCAGTGCCCATACCTCCAGTAGTATTAGATGAACTAAACAATTCCAGTGCCGGTTCTGATTCAGAGAACCAAGAGTTCGAGAAATATGGCGAATTTCAGTGCGACGGTAGTTGTCAAAAGCTGTCAACTGTTCACTCAGTCCAAACTGAGTGACTTAATGCGATATTTGTGGCTGTCTAAAGAAAAAAACTTAACTGCTAGGCTCCAGACTGAAAGAGAAAAAAGTGTTGATTCATGGAACATAAATTTATTGGTACAGGATTAGAGAACAGGAATACCTTCGTGAAGTCAGTGAGGAGCAAGGTGAATGTGCCCATCAGGATATAAAAGAAATTGAAAGACGTTAGCAGAGCCGTTGGGATGTAAATATGATAGGTGACTTCTGTTGGAACCTTCGCCGCGGCAATCCAAGCACTGCACAAGCAGAAAAGTCAAATCCGCTCCTTCACGACCAAGAGAAAAAGAGTACATTAAAGAATTTTGAAAATAATTTAATAAAATATTGATTAACAAATGTGTTTTGTTCAAAAATATAATCCTGAATAATTTAGCAAGAACAGTAAACAGGCTTATTGTAAAAAGGCAGATTGCAAAAATTTGGTATATGATAAAGAAAAACTTAGGTCAGTTTCGGATTCAGTATCCCAAAAACACGTTTAAGACGGCATAAATTTAGAAAAAAAATTTTAATGGCCCAAATTTTGGACGCCTGTGCTATCATTACAAGAAATGCGAAATGCACAGAAAATATAAAAACACGCCACAAATGTCTCCAAAAATTGATTTCATGCAAACTCTGCACTGCACTGCTTCCTTGATTGTGACTGATAGTGGGCATGGAGGGCATGCCAATTTACCTGCTTCTTAAGGTTTTACCTTGATGTGTGACATAATTAGGTATTAGAAGCCACGCTGTCACCATCCCCCCCCCAGCTTAAATCAGTGTAGAGAGACACGTGTCAGTCGTAATCACCACAGAGAAAGGTCAAGCAGAGGTAGAAACGCGCTTCCAAGCCTTACACGTGTCCTGCTGAATAGGCCTCCCACCCACATCCCCCCTACACCTCTAGCAAGCCAAGTAAAATTTATAAGCGCCGAGATATCACGAGATAGGCAGACTCAGATCGCCTGAAGTCAGAAAACACGCACCGTGGAAGAAATAGCTGACAGAGTAAGCTATGAAAGGGTGCCACCTCCCCCCCNGCTTAAATCAGTGTAGAGAGACACGTGTCAGTCGTAATCACCACAGAGAAAGGTCGAGCAGAGGTAGAAACGCGCTTCCAAGCCTTACACGTGTCCTGCTGAATAGGCCTCCCACCCACATCCCCCCATCACCTCTAGCAAGCCAAGTAAAATTTGTAAGCACCGAGATATCACAAGATAGGCAGACTCAGTTCGCCTGAAGTCAGAAAACACGCACCGTGGAAGAAATAGCTGACAGTAAGCTATGAAAGGGTGCCACCTCCCCCTTAACCTTCAGGGAACCATGGCACGTTTTGAAGTGTATTGTTCTGCTTCCTCCCACATCCCCCCTCATCCCAACAAGGGGACACGTGTTGGAATTTAGGGAGAGAGGCTAGAAAGGATATAAGCCTCTTTGCAGGGAGTGTGGGAAAGAGTTGAATATCGCCGCGCAGAGAGGTTAGTTCGGGATCAGTAATCAGTAGACCATCGGTCAGTTTGTCAGTACTGCTCACAGAGATATCAGCTGCGCTGAGTGCGGCCGGGGGAGATCGGACCCCCGGCCACATCAGTACATGAGCATGTCAGTAGGACAGTTAGTGAACAGGACAGTTCATTATCACAGCGCAGAGAGAAGCAGTTGCGTCAAGGAACCGCGAGATGATGTCAGTACGAACCCAGAACAGCAGTCCAGGGGAGACGGCACCAAACGTGGGCCTTTTCCAAGGCCGCCCATATCGCCGGATCTCATCCACAGCCGACAACATACCAGCACCAACAGCAGAGTTAAGTATCAAGTCGCCGTCCAAAGAAGCCCCCCACCCCTCCACCACGACGTCGCCCACAGTTAATCCGAGTTAGCCAAAATAGAGTACCACACCTCGTAAGTGTTTCTGTATGTTTTTTTTAACTCAAGATAATATATCCATACAGTAAAGTGAAACACCCAAAAGACTACCTTATTGGAAATACCCTCAACCTTCAAGGCACCTTATAGTCTGTGCCTGGAGGAATTAACTCCGATCCTATGAACCATCCTGTATGCCACAGGCGGGGAATAGCGTCAACCTGCTTGCAGGTTTTACCTGATTTATATGATTTTACCAGATATGTATGAAGCAGTTAAAAAAACATAAAAGCTGGTAAATCAGTGTGTGCTCCATACTAGCTGTCGCTTGTGCTCCAGGAAATATAGTTGTGCAGATTTTGTGAGAATCCACTTTTCTGGAGCTAGTTGACAGCCAGTACAAAGTTTTCTGAACATTACTTATGACTGGTACCCGTCCTGTATGACTGTTGTGATGGAAAATAATCACTGTCTGTAGCCATTTCAATTACTGTTAACACCATGATCTACTAAATACTTGAAAACACAGTCAAATTGAGAAGGCACCACAAGAGAACTGTACAGCTCTCTGCTCACTGCCAACCTTGCCCAATGGCATGCAGTGTGATACAGGCAATGGCAATTTACTTTTTGGTTATTGACCTTTCTACCGCTACTAGTATTCACTTTTTCTATCTCTTTTTCTTTCTAAACACAATTTGGGTAGCGCAAGGTATATAANTTGGTTATTGACCTTTCTACCGCTACTAGTATTCACTTTTTCTATCTCTTTTTCTTTCTAAACACAATTTGGGTAGCACAAGGTATATAAATATATACCAAAGTGATATTTGTTCTGTTAAAAGAAAGTGAGAAACTAGGTGTGATATTTAAATCAGAACCAAATAAGTGCAGTATTTAAAATACACGAGCAACTGTGTATTTGGAGAGTTGGTTTGTCATTGCAGTTAAAATAAAAAATAATGTAAAACAAAATTAATTTGTATCTTTCTAATATTTAATTAAATAAAATTTATTAATTATAATAGGATTCAATATCATTAGTGTTGTGTTGTTACTAATAAAATTACAATTTAACTTTTTGTTAAAAAGATTACTAGCCACCTTACGAACAAAATAAATTTTAATGTTCGTATCTGGTTTCCACAGCCAGAATGTTTCTTTATATATATATATATATATATATATTAACTACTTAAATTTTTGACCAGCATGTCTCAAAGGGATGCGGTGTGAATATGATAAATTAGGAATGTTGTTACATTTCATACATATCATCTTACACTTAACACGTTAGGTGTCGTTTATAACATTTCATTTTAAATCTTTTAGTTTTCAGTTAGTCTTCTGCCAAAAATTCAACAACTTATTTCCTTTTATCTTCTCAAACACAAAAAAATAGTATTCCTTATTATTCAGTTATCCCCTCTTCATCTTACAAAACATCTTGCAACAATCTTATTACATATTAAATCATTAAATCTGACGCGGTCGGTTACCAGAGTTGGAATGTAATGATTATGGATTTTCCCGGCGCCACAGCTCCGCGGTGAGCTTATGAGATTTTTGGGTCGTTCGGCCGACGGCCCAGGGGTTCTCTGGTAACACACAGTCCGATATTAAGAAATTGCGAGCTGTATGGCCGCTGCGCACGCCTGAATTAATAACGCACTCAAGTTTTATATGTATATAATTATTTTATTGAACACTTTGATCAAACACGTGGTGACCGCGTGGTCATATAAACACACTGCTGGATT
>NQII01000581.1:723714-781731 GCA_002778355.1 Clitarchus hookeri | reverse complement strand
AGAGATGGGACATAGCATCTCCGAGGTAGCGATAAAATTTGGATTTTCACGTACGACCATTTCACGAGTGTACTGTGAATATCGGGAATCCAGTAAAACATAAAATCTTTGACATTGCTGCAGCCAGAAAAAGATCGTGAACAAACGGGACAAACGACGACTGAAGAGAATCATTAAATGTGACAGATGTACAACCTTTTCTCAAATTGGCGAGATTTCAATGCTGGGGCATCAACAAGTGCCAGTGTGTGAACTATTCAACGGAAAGTCATTGATATGGGCTTTCGGAGCCGAAGGCCCACTCATGTACCGTTGTTGACTGCACGACACAAAGCTTTACGCCTCGCCTGGGCCCGCCAACACCGCCATTGGACTGTTGATGACTGGAAACACGTTGCCTGGTCTGACGAGTCTCGTTTCCAATTGTATCGGGCGGATGGACGTGTACGGGTATGGAGACATCCTCATGAATCCATGGACCCTACATGTCAACAGGGGACTGTTCAAGCTGGTGGAGGCTCTGTCATGGTACGGGGCATGTGCAGTTAGCGTGAAATGGGACCCCTGATATGTCTAGATATTACTCTGACAGGTGACAGATACGTAAGCATCCTGTCCGATCACCTGCACCCATTCATGTATATTGTGCATTCCAACGGACGTGGACAAATCCAGCAGGACAATGTGACACCCCACACGTCGAGAGTTGCTACAGAGTGGCTCCAGAAACACACTTCTGACTTTAGACACTTCCATTGGCCACCTAAATCACCAGACATGAACATTATTGAGCATATCTGGGATGCCTTGCAACGTGCTGTTCAGAAGAGATCTCCCCCGCCTCGCACTCCTATGGATTTGTGGACTGCCTTGCAGGATTCGTGGTGTGAAATACCTCCTGCATACCTTCAGACATTAGTTGAGTCCATGCCACGTTGTCTTGCAGCACTTCTGTGTGCTCGCGGGGGCCCTACACGATATTAGGCAGGTGTAACAGTTTTTTTTGGCTCTTCAGTGTATATATGAACTTTTTTAAATACTGCTTGGGTACAAATTGGCCCATTCAAGTTGCATTCAGTTGATACACTACCACATTTGTAAATTTTGTTGCCCATTTATTTAGTAACCACAAATGACAAACTTACTTGAAATATCAGGAAACTCGGCAAAGGCCAGTATTTACTACCGTCATCATTCTAATAGTTTATACTGAAATAAAAATTGTGACACTGAATTGGAAAATGAACCTGTGTGGGTAAATGTTATCATTANCTGTTCAGAAGAGATCTCCACCGCCTCGCACTCCTATGGATTTGTGGACTGCCTTGCAGGATTCATGGTGTGAAATACCTCCTGCATACCTTCAGACATTAGTTGAGTCCATGCCATGTCGTCTTGCGGCACTTCTGTGTGCTCGCGGGGGCCCTACACAATATTAGGCAGGTGTAACAGTTTTTTTTTTGCTCTTCAGTGTATATATGAGCTTTTTTAAATACTGCTTGGGTACAAATGGCCCATTCAAGTTGCATTCAGTTGATACACTACCACATTTGTAAATTTTGTTGCCCATTTATTTAGTAACCACAAATGACAAACTTACTTGAAATATCAGGAAACTCGGCAAAGGCCAGTATTTACTACCGTCATCATGCTAATAGTTTATACTGAAATAAAAATTGTGACACTGAATTGGAAAATGAACCTGTGTGGGTAAATGTTATCATTAGTGTGCTTCTAGGGAATATTTTATTCTACAAAGTTACCCCATCATTTACAAGTAAACTGCATCTGATCTACATACTTTTGCTCTCGCTCTGTGAAATTAAGACCACCACTCTCTTGTTTCTCTCAGATGTCACACAGCCTGCTGATGTTAAAAGGTAGGAAATCATGTTAAGATATAATCAAGGTCATAGCTGTTGTAAATAATTTATGTGTGTTCAAAATAATTCAGAAATAATTATTAGCGCCATAAAATACTATTATTTTTGTCGACTCTCTCAGAAATTCTTATTTATACTTTTATAAATACGTGTTACGTATGTTATTAAATTGACTAAAACAGTTGAAATTACTCACATGTGACGTGGTTTTGACCCAGAAAGGTACTATAACCTTGTTCAAACAAGAAAATAACATAAACAAATATGGCGCCTGGTCAAAGAGTATGATAGAGCGCTAACAAGTGTACAACTTCGTGCTCTCTCTGTGCTCTTGCTCTTCCATGCTCTCGCCAATGAATTGAGGCGACCAGAAAGCGTTCTCTCCTACATCATAATGACGTGGTCCCAAGAGCCGATTGGACACTGCCTTAATATTCTACAAGTACATACTGTAAGATATCATATAAGGGTTAATCCAGACCTGATTTGGGAGGANGATCAAAGAGTATGATAGAGCGCTAACAAGTGTACAACTTCGTGCTCTCTCTGTGCTCTTGCTCTTCCATGCTCTCGCCAATGAATTGAGGCGACCAGAAAGCGTTCTCTCCTACATCATAATGACGTGGTCCCAAGAGCCGATTGAGACACTGCCTTAATATTCTACAAGTACATACTGTAAGATATCATATAAGGGTTAATCCAGACCTGATTTGGGAGGACCATTTGTGACAGGAGTAAAAATACCATATGGTAAAGCATAAGAGACGTGATCTATAGGCTTAGGCTGTTTGTAGTTATCTAAGCAGTTTTGAAATTAACTTTTGAGAAATGTCACTGCCCTACCTGCATAAATTTTAATGGGTTCACTGACTGGCAAGCACCCAATTGGTAATGATGGAGGGAAAGTAGTTCTACATATTAACAATTAATTAAATTATTAGGTAAACATTTGTGAATAATAAAATTTTCCTCTGTTTTCCATTTTCATAATGCATATATGTGTTATGATCAGCAAATTTATAACAATTTCACAGTCTTACTTGACTGACGCATCAATAAAGTAAACAGGCCCATTGCAACGTTAATTTTAAATATGGTGTAAGAATACACAATGTGCATAGAAGTAGATCTTAAGCAGGACTTTCACAAGTGATCAATTTTCAATGAACAACCTTTAATGGTTGAGAATGAAGTTTGGAAGATTAAAAGTACTTGAAAAAAAAAAAAAATAAAGGATTGTAGAATGTGCCATACAAACATGTTCACTATATAGAAACTTCAATTCTACCATTTTCTGATAAAAATTTTTCCTNTAAAGGCTTGTAGAATGTGCCATACAAACATGTTCACTATATAGAAACTTCAATTCTACCATTTTCTGATAAAAATTTTTCCTCTATTTCTGGTGTCCAAAATAAAAGAGAAATGTGAAAAATGCTAATTTAATTTATTTTAAAACATAGTCATAAACATAAACATTTGCTTAATTTTTAATGCAGTAAACTGTAGTAACTATAGTAAAAAAAATTCTGAAATTTTTGAACAATTTAAAAACTTGTAAAAATTTACACGACCACCTGGTTTATCCTTTCTTTTTCCTAACCTTTTCCAACGCACACATTAGTGCGTGGATCATGACTGAATATCGGCCAAGTTAAACATAACTTCAGGGTCTTCCATTATGTTACAGTTATAAAGTTTTGTGCATGTCATGCCTGCTGGCCGCCATTTTACAAGACAGTTATAAAAGAAAAGTTAAGTACTTTATTGCACAATTTATGAACTACATTTCAAAGGGGAAAACTGAGTATACCAATATGATACAATTTAAATACTCAGCATATTTTATGTATGAAATGTTCACAAAGTGCTGTATAGGAATATGTCCAGGAGATGAAACTCCCCTAATCCGTTGTCAAGCTCCTGACCTGGATCGTGACCGTTGCACTGTCTGGGGTTGGGGTTGGCCTGAAACAGTAACAGACTCTAGGTTTATCTCTATTATTACAAAAATCGTGGTGGTCAAACTGAATTATATTACCTTGTCAAACATTGTACAAACAAGTGTTAACTATCACTGTTTGCTCATGTACATTTATTTTCCTAATACACAAAGTCCCTGCAACTCTTACAGACTCGTGTTATATCACCATATGAGAATGTAAAACATAAGTGACAGGTTTTGATTCTAAAAGCTGTTCATGGTAAAGTGAGCACTTCTAACATCAACCTTTGAAAAATGTCACTGCCCATACCTGCCTATATTTTAACAGGCACACTGACTGGTGTGTGCCCAGTAAAGTTGGTAACGGCACAAGGAAAGTAGTTCCACTTCTTAAAATTGACTTAAAAGTCTTAGGTAAACTTTGCGAATACTGAAATTTTTCCTTTTGGTTTCTGATGTTTTTTAGTACATATAAGTTTAGGAACTAACAAATTTGTCAAGTATTTACATTTCTGATAATTTTACAGCTTCGCTTGACCAACACACTGATAAAGTGATCAGACCCATGGCAGTATTAATCTTGCGTATGTATATACAAGTAGATCTTAAGCAAGGCTTCCAAAACTGCTCAGTTTACCATGAACAGTGAATACCTGATTAGGAAAACAGATTGACAGTAAATTACCTAGTATGAGAAGACTAATATCTCGTGTTAAGAGCAGGCGGACGAGTTGACAATGAATGTATTAAATGTTCACCATTAAGTTTTCAAAATAATTTTCCAGAGTTTCTCATGTCTGTGANCCTAATCCGTTGTCAAGCTCCTGACCTGGATCGTGACCGTTGCACTGTCTGGGGTTGGGGTTGGCCTGAAACAGTAGCAGACTCTAGGTTTATCTCTATTATTACAAAATCGTGGTGGTCAAACTGAATTATATTACCTTGTCAAACATTGTACAAACAAGTGTTAACTATCACTGTTTGCTCATGTACATTTTCCTAATACACAAAGTCCCTGCAACTCTTACAGATTCGTGTTATATCACCATATGAGAATGTAAAACATAAGTGACAGGTTTTGATTCTAAAAGCTGTTCATGGTAAAGTGAGCACTTCTAACATCAACCTTTGAAAAATGTCACTGCCCATACCTGCCTATATTTTAACAGGCACACTGACTGGTGTGTGTCCAGTAAAGTTGGTAACGGCACAAGGAAAGTAGTTCCACTTCTTAACATTGACTTAGATAAACTTTGCGAATACTAAAATTTTTCCTTTTGGTTTCTGATGTTTTTTAGTACATATAAGTTTAGGAACTAACAAATTTGTCAAGTATTTACATTTTTGATAATTTTACAGCTTCGCTTGACCAACGCACTGATAAAGTGATCAGACCCATGGCAGTATTAATCTTGCGTATGTATATACACAATGTATATACAAGTAGATCTTAAGCAAGGCTTCCAAAACTGCTCAGTTTACCATGAACAGTGAATACCTGATTAGGAAAACAGATTGACAGTAAATTACCTAGTATGAGAAGACTAATATCTCGTGTTAAGAGCAGGCGGATGAGTTGACAATGAATGTATTAAATGTTCACCATTAAGTTTTCAAAATAATTTTCCAGAGTTTCTCATGTCTGTGANCGAGTTGACAATGAATGTATTAAATGTTCACCATTAAGTTTTCAAAATAATTTTCCAGAGTTTCTCATGTCTGTGATTATAGAAAAAATGAAAAGCTGTCATACATATTGGAACATTCTTACTCGTAACAAATCAGTTTTAAAATATTGGAAACTTGATGATAACTTTTAAGGATGCAAAGTGAAAACAATAATATATTGTTACACGCTCGCTGCTTCGCATCCCTTATGAGAGCGGAAATGTGTGAAGGTCACGCATGTATCCCAAGAGTAAGCAGCGAACACCAGGATTTTAACCCAAGTTCTCCCAAATGTAAGTCCTAAGTTAACCACTGCGCCACATTGTTTGGTAGAAAGAGAGAGCGGAAGGAAAGTGATCTAAGCATGTCGTTCCTTTGAAAAGTAGGGTAAAAAAGAGCACCTGGGAAAGTGGTGATCTAAACAAGGACCCTTTTAGAGAATAATCCTGATTGGTGACCAATACTCCTGAATGAGGCTAAAGTTGGTGGAATGCAATGGTTGGGGTAAACAGAAAGTAACTTAATAGGAAAATGAACTTGAAACCATTTTGAAGCCAACTCTGGTTGTCAGCAGTGGAAGGCCCTGCAGGCTGTGCTAACCTCTGGGCCGGCCACGCGTCCTCTTAGTGCGCTGCTCACGGCTGAATGCAGACCCTGTCTGCAGTGCTTCTAGCAGGCTGTCCATGACGCCCTCCTGAGGATCCTCGCGATTCATGTCCAGCAGCACCTTTTTCGCCGCTCCAGATCCCGATCTCTGCTCCTTGCTGCGACGGGCCTTTTCCTCTGCCTCGCGTGTCCGCACATTGTCCTTGTGTGCTTGCTGGGGACAGAAACACAGTTGCATGCAGCATGGTTACTGGAAAAGGAGCTGCAATTTCTCCAGTTCTTGTTCAATTCTACAAAAAAAAGTTACCCAAAACAAAGATTTTTCTTAGATATTGCAGCCTACGCTAGGCTACTGATTACATTATAAAAAGTACAAAGAATATACAAGTCCTTACATGGTGGTACTCGTGGATAGACACTAACAAACAAAAGTTGGACAAACACATTTTCCACGTGGATACGCGTAGAAAATTGGTTCACCCGAATTTTGTGTGTGTGTGCATGCATATACATGTGTGCGAGTACTTGTGCATTCTGTCTACTTTTTATAATGTAAAGAAATTTTTTGTAATTGGAATACCTACTGTATGTACTTCACAGCAATGCTGCTTCAGCTGCTAAAATATTTTACTTGTTTGGTGAATAGACTGAACCAATACAAGATCCTCTAATTGCATGTCCCAAAAATTGAGCTGCAAATTGGTGATCAGATTGCACAGATCCTAGCATGCACATGCGTACTGGATGCAGGAAAGGTGGCGGTAGAAGTAAGAAGTTGAAAGACACTGCCATCCTCAAACACACGCATTAGAATATGCCATTGAAATGCAGCTCACACTTGGAGCTTTGAAGTTTTCATCGAAAGACATGTTTCTATGATGCAATTTTTAATGTCAGGGGGGTTGTGGCTGCAGTGTCATATGCATTATCTCCATGAAAAGTGATCAAAAGGCTTCAAATCTAAGATACCTTTGTGGCCATTAATGAAGGCCTCTGCACTCTATCCACTTGTGGGAGTTTTATCATTCAGCAGGTCAAACACAGGACTAGCAGTATGGGGCAGCACTACATGTTGATACAATATTCATAGACAAATGTAGAGATTAACATCTTCAAATAATTTTTCTATAATACTGTACATATGAATGCATGGTATCATTGACCTGTCATTTAACTATGAAGAAATGTGATCCAAATTCTATCACCTAAAGTGAGCACCACATGTTCTGAGATCTCAGTTGCTTGAATCTAACATCTGAAAGTCAGCGAGGGTTCTCCACGGACCAGTAATACAAATTGTGGCAGTTAACCTGGCTGTTTACAAAAGTTTGCTTCATTTGTGAACAAGATAATTGTTAGAAGTCAATCATTGATAACTGGTGCAACCCATTAACAGAAATGTTACCTCCATTTGAAACAGGGAACACTTAACTCTTGTATCAGGAAGGTATAGTGTGAATGCAAGTAATACGATGAAAAATGTGCCACAGACGTGGCCAACACCAGCAACGGCAGTATGAGGATCAACTTCATTAAAGACCAAAATGAACATCTATCTCTGATAAGTAATGGCCCTTAGGCATCTGCTGGACCTCCTTAGAGTAACAGTCTGTGATAATTCCAGCTGCGCTATGTGTTAGAATGTCACTGCCATAGAATGTGTTCTACCAGAATATTGTAAAGTGTAAAACATTGCTGCTTCAGAGTCATTGCATCTACATTTCGCAAGCACTAACAGTATGTCTACATGTTCATATACAGAATGAAGACTAATGCATGATATTTGAACTGGTACGGTGTCAGCACTGACAGGAGGCCAGAGTAGATAGATACCTGTGAACGAGAGTCTTGAAACCACAGTCAAATGTGGTCCACCACATCCACATGTAAGGCACACTGCTGTCGCATCTATTTGAAACATTTATTTTGTAGCAACACAGTAGCGAGGTTCTGCAACTTTTATCTCAACAGCAAACATATGCCCCCCACCCATTTATTTCCCGCTTTGTGCAATGAAACATTTCATCTGTTACATTCTGTGTAAGAAGGATGTCCTGTTTCTTTGAATATTCTTGTGCCTAGCTTTGTATTATAAAATCCAGTACAGTAAAAACTAGAAATTTTATAAATTTTATAAGGAAACTAGAAAAACATGGATGAGTTAGTTATATTACACAAGATAAAAAGTTCTATGAAAATCACTGTATTAAAAAACTCCATTTGTTAGGTTGCAGTGGTTCATAATTATTGTGAAATAACTTCTTGTTAATGTGTGTTAACCCTTTAAAGTAGCTTCACTAGTCTGTGATGTATATGTAACACCTATAAACACTAGAGTTCTCCCACCCTGACTCTCTGATAATGCAGAAGCACAATCTCTGATCTACCAATATAATTTACACTTTCATCTAGAACAATTTCTGGGCTGTTTGTTCTGACAACTCCAGGGTTTAAGCCCTTCAGATCTTTCCTGGCCACAATTTGAACTAACTGCCCTTTCCAGCAATTTTTTCATAGACTACACACACTTTCAAGTGTGCATTTAAACTTTATGGACAGATCATCTTATTAAAAAAAAAAAGTCATTGCTTCTATTACCAGCGGCTACTGAGAATTTTTCATGTAAAATTGTAAAGTAAAAACGTATATGGTAAACATTTATTACGATATGATGATAGAAACTCTGATCATGTGTGTGTTCAAATAATATCTAAAAACCTGTAATTTTTTCTGTAAAAAAAAAAAGTGAAAATTTCTTAGATCCTAAATCAACACTTCCACAACAATATGACCTACCAGCTAGTTTTGTGCTTTGATAACCAAGCACCTTATTGGATGTAACATGTTAAACAAGGATGAAATTAATTTGCAGAAGTTTTTCACTCACCTGAAAGGCATCCATAAAAGTTTTGATATCTGCAAACAGTTCCTCAACCGTGTATTTACTTTTGTCGAATACAAAGAATTCCGAAAGTTCGTTGAAGGATTTCTCCATCTGTTTGAACATCTTCTGTAACCTGTCACAATCATTTTGTGCTTCTTCAGAAAATGGCTGAAATAGATGTAAGGAAAAACTAATTTTTATTAAAAGGAGTGTAAAAGTAATGTCTGTTGTTTAAAAAAACTTTTCTGGAAATGTTACAATTTGGATGAAAAATGTTAAAAACTACAAATAAACAGTCTACGCAAGACAAAGAAATTGTGCATTTCCCGTAAAATACTTCCGCCCAAAAAGATCTATAAGAATGTCAACGAACTTATATTCTCAGAATGTAATTCGTCTCGACAGGCACGTACCTAAAGTATTTGTTGCTTCATTTTTTTAAAGAACCCCTACCTTCCCCACCTTAAAAAAAATCACTCATTTTTTTTTGCTATATGCTATATGCATTCCGTGAATTTGTAAGTGTTGCAGCACAAAGGATTACATTTTCACTCAAAGAACTATTTATTAACACATCATATTTGTGATATGGGTGTTACTGTCTGGAACAAAATACCACAAAGCAATTGAGCATCAACTGGATATACTGTGATATTAAACTGTTAAATATCCGGTCTCAACAAACACCAAAACTTTCAGCGAGATACCCATGCACACTCCAGTCTTTCAGTTAGGTTTTGAAAAACTTCATCCACATGAAGCCAAAGACATAGACTTGGCAGTGATTCTAAAAAATCAGAAAGCAAGGTATGTCAGAAAAGAAATATCGCACACAGCAGATAACAAAACCTGAGCTGATCCTCGTATCAAGATTTTCTGTGGGATCACATAACAATTCAAGAGAGATGTCAGGTTTTCAACATTTGCCTTCACTGGACTCGCAGCATCATTACGTGCACTCCATCTTGTCTCAGAAAGTCTTTTGACAGTTGATCACTGTTTTCCATTAATATAGTAAGACTGAAAAGAAGGAATATACATTTTACAAAGTTACAAAAATGTCACATATGATAACATTCTTTCAAATGGTTTAAAGGCTGAATGGCATAAGGCACAAACAAATCTTTAGGATTAAGCTTTCTGATTTTTGACAGAGCACCACAATGAATACCAGCCATTGTTGCAGTATTGTTGTATACTTGACCTCGACACAGGTTCATTACTATTCCATCTTTTTCTATTTGTTTTAGGATATCTTCTGTGAGCTGGGCAGCAATCTTGTAGGCAACATGGAAAAAAAAATCCAAGAATGATCACTTTACTTCAAACTTGTCACCTACTATATGACCATATCTGATAACTTCACTCATTTGGTTAGTATAATAAACCTTAAGACAATGATTACAAAATGCTTTGCTTATTTGATACTGACAATTCCCTAGGGTGCAAATAAATTCATTCAGAATTTTAGGAGATAAATATTAATTCACTCTTCCTCGAGATGAGTACGTAACACTAACAAAATGTTCTTTCAATATCAGCTCATATTTCATGGCAGCTCTGCCAATTACATGAAATTCCCCTTGTTTTTTGATGAGACGTGTTCATCTTGACCACAAAAAGTTTCAACCCTGCTGCTTAAGTCTTCCATTTTTCCAGGTAAAGGCTATTCACTGTAAAGTGGGCACTTTTGAAAGCCCTCTCATTTGGAATAATAGGCAATAAATATATTTTATTTTAGCCTGGGAAGTTAACTTTTGAGTACTGTGGAATCATCATACTGTGTTTATTACTTATATGGCAATATTTATTTCAAAAGGTGGATAAAGGGTAAAAATGGCTGAAAGAAAAAAGCATTTAGGGCCTCAAAAGTGCTCACTTTACCATGAACAGCCTATACGAGATTTGCACCTCAGAAGCCTCATGTTCAGACACCTTTGGGTTCACCATCCTCCAAGTATGAAACCTAGTAATAAAGCTAGATATTCCTGTTGATCTGTCATCAAGAGCAATCAGTCTGCAGGAAGTTAAACATTCTTTTCATTGGGAATAAACCACCTATGGTCTCAAAACAGTTCTCCCCATCTGATAGAACTTTATGGAACCATGTAGTGGTCATCTGCTGACTCTTCCCTTTTGTTTTATTGCCTTGTCTTTGAACTACACTGAAAGGTTCGTCAACATTTTGGTAGGGTTCACTTTCTCTCTTAATTATGTCAATCCTCAAGTAATCTAGAATGGGGATTGGATATTCAGTAACATCCGAATATACTGAAAAATTCAATTTTCTCTCCATCCTCATTACAATCCTCTACTTATTGCTGTCAACTTCTGCTGGTAACTTTTCTGGCTCAATTTTCACAAATTTCACTTTAATTGACAGATAAATTTTTATAAAACCTTGCTCATGTATATCTGCATAGTCTTGTGAATACTCTTCTTGTATTTTGCTATCACTTTCCGATTCACTTAATTCGTCATCTTCATTACTCCTTCGTAGTGCACTTGTGCAAGGTGTCGTTGTGATTGTATACTTTAAAATTGATCCAAACATTGCCTGTTGTACTTGTTCTCTTTCTTTGAAATTTTTTCTTTGCTGAAATCTAATAGGTCTGTTTAGTTTCATATAATTTTTTCTGCAAATATACAAACTGTTATAAGAAATGGCTGACATTAGGCCTGTTCTGCTATAACAAGGATGTGGATATGCATCATGGATGTGGGCACATAAGTCTTAGCGCTATATCTATAACGGAATGCATGCAGGTAGTTATTCTGATTAAATATAAATTCTTAGATTTTAAACAAAAAATATATTTGGTATTAAAAACTGGCATTACCTACCAAAATAAACTAATATTCCACATAAGAAACAATTTCCTATAATTTTCATTTTTGAGAATGTGGTTGTACATGCCCTCAGGACAACTAATTGAGCTCACTCCTTACCCTCGCCAAATGCATCAACCATGCAGTTGTCTAACCATCCTTGGTGCGCAGTCACATGAACTGTGCAAGAGCCAGAGCACTTTGAAAACAAGGTTGCTAGTTAATGACGAAACTTAGAATAACCTACCTGTTTTATTAATAGTGTTTGGTCACTGGTATATCAAACATCACTAGTACAGAATATCTACACCAGCAAATGTACCTAATCAGAAAGACTCATAATATTAGCAACACGCTCTAAATAACAACACTTTTTTGGCGAATTGTGAAAAAAAAAAAATTGAAAAGGTTTTTTTTATAATAAAGAACCATTCGAAATAACAACCTTTCCCCCCGGGAACCATGAAAGGTCTTAGAATCAAGATTTTACTGTAGCTTGTATTTAGAAAAATTTCCATAAATACCAAAAACAATTGGCTATGTATTATAAACAGTTCTGTGGTGATTATATGTTTGAAACTCTTAAGGCAGACTAAGTAATTGTGAAAACATTTTCTCAGCATCCATTAAGCTAACCTTCTCTATTGATCAGTTTTCAGATAAATTTATTTGGCATAGTCCTGGCCTTTCTGTTTCACTGAACATTGATAACATTTTCAACATATATGTACTGATGTACCAGCCTATAATGAGCAAAGTACTCAATATGGAATAACAACTTCAAGAACTGAAATGTTTGATATTTTATCTGCATTTACTGTACTGCCATGTACCAAGGATAGTTTTCCCCACTTTGAAAGTGGCTTCTGTGACCAAGCTCACCAATGTAACACCTTCAAGCTGTGAGGTCTAACATTCAAATTCTGCATAACCAATGGATACATGTGCTGTTTTTAAATATAATTTATGTTTAGCATCATTAGCCAGTCCTTTGTTTAGTCTGTCAAAATATATGTTGGTTAGTTAATAAGATTAAATTAATAAAACAAAGTCCTATTTTTCTACTGTTGTAAAGAGACTACAAGAATTGCTAAAGTAATTTAGTAATATTTTTATTTTTGCGAGTAAAATATTCTTGTTAAAATAACAAAACTAACATGTTTTAATAATGTTATTTTTATTGATGCGCACTTCACTCATAAAGTTTGATAACTTTTTAATGCGTGAATGATTGGTTTAGGTCACTAAGATGTCTTTCGATGTTACACAGATGTTATGCTAGGTTTCTTTAGAATCATGCATATGATTTCCATGTGCTGACACACATGAACGTCCTTGACATGCATTTGTCAGCTGTGTCATGTGACCACGCTGGTATCAGGCAGTCAGAGTAATGTGGGTCAGAACAGTGGCCAATGCAATTATGTAACCCAGCAATAGGAAAGAAGACTTCGAGAGAACTTTTCCAGGTAGAGACCAAACAAAATTCAGCTTGGAGATAGTTAATGTAGCAGCCAAACAGTGAGCTGCACAAGCTCAGAAATGAGACATACCATATATAATTGATTGTAAGCTGCTGACACTGAATGCAAGCCGACCCCAAACTTTCAAACCCTCTGGGAAAAAAAAAAGACATTGAATGTAAGCAGAATGTTGAATGTCTCGCACACACTCCATCAGCTGAGAGCACGCAGAGAAGTTATTGATCAGGCTGTGTGTTCAAAGCGGGCGAGATGGAGAAGGTGAAGCGTCAGAGGTGGGAGAAGTTTCCTCCCCCTACAAATCGGTCAGCGCCACTGAAATTCCATTTTGGAATTCCCTGACTTTTCCAGGCAGAATCTTACCATTTTCCCTGACCAATTTTTAGGACTAGAACCTTGAAAATATCTTATTTTTCCACCGCTAACAACTATGCCATCAGTTTTGTTGAATTAAATTACACTGCAACATACCAAGCACGCAGGGCCAACACTTTATTCAGTCCATCAATATTTCTTGCGATACACGCTACTGACACCACACGACATTCAAATTGTTGCAATGCATTTGAAACATTATCCGCTTTGAAATTTTATTCTAATCAAAAGACTGAACTTGTGTTTGCAACTCTCGTGTACATAAAAATATGACACATAACTGTGAAGTACAGTTTGTTATAGATGGCAAATTTGGTTTAACATCTTTAATAAGATTAATAAGATGTTAATTGTGATTTTTACGCAGTAGCAGTTTAGACGTTACAGCATACAGTATATGTGATACTGGAGTATAAGGAATTCTGGAAAATTATTAGACAGCACATTTTCATTCATAACAACAAAGTATTTTGTAATTAAAAGTGGCGTCAGCTCATCAAAAAAGCGAGATTGGTTAGTTTATATGTAGTTTGTACGTGCAACGAGGCTATTTATAAATTAACTGTGGTACTGAGTGCACATGGATGACAATACGTTCATCACATTCAAATAAATATTATTTGCTACAATGATTATGTTGCAAAAGGATGCGTGATTTTCGTAAATAAATGACAGTTATCTTCGCTTTGTTGCTAAAGTGGAAGGAGACCATGCACAAAAAACAAAATGGCGAGCCAACCTCAGAAAGCCTCTGCGATTATAGCCAGAACCAAAATTATTAGCATGCAGAATCGCTACACGCTAAAATGTGTTATGTTAAAAAATATATAGAGCTCACGGAAAATATAAAACTCTGAGAATTCATTTGTATATTTGTATTTTACACATGGAAAATGTCTCATTTCATGGGGACATGGCTTCCAAAATGAGCTGCATGCTGGCCAACAGATGGCAGCACTGTCTCATATTCTGCAGCTGTATAGCAAGTCTTTTTGAAAGTAATTTTCATCCCGTATGGGCTTGAAAAGGGCTTGGGTTTGAAATATATTGCATCAAATTAATGCAGAAAAATTTGAAAAATACTCTGCATCAGATCTGCGGCCTCTTTAATTAATATGAAGTATGCACGTGGCAATGTTAGCACTAGAGAAACTAAGTAATACTATTACACACAATTTACATTCCATTTTGTTTGAAACACTTGCACTACCACAAAGTTTGGTTTGTTACACAAATAACAGCTGTTTTGTAATGACATAAAATAAAATATATAGATTTTTTTTCTAAGAACTTTTTTCTGCCTGCGTATTGCTCCAATGTTTGCTGTGGGAAGGCAGGACTGACAGAATAACCAACCTGAAATTCTCTTTCAATCATTCACCTATCAGCTGATTGTTAATGGGATGTTGTTAATTTAATTTATGACATTGCCACACTCTGGCTATCAAAAAACAATTCTGAGATGAAAATAGTTTTATTAGGCCTATAACGGTACTGGTAAATATATACTGTCCATTTGATGAGTTTGTTTTATATATACTCGGTTGGAACTGCGTTTAATATTGCTGATTCTGATTCTAAGCCGAGGCGTGATTTTGGAGGGTCCAAATTGGTAAAAACGAAAGGTCAGCTTACAATGAAGTAAATATGGTGTACCCGACTTGTTCAAACTAGCATGCATAGTAACCAAACTAAAGAACCACCGAAACGCTTGGAAAGGATACTTCCATGACTTGTCGAAACTTGTCGGTCTCTCCCTTCTCAGTGCTGTCGGTGCTGTTAGATATGTCAGTCTGCAGATGCTTCATGCTGGACGACACCTGCATCAGTGTTTTGTGAATTGCTTCGATGGAGATCCTGGCAGCAGTATGGATGTATGTTAGCTCCTTGTCGAAAGACAACAGGTCCGGGAACTTGGACTCGATGGTTGCTACAATGTAGTGCAGTAGCGTGGTCTTGTTCTCAGAGTCCTTCGTGCTTGTTAGCTGCAATGAAAGAAATGTCTGGGATTCACTTTCATTTCCCAAGTGATGCTTCTAGGAAGCAAACTACGAACTCTGGAAGCAGTTGTACTGCTTGCATTTGGTTGGCTTAAATGGTCTTGTTGAACTAAGTTGAGTTGAGAGATTTGGAAGGTGTTTAATGAGGTCTTTAGAATTAGCACGAATTTAGAAACTGAAAACCGAGGGTGCACATATATACTGAATGAGGGGAAAAAACACTTGCATGTGCTGTTAGGTATATGCTGTTCATTGCCAGTTGCCACTTCTAGTGTTCCACAGGTCATAATTATGCAATAAGATACAAAATAAAATTAATTTTTGGTTTATGTACGTAATGTATTTCTACAATCGATAAATATTGATACACCCTACAATCAAGGAAATTACCATATCAAAGTAATGCAATGTAAAGAAAAACAAATGAAAGAAATAAAAAAAAAAAAAGAAGCTCAATATAAAATATCCAAGATTACTTAATTCAATTCATCACGTCAATTTTATTTTTGATGTATTAATACAAAAATAATGTACATTATGTTTTGTTAAAATGTTACCAGATGAGAGAAAAAATTGACTAGTGAAAAGCATAATATGGTATTTCAAAATAATTTTCACTTCAAAGAATTTATTTATTATTATTATTATTATAATTTTGTTTTTAGGTTGCGCTGCTCTCATACTCCACTTCCATAATATGTCTATTGAAATATTTTTAAGGCAGGGGAACTTACCCCCTATGCCCCCCTTTAAATTTGGGCCTGCTCTAGCACCCATATGGGGGTGAACCCTGTGAAGTGAGGTATAAATAGAGCATTAACTCAATCCAAGGATGGGGAAATGCAAATGCCGCAAGGAAACTTTGCTGGTCATCAGTAACAGCCACCCCACATTTCCCACATGCAAAAATCAGGAGCAACCCTACCAAGAATCGATCCTGAACCTTTGGTGAGAGGATGTTATGCTAGATATACAAACACCACAGCCCTTTGGTAAACTTGGTCTATGAATCAAGTTTACTTACAATTAGGGACTAAAAAATTTTGTGAACATATTGTTATTTACCAAAATGTTAGTGTGATGGGTAATAGTTGGAGATATGTGCCCTCCCAAATAAAATTTAACATGCCCAGCAAATAAATGCTCTTTTATAGATCTATCTTCCATAATTTAAGTGTAACAGTAACGTATTTGGTCATTAAGTTCTGTATCAATAGGCTGTATCACTTGCTTTAGCGCGGACAATATTTTTTCTTGCAGCTTTAGGGCACAGGCGGTCTGTGCCCACGCTGCTGTATATTTTGTTCTTGCCGAAGGCACACGAGACATCTCGGAAATAGCCGAAGTGCAGTAGAATCAGGGTAAAAGCCACTTGTACCCACACTGTTCACGTAGTGCTTTAACAGTTCGAAAGATGGCAGGTGCGTGTCTTCTGCAATGTTTTTCTGATGTCGAAAAACGCATTATTTACGGTTACTGTTGTAGTATTATATTCATGGCATGAACATTTGTGAATATTTTGAAAATAACAGTGCATGATATCGTAGTTTTTAAAGTTAGTGTATTATTCAGTTTTTAATGTTTATACACAGCATTTTTGTTGCTGTGTTAAGGCCTGTCTACAATCGACCGTACCTGTGGACGTGGACACGTTCGAATCTTGACGTCAAGTGACGTCACATTCACGCAGTTCGAACATGGTCTACAAATGCGTTGCCCAAAAATAAGCTTTCAGAATACGACATTAGATCACAGTAAATTCGGCACATTATTTGTTGTTATATAATGATTTTTATATTTTTGAATTGTTGATTACACAATGTTTGCAAAATATGTTATTTGAATACTTATTTATCTTTATGATATACGCACTGACCGTTTTATTTCAAATAAGCTCGGCAACTGACATCGAAGAATTTTATTAAATGTTCATCCTTCATATTAAAAAGTTCACACCAAACACAGACTGCACTAATTAGCATTTCATCACTTTTTTCTCATGAAAATCAACCTTGCGAGTCTGTTGTTTACATTTAAATGAACATTCCACGAATATGCGTGAAAGTATCTGTAGTCTTCTTTTTCTATCACGTCATGACACAACTTGGGACAAAAGTTCAGTTTTCTGAATGCTTTGACTTGGGACACAGGAGGTAGGGACAGCGCCATGACATCAGAGGGTCATGTGCACCAATCAGTGTATCCTTGTCCAAAGACTCAGGTTGAGAAATCACAATTGTAGACAGGTCTTTACTGAACTTACATGTAACATGCTGTATTCATTAAAAAAAAAAACAGTGAACAGAATTAAAAATTTTTAGGGAAGCAGTTAGTGTATCACAACAGTCATTAAATTTAAAATCTTGACCTTTCGAGACCACAACTTATTCTAACGCGAACCTATCGCATCCAAAAGAGAAATTATACATGTAATTTGAGTAAAAAAATCCATTTAATCATTCGGTTACAAGGATATGATTATAATACTGTATTTTATTGTTTGTGTAGTATTTTTTTTTGTTCTGACAATACGTGTGCGACTGCAGGTGTTGTCAGCCTAAAACATTTGAATGACAAGATAGAAAAAACATTTAGGGAACAAATTGCATTTGCAAAATGAAACTGTAATGCTGGGCCAGGTAAATATAAGAAATCAGTTAGATGAAGTATAAAGAAGGTCAAAACTTTGTGCCCTCGTTTGAAATTCTTCCTGGAGCCGCCACTGGTGGTAGTTATGTGCCTCAATTGCATAAGGTGTAGGTTGGCAACTGTGATGGTGTGTGTTTACCACAAGTGTGGAACAGACACAGTAGACTGTTTGAGCGTGCATAGATGGCAGACAAGCTATTAAAAAGCAAACTTTATCAGAATAAATCCGAGCAAGATTAATAACCAAGTACATAAAACATATATTTTCACAAATTCGCATGAAATTCAGAGAAAAATGTAAAAAAGTGCACATTTGTGGGAAAAAAAAAAACATTTCTGTGGCTATTCTGTTTAAACATTGTATGTAATATTTCAGTATGTAATATTCTATCATCTCTAGCTAGATATACTAGACCCTGTTTCTGATTAAGTAGCACAAGGGAATCTGCAGCTAGGTAAAAGAGCAGTTCTGGCTACATTGGGTTCTCTGGAAAAGATGAATTTTTTTTTTCAAAAACTGAAGTGTATTATCAGAGAGACAAACTCGCCAAATTAAAAGGTAAAGACTTGACCAAGGAACACTTTATTTAGTATTCTACTAAATTCTTGCAGTGTGTATCATGCATGCAACATTCACTGCGATGTTTATTGTTTTCAAACTTTCAGAAATGTAACATCACTTAGGGCTTATGTAGATTTCCTTTTTATATCTGTTGACATTACTGTTTTGTGAAACTATCCCTTAAAATATGTTTTTTGTATAAATGCTTACAATATTTTTTCCTGGAAATATTAAAATGAAAACATTACGTAAATGAGAATGCCAAGTGAAAACACCACTTTTCAAGATTCAAAATACTTCCTTTTACCATTTAAAAATAACTTTTCCAGTCCCTATTTCGAACTTATGTTCTGTGCAACTAAATTTTACCACAATAAACTATAGTTTGTTAGAAATTTGAGAACAATAGAGCATACACGCAAAGACATGATTATCATTATGAACTACTTACTTTAGGCAGGAAACTCATTTCAAATCCAAAAGCTGGACCACTCCTTGAACCACTGTTCATGTAATTCCCAACCAACAAAACAAGTTCCAGAATCTTGGCAAATTTCTTGCTATTCCGGACTTCATCGCAGGCTGCTGTGCCAGCCACAATTTGCTGCAACATAATTGTTTTTGTAAATAATGCTTGCAGATGATTAACAACAGCTCAGATTTGTCTTAAAATGAAAAATATCTTACTGGCTTGACTTCATTCACAATTTCAGCAAATTGAAGTTTGAACATGAATGACTTCAGTCGTGCATGCAGGCGTTTGATGTCCGAAACCTGAAATGAAATAATACATCACAAAAAACAGCAGTCTTGGGAAGGAATAAGTGCTGTAAATTATAAACATTTTTCCATGCTTTGAATATGCTGCTGAAGAACCAGTTACTAACTGTCAGTAGCTAGGAGCAGAAAGAAACACCACGAGTCCAGTTACAGTAAACTATTAATGCGATAAGTATTTTAATCCCACAACATATAATTTATAAGAGACGCAAAAATATCTTGCAACGGGTGCATAAAAGTCTTTCCCCCGCGCAGCACCTGGGGCGTTAAAGGGCTTGCCCCACCGAAGTTGTAGACAGTTTTGCACTTTCTGAAATAATCTCTTATCGTACCAAATTACTTGTTCACAAATTCAAAAGATAAGTGATACCACCAGAGTAACCGCAGAAAAACTCACAGTAACACAAAACTGCTCTGCTTCTGGTAGTTCATCGTACTGGTCCTTTAATGCCTGCAGTTTCTTCAGCTGCTCAACTGTGGGCAGGTATGAGATGAAGAGCTGCAGGACACTTGCTGGCAGAACTTTCTCGTCACACTCCAGCATGCTGGTTCTGATGTCAGCGTACGAGTGTTGCTTCATCAGACCGCCTAACAGGATGGAGATATTTTGGGCTGTCTTTCCATCCAGAACTTTCAGTTCTTTCACTTTTTTCTTGCTGCTGCTCCCAGCTGCACTGCAAACATGCATTAGTGGTAGCCGTCAGAGATTTTCACATCATCGCAACTATGAAGGGTATATAGGAAACCACAAATTCTGCCAGCAGGAAAACTAACATGCACATCAGATGACTGACTACACCAAGCAGTTCGCTGAAACTGTAATAACATGGATAGTGAACAAGAATATGGAAAGGACGATAGAGGCAGTAGGCATGAAATTTTGATGTGAATTTGTACACGTAAAAGTACAGATTCAGGGGCTGGCAGAGATCATAGAGGCAAGAATGAGGTGGTATGGGCATGTCAAGAGGATAAGAAGTGAGAGGTTGACAAGAAGGATGTTGAAACTGAGGTACAATTGAAAAAAGGCTACAAGGAAGACCAAAGAAAAGATGAGAGGAGCACGTGGCACAGGGAGTGAGGAGGAGAGGTGAAAAAATGGGAAAGTGGTGGAGAGATGAAGATGGAGGCATTTTACCAAACTGACCTGGCCACAGGCTGCAAACAGCAAAGGCTGATGATAATGAAGATGACGAATATATAGAGGATATACTATGTTAAATATTACGTAACATTTGAGGACATGAAAAAAGATATGGGGAAATACTGATTAAAGAACTGTTCTGGGCCTTTCACCAATTACATAATGAACAGAAGTGTTAAAGGAAATGGAATATCTCATGCTCATAATTAGACACAGGTGTATTACTCCAGTTCTGAATTCTACTGCTGCATAGGAAAGGAACAAGGGAATCTCCAAATCAATTTTTGGTATGGCTCTTTAGCACAGATTGATTACATAATTTAATTATATCATCAAAGACACTTGTTGCAGTGATACATTTGGAAAAGTTCAAGAAAGTGTTGCAACTTCACATAGCTTTTCCTCTCTCAGCAATTCTTCACTTCTCTCCCCCCCCCCTTTTTCTCCATCCATCGTCTCCACTTCTTTTCCTTGTCAGAGCTGTGGTGCTCCTCCCACCTAGGCAAACCAGGTTCGATTCCCGGCGAGGTCGCTCCCAGATTTTTGCACGTGGGAATCGCGCCAGACGATGCCGCTGGTCAGTGGGTTTTCTCAGGGATATCCCATTTCCCCCATCCTTGCATTCTGGCACTGCTCCATACTCACCTCACTTCATCCTCATCTGCTCTCAAGACCTTGATGTTAAGAACTGCCCAAATCTGTCCACCCATTCACCCTGTCCCCTGTCATTAGTCCAGTCTTGACTAGTGGGCTGGGAACTCAGGAAACAAAATCTGCCCCATCACTGCATGCAGCCAGATGAAGGTCAGTCTCATTTAAGTAATTCATTAACAGGAAACATTTCTGAATAAGAGAAGCAGTGCTGAGGAAAAATAAGAATATGTTTGGCCAGTTTCAAGATTTAAAATAAGCTGATACTACAAAAGTTGTTGGCTGCAAATATTAAAAACATTCACATTTAGTTTTGTGTGTGTAGAATGCTCGGTACAAATAGCAGGAGGGATGCTGAAAGACTTGAGTTTGATCAGTTCTGCTGAGCTGCAAAAGTAAAAAGCGACAGCATTTTCTAGAATTATTTACCATATAGTTAGTGAATATAAGTGGAAGATGTAAGATAAATTTTTAGAGATTTAGTAATATTATCCTATGTACAGTTAATTGATTTGCAAGCAGCCACTCTTGGTAGGATTCTCAAGTATTCAGGGGTTTGGTCTGCATAGTGCTTTAGGGCGTGGTAGTATTCAGCAACAGTGTGCTGGGGTCCATTTTTAAGCACATATTTCTGTGACTAGAACTCTCCTGAAAGTGATTCAGAAGTGATTTACGACATGTTTATGTACATATGTATTTGGCTCAGAAATATCAGAGTAATAAATTGTCATAATGCAAAATTTTTGCAAATGAAAACAAATTCTAGTTCTGTTCTAGCTACAGAAGGTTGCATACAAATCAGTAAATATCAATGCATAAGCATATTTAAAAATTAAGTAACAAAATAAACACTGTTGAAAATTAAAATTCAGTGATTATTACTTGCTATAGATGTAGTTATCAGATTCCATAAGTAAGCACTGTGAAAGTATTTTACTGCTTTATGCACAGTTGTGACCACAAACATGAATTCTCAGTGTATTGTGATGACTAACTCTGAGAACATTGTGTATATTCAAGACATAATGCAGGCCATGCATACTCTGTAATGGCTCTGATGATCTACATACCTGCTACTTGATTCAGTCTTGGGCTTCGCAGATTTCGTCGAAAATTTTTCTGCCAAACCATTTAATATTTCGCTGTCTGCTAATTCTTCTTCTTTGACGCCCAACCAAAATGCACTTTCATTCATTTTTCCAGGAATTATCTGGAATTCCCAACCAGAAAAAGTACACAACATGATGCAGAAACTTCTTTGTTCACAGCTGTTGACTAATGAATATTGTGCAAAATAAAATATAAAATTAATTCAATTTTCTAGAAGCTGAAACAATTAATTGTTCCTTCTTGTCCAAGCAGTGATATTTTTTTGGATTTATAACCAAACTATAATTTATTTAATTTAAATTACTATAATTTATGAAAGTGCTCTTTTAGAACTTTGTGGTTGGCATGAAAAAGCAAATTTTTCTTTTTAGTAACAAATGTCAAGAAAATAATTAAGCATGTCAAATTGTGCCCTACAACTCGCCGCCTGATGAAGCTGGCTTAGTCAGCGAAACATTGCGATGATCGCTCAACCGTGTGGAAAATGTGTCTTCCTTCTTTGTGTGTGTGTGGTGTGTGTGTGTGCGTGTGTGCGCGCACGCACTTGTCGACAAGTACTACACTGAGTACTTGTATTTCTGTCCTTTTATATAAATCGTTAAAAAGTTTGTTTAAACTTAGTAATTTATTAGATTTAATATGTAATAGCCGTTAGGAAATTATATTTAAATTCTCANTAGTAATTTATTAGATTTAATATGTAATAGCCGTTAGGAAATTATATTTAAATTCTCAGCATATCTGATCTCATTTTATGGGATTGACATCTGTAACTGCTGTAGTTTGCAGTGAAATTGCCTGCAATGGTAGCTGAAGACCTGTCTTTAGCATAACCAGGCAAGTATTATGAAAAAGTAGTTACGTCTACAAAGTGGGTTGACATTTTTATTAAACTACCACAACTGGAACCTGATAGTTTCCACATGTGTAGACACATTTTCACTGGATAGCTATCAACCCGCTCCAAACATAAAATTTCTTAGTTCTCTCAGAAATGCTACCATAAAATTTATATGTTTTTTATCCAAATTGTGTACATTCTTGTCAATAATTTTACCCAAAAAACATTACTTTCAATGGGTAATGTTAAGTTTTTCTGGGTACTGCACACAGGATGTGTGCATCAGTGTTAACTACAAACTAACTTTCAAATAAATATTAAATATTTTGGAAAAGAGTAACAAAGTGCACGTGACTACTGTGAAAGTTTACTCTCTTTATAACATGAAATTATATGGACCAATTGCGATGTAATGAAACATGGGAAAATATTGTGTGACAGAACAAAAAACAGTGGTTCTCACTATTCCTTTCTCAGGTGTAAATTTGGCTTTATTTACGCAAGAGATGTGTCTAAAAAGCTTGGTGTATAGTATTGGAAAACAAACATTAGCTTTATTGGCCTTCAAAATAATCGTCATCTCTACCTACACAGGCAATGTTCATAAAGCTTCTGGAAACTGTCAGCAAAGTTCTCTTTAGGAATCAGTTGCAAAACTACTGTACCACAATCTTGGATGGCCAACACATATGCAAAATGTGCACCTTTCATGACAGTCTTCAGGCGAGGAAACAGAAAATTCTGCAGTGCCATATCAGGAGAATACCAGAATTCATCCTTTCTGCAAATCGTCAGAAGAGATGAGACCTGGGTCTACCAGTTTGATCCGGATTCCAAGTGACAATCGATGGAATGGCGTTCACAGTCTTCCTCATGATCCAAAAAGAATTGCCTGCTAAAGTCCAAGGTCAAGACAATGTTGATCGCCTTCGACAACAACGGCATCATTCATAAGGAGTTTGTTCCTGGTCAGACAGTGAACACTGCATTCTACGAGGAAGTTTTGAAACTGTTGCTATGATGCATCTGGCATGTTTGGCCAAGTTGCACAGAACTGGACAGTGTGGATGTTCCTACATGATAAAAGCACTTGCGCACTGAGCGATCCGTGTGAACCAATTCCTGGCTCAGCGTGACTTACCGCTTCTCGATAATCCACCACTCCCCTGATCAGGCACCTGCGGACCTCTTTCTGTTTCCCTGTCTCAAGAAGGTCCTGAAAGGCACATATTTTGTAGATGTGTTGGCCATCCAAGATTTGTGATAGCGGTTATGCAATTGATTACTGAGTTTCCTAAAGTTCTGTGAACGTTGCCAAAAATGTGTTATGGTGAACGGCAATTACTTCGAAGGTCAATAAAGCTAATTTATTTGTATCTTCTGTTTTCTTCATTTTTCTATACCATTCGCCAAACTTTTTATACACGCCTCGTATGACAAATTATAGATTTTCTCAAGTTGTTAATTTTTGATAACTTCAGGATAGATTTAATTTCTTCATTATGAAAATATACAGGCTATAAGAGCCAAATTATTGATACTGTTGCTGTCACTATTATAACCAATAAATCTAAAGTAGGGTACAAATCCCTGAAACAAAATATTTACTTCTGTATTTATCCAAATGTAAGACTATTATTTTATTCCAATCTTAGTCCAAAAATTTTAGGACGGTGTTATTTTCACAAACAAAAAATTTTGGGGTATATTTTTTTGCTTGAATTGTAAAATATTTTCATAATTTTTGTCTGGTAAGTTTTTCTGTTAAATTATAACTTAATGCACTTATGAAAGTCATGAAAAAAAAAAGCCAAGAGTTTGTGCTTTAGAAGCATAACACCATAAGAGTGCACAGAGAAAGTGTGATGTTTTAATGCGTTTTAGGTGTATTCCACTCTATATTATTAAAAAATNTTATAACATGAAATTATATGGACCAATTGCGATGTAATGAAACATGGGAAAATATTGTGTGACAGAACAAAAAACAGTGGTTCTCACTATTCCTTTCTCAGGTGTAAATTTGGCTTTATTTACGCAAGAGATGTGTCTAAAAAGCTTGGTGTATAGTATTGGAAAACAAACATTAGCTTTATTGGCCTTCAAAATAATCGTCATCTCTACCTACACAGGCAATGTTCATAAAGCTTNGGAAAACAAACATTAGCTTTATTGGCCTTCAAAATAATCGTCATCTCTACCTACACAGGCAATGTTCATAAAGCTTCTGGAAACTGTCAGCAAAGTTCTCTTTAGGAATCAGTTGCAAAACTACTGTACCACAATCTTGGATGGCCAACACATATGCAAAATGTGCACCTTTCATGACAGTCTTCAGGCGAGGAAACAGAAAATTCTGCAGTGCCATATCAGGAGAATACCAGAATTCATCCTTTCTGCAAATCGTCAGAAGAGATGAGACCTGGGTCTACCAGTTTGATCCGGATTCCAAGTGACAATCGATGGAATGGCGTTCACAGTCTTCCTCATGATCCAAAAAGAATTGCCTGCTAAAGTCCAAGGTCAAGACAATGTTGATCGCCTTCGACAACAACGGCATCATTCATAAGGAGTTTGTTGCTGGTCAGACAGTGAACACTGCATTCTACGAGGAAGTTTTGAAACTGTTGCTATGATGCATCTGGCATGTTTGGCCAAGTTGCACAGAACTGGACAGTGTGGATGTTCCTACATGATAAAAGCACTTGCGCACTGAGCGATCCGTGTGAACCAATTCCTGGCTCAGCGTGACTTACCTCTTCTCCATAATCCACCACTCCCCTGATCAGGCACCTGCGGACCTCTTTCTGTTTCCCTGTCTCAAGAAGGTCCTGAAAGGCACATATTTTGTNACTCCCCTGATCAGGCACCTGCGGACCTCTTTCTGTTTCCCTGTCTCAAGAAGGTCCTGAAAGGCACATATTTTGTGGATGTGTTGGCCATCCAAGATTTGTGATAGCGGTTCTGCAATTGATTACTGAGTTTCCTAAAGTTCTGTGAACGTTGCCAAAAATGTGTTATGGTGAACGGCAATTACTTCGAAGGTCAATAAAGCTAATTTATTTGTATCTTCTGTTTTCTTCATTTTTCTATACCATTCGCCAAACTTTTTATACACGCTTCGTATGACAAATTATAGATTTTCTCAAGTTGTTAATTTTTGATAACTTCAGGATAGATTTAATTTCTTCATCATGAAAATTTACAGGCTATAAGAGCCAAATTATTGACACTGTTGCTGTCACTATTATAACCAATAAATCTAAAGTAGGGTACAAATCCCTGAAACAAAATATTTACTTCTGTATTTATCCAAATGTAAGACTATTATTTTATTCCAATCTTAGTCCAAAAATGTTAGGACGGTGTTATTTTCACAAACAAAACATTTTGTGGTATATTTTTTTGCTTGAATTGTAAAATATTTTCATAATTTTTGTCTGATAAGTTTTTCTGTTAAATTATAACTTAATGCACTTATGAAAGTAATGGAAAAAAAAAGCCAAGAGTTTGTGCTTTAGAAGCATAAAACCATAAGAGTGCACAGAGAAAGTGTGATGTTTTAATGCGTTTTAGGTGTATTCCACTCTATATTAATAAAAAATACACAGAATTTTGCCTTTTCTACTGTATGGTTGATTTTTCCCCACCGTGCATTAGATTTTTTTTAACTGACACAAATATTAAATTATTATTATGTACAAAAAACTAAAAATAATGGCTAAATAATTTGTTTGAAAACAAATTTTTGTTCTAGACCAAAGTTAAAATGTTGGAGTCACGGATCATCTGATTTTGTGGTTACCCCACTGTATATTTGGTAAATATGTTAATGGAGGAATTCATTCCTCAATATATTAAGAATACTCACAGTTTTCCAGTTGGCTCTCTTTATGTTCGTCCCCACTTGCCATTCCTTTTTTGGTCTCAAGCCATGTGGAAGGCTGGGATAAGTGCTCATTGCAACAGTGTTGCCAAGGGGAAGTGCTCCTGGTGGTGGCGGTGGTGCTGAACCCATTCCAGCCATGGGTGGAGGTGGCGGCCCTGTACCCATTCCGGGCATGGGTGGCGGTGGTGGAGCTGGCCCCATTCCAGGCATGGGTGGAGGTGGTGGTGGAGCTGGCCCCATTCCAGGCATGGGTGGTGGCGGTGGTGGAGCTGGCCCCATTCCAGGCATGGGTGGAGGTGGTGGTGGAGCTGGCCCCATTCCAGGCATGGGTGGAGGTGGTGGTGGAGCTGGCCCCATTCCAGGCATGGGTGGAGGTGGTGGTGGAGCTGGCCCCATTCCAGGCATGGGTGGAGGTGGTGGTGGAGCTGGCCCCATTCCAGGCATGGGTGGAGGTGGTGGTGGAGCTGGCCCCATTCCAGGCATGGGTGGAGGTGGTGGTGGAGCTGGCCCCATTCCAGGCATGGGTGGAGGTGGTGGTGGAGCTGGCCCCATTCCAGGCATGGGTGGCGGTAGTGGTGCAGTTGCCATGCCAGGTAATGGTGGTGGTAGTGGTGGTGCTGTACCCGTTCCAGGCATTGGTGGTGGCGGTGGTGATAAATTATTTTCACTTGCAGTTGAAGATGTATTAGTCAATGCAGCACTTGACTGCAGCTGAAAATTGAAGTGTACATTGTAATGTACATTACTCCAAACAAATTATGAATAATAGTGAAATACAATGCAGAGATAGACATTATCAATCATACTGGCATTAAAGAAATACATGTTATGTTCCCGAGCCACCTGTTCAAATGGTGTCTATATAGGCTACAAAACAGTGTTGTAAACATGCTGCAATAAATGGAACAGAATGGAGCAGTTTGTGCATGTTTTCTTAACATGCAGTTTGTTTTCATTCAACTAAAATGACTCACAGAACCTAGAGTGACAAAGTTGTACCTAATACAAGATAGCATCACTGAGTGGCTAGAAGGAGGACAAACTAAAATGGTGGTGGTCCAAACCTTGTATGCCCCAAAGCGCATAGTTTCCAGGATTTGGCAGAGGTTCTGACAGGGTAGAAATGTCAGTTGATTCTTCAGCAGTGGCTATCCCTGGAGTACAGTGCCACAGGAAGATTATTATTTGTTTCTAACTGCCAANTCAGTTGATTCTTCAGCAGTGGCTATCCCTGGAGTACAGTGCCACAGGAAGATTATTATTTGTTTCTAACTGCCAAGTAACACATTCTGAGCACAGCAGATGACCTTGTTAGGGAATTGAGAGCAGCTGTAGGGACTCACATTTTCAAGTATACTGTATACTGATTTACAAATGGGACTGTTAACCCACTAATTCCCAGCGAGTTCACACAGCAAGAATGGGTGAGCAGGTACAGTCCAACCAACATCAATGAAGAGGACCATTATTGAAGTGGTAGCATCTTGATCTGCAGCATCATCATGTCCTATACTGATGTGCCATGAGCGCTGTCGGGTTACATTCACAAGCCTCAGCCTCTGGTGCTTCCCCTCCTAGTGCAACATAGTGCAGAGCGCCATCTCTTATTTCGCCTCTGTGCCGCTCCATTCTTACAAGCTGAGCAAGCCCCTTGCTGCATTAGAGGCCGGTAATCCATATGACACCACGTTTCAGTTCAAGTGGGTGGTCCCACCCCCTCTCTAGGCTTGCCCTGGCCGGCAGGCACTGAATGTGCATGCTGGCCACGCATCAGGGGAAGTTTCCCCTTTCATGTGACCTGCTCCAGCTGCCCCTCCAAAAAGGGCAGTTAGCAGTTGCCATCATCTGCATTGGCAGCTGAGAGTCGGAGGTCAGACTCCAACTGTAACTCTCGCTACCTTGCCACTCTATTCGTGAATGCTTACTTTCAAAAGTAGTTGCTTATCTCAGTATGTTCCGCTTTCGTTAGCATATCAACTTGTATTTTTCAATGTATGGTACGAAGTTCTTGACTTTGAGCCTTCTCAAATGTTACGAGTGTTGGCCTGAGTGCCTCGTCCATGCCGGTCATAGTGTATACTGAGGTTGTTCTCACCCTCGGCCATCAGATGTTAACGGGCGCAGGTCAGAGATATATGTTTTGTACAATCTTACGGAATAAAACATAACTACCAGTTACCTCTTTGTGGTCTAGTCATTCTCTTTCGCTTTACACCTTCCTTACGCGCTTTGCCCTCTGTGTGAACATCTGCCTAAACACTTCCAAGTGCATGCACGACCATCACATTAGAGAATCTAACCATGAACCCACTGAAGGGCGCTCCCATCTCTTGTCAATGTGTGGTGTCTAATGCTGGCTGGTAATGCCGCCCTCTAGTGCTGCTGTGGCAAGGGGAGAGAGAACCTTTCTCTGAGGCTCGAGGAGAACAAACACACTAGGTCACCACAAGACTCAGGCTACAAACTGGTTGTGCCATTTACTGAGGGACCTTGCATGGGAAATGCTGCAAGTCCATAGGGGAAGTTGAGGACAGTAGCTGTCGCACCACTCACTCAACTCCTCCCAAGGAGGATCAGGGGATCCTCTCCACAAGTTGCTATAGGCTCGAGCACCATTAATCGTGAGTGAGGCGTACCTTGGGGCTNGCAAGTCCATAGGGGAAGTTGAGGACAGTAGCTGTCGCACCACTCACTCAACTCCTCCCAAGGAGGATCAGGGGATCCTCTCCACAAGTTGCTATAGGCTCGAGCACCATTAATCGTGAGTGAGGCGTACCTTGGGGCGCCAATCGATTCAGCAGGAGTCAACCCAAAGGCATTGCCCCAGGAAGAGTCGATTCCATCCTGGACGGACCACACCAGAACCTGTCCTCCCCTGCGTTGCTACATTAATTTACTTACATCTACAATTGTGCCTACAGGACACCCACTGAATCCACTAAAATAATAATTATTTACTCTTCTTGTGTTTTATTACCTAAATTAATGTAACATTTCTGAATCCGCATGACTCTGCATAGCTGTGTACCCACGGCTATTTCATTGCCTCATCAACAGACGGGCCAAAATACGGATAACATAATCCATAATCGTCAGTGCCCAAGCTACAAGCTCTGCTGAGCCAGTGCCAGATGCCCCCATGGTTCAAATACATCGGTCCATAAAGCCTTTAAAGACCTCATTAAGGAGACTCAGTTTCCCTAGTCTCTAGAGGGATACTGAGCCAGTGCACTATCAACACATTGCCAACTGGTGTCAATATCAGTACATCAAACTTTTGGAAGGTGCAAGGTGTACACATTTCCTGTTAATAGACAATACCCATCCACATCAGGATGACTATCTGGAAACCTAGAACATCACCTGTTTGTATTGGCTGGCAAGGTGCTTGATCTCAAACCTATTGAGCATTCTTGGGATGTAATTGTACACTGTATTGCAGGGAATCTAGTACCTCCATAAACTGTTCAGGAGCTTCAAGTGGTGTTGGAGAAGGAATGGAACCTCATACCCCAATAACTGCTCAGCATAAAAGCCACTTGTACTGTTATGTGTTGCTGTCTGGGGTAATGGCACATCATTTTGACTTTTCAGCACATTATTCAACATCTGTGGTGTGGAACAGATTATGTGGGACATCATGGGGTTTATTATTATTATGGACTTTTAAGTAAAGGATGGGCAAAGAAACCTATTNCTGTGGTGTGGAACAGATTATGTGGGACATCATGGGGTTTATTATTATTATGGACTTTTAAGTAAAGGATGGGCAAAAAAACCTATTGTGAGTGAATGTCTTTGGATATGCCGTTGGACTAAACTGACACAGTTTGTTGCTCGTCATGTTGGTAGTGATGCATTCACAATCTTTTTATAATTTTTGCAGAAATCCAAAATCCAAAATGTAAGCTATGTTAACAAAGCAAATAATGATGTGCTGTTTAAATTCCCTGGTTTTCATACTACTTGTTCAGGTGAATGCTCTGCTTTAGTTAAAATCAAATTTTTCTAAACATTGTCATAATTTTATTTGGACTCAGCTAAGTTAGACTTCTTACATTCATTACCATTCAAACTCCATATTTATCTGTTCAGTGCAGTGCATTGAGAAAGAAATTATTTTTCTACAAAAACATCTGACTTGTTACAACCCACACATACTATGTTAAAAATGTTGTGTTACTTAAATTGATGAACAGTTAATTGACATTGATAGTATAAGTTCTATTATGAAATGATTTATGATAAAAATGTACCAAAAAAATACAGGTACCATTCCAAAAGGTGCTATTGAATGTGATGTGAGATAATGTAATATGTAGTTTCTCGATGCAACAAATTAGTGTTTAAAAGTAAAACATGAAGTTAAGAATCTAAAGTTTACCTTGTCAACAAGGTTGTAGAGATCTTTGATAACATCTTTGGCCTCTGCTAACTTATCTTCTAACTGGTGACACTTTTCTTCATTCTCTGTGAGGCAAGCACTCATTTCTTGTCTTTTAGTTTCAGCTTCTTCAGCTTTACTTTGCAAATCACTTATCTTGCGCTGAAATTTCTGATTTTCTTCTTCTGTTTCCAAGTCCCTCACTACCAAAAAAAAAAGTATATTTGTTAGAACTTGCTTATTTACATCTTTTTAATAACTATTTACGAATAGTACATTTGCAGTTACAAATAATATTACAGGACTGAAGCATAAACTTGTATGTGTTATGAATTTAACTAGTGCATTAGTTAATTCCACACCAGAACTCTGTTGGCTTTTCTGTTTTGGGAAAAGGGAGTTATCCTATAGTTGCCAACCTGCCCTCTTCTCTAACTTATTTGTCCCATAACCAAGGTCAAATGTCTAGTCCCATCAAATGAGTTTTAATACTAGGTTGAAGTCTTGTGGCCGAAATGCCAGCTTTCTCTAATTTAGAATCTTACAGAATCAGTTTCTATGTCTGCAAACATTGGAATCTATTGAGTTATTTGTGGTCCATAATATTTTAGGCTAATTTATTATTGCTACAGTCAAAGTAAACAAGAGTACAGTCCTGACAGCCAGGATTGCTGTAGGTATAGTGAAATCTGCAGCCACTATAGTTAATGATTGTTGACAACATGTGTCCTCTTGAACTTTTAGTACAGAATATTGTCATACTGAAACATTACCACNTTGAAGTCTTGTGGCCGAAATGCCAGCTTTCTCTAATTTAGAATCTTACAGAATCAGTTTCTATGTCTGCAAACATGGGAATCTATTGAGTTATTTGTGGTCCATAATATTTTAGGCTAATTTATTATTGCTACAGTCAAAGTAAACAAGAGTACAGTCCTGACAGCCAGGATTGCCAATGCCAGGGCTGTAGGTATAGTGAAATCTGCAGCCACTGTAGTTAATGATTGTTGACAACATGTGTCCTCTTGAACTTTTAGTACAGAATATTGTCATACTGAAACATTACCACATTAAACCTACAAGCTTTAAATAAAATAACTGATCATTTAAAAATGGTGAATAATCTTTGCGTACCAATTTTTCACAATGACTTAAGGAATTTTTTTGAAAGCCTGAATTTTAGTTTAATTTGGAATACTCTGAATTACAATAGTACCTTATGCCACCTTCACAACTTATTAGGAACCTAAAGTAATACAGTGATTTATAATGAACCATGCAGTGCTAGAATTACAAATAATAATGCTTTGTGTGGGTTTTGGGCTAGATGTGCTCGGGATGATGATATTAATAAATAGTATATGAAAAGATAAAGTGTATAAATTATACAAAAATTATTATGGAAAAGACAAATTTTGACATGCTCTACTAAAAGTACTGTATTTAACTATATGGTAAAACTAGCTGTGCCCACGGCTCTGCTTGCATGGACTACAAAATTATTGTTTAGGTTTTTTTAAACATATTTTATACATTTTACTGAATCGCAAAATTCTACGTTAATGTGTGCATCGAAAACTCTCATTAAAACAGGATTATATGGCACGACCCACTGGTTGTCTATTTTAATAACACCTGTGTGTTATCAATATAACGCACAGGTTTTATTAATAGTAGATATGTATATGCTACTGCCAAGTTTTTTTTTTTAGGTCTTTTTATTCTACAAAATTATTCACTACATGATATTGTTCCATCTTTAATGGTTTAGACAGCGTATTGCAAGAGAGTGCGCTGGCTGCAAACTTTTTTCCGCCTTGATTCACTATTATCGTCACTGCTTATTCCTTGTGTTACTTTATGTAAAAAAAATATACTAAAACCTGGCCAGAGATCATATCTATGAATTTAAAAAAAACATGTAAATCAGATGGTGGTTCTAGAGTGATAAGCGCACTAACAGACAGACAGACAGAGAGACGTTGAGTTTTATAATATGTATAAATGAAAGAAAACTTTTGAAATCAACCATTGTGAAATAATTATTTATAGACTATTCACCGTAAAGCAAGCACTTTTTGAATCCCTCTCATTTGGAATAATAGTCAATAAATACATTTTATTGTAGCCTTAGACGTTAACTTTTGAGTCCGGTGAAATACATACTCTGTGTTTATTACTTACATAGCAATATTTATTTTAAAAAGTGGTGAAAGGTTAAAAAAATTGCTGAAAGGAAAAAAAGTAACTACGGCCTCAAAAGTGCTCACTTTACCGTGAACAGCCTATAACAGCATATATGCTACACACTGGCATGCAGGCACCCAGTTAAACTGACAATGAATTAAGTAAAATAGTCCCAAGACTTGATGTGTTGTGAGTGTAAGGTTTAAATTTATGGCAAATCAAGTTGGTATTGCTACATGCTTACTGCTCTTATCGCTTTTCTTGCCCCATCCTGCTTGAGCGAATCAGTGTGCCATGGACAAGTGGTAACCCGAGGAACATGCTGNAATAAATAGTATATGAAAAGATAAAGTGTATAAATTATACAAAAATTATTATGGAAAAGACAAATTTTGACATGCTCTATCATACTACACTAAAAGTACTGTATTTAACTATATGGTAAAACTAGCTGTGCCCACGGCTCTGCTTGCATGGACTACAAAATTATTGTTTAGGTTTTTTTAAACATATTTTATACATTTTACTGAATGGCAAAATTCTACGTTAATGTGTGCATCGAAAACTCTCATTAAAACAGGATTATATGGCACGACCCACTGGTTGTCTATTTTAATAACACCTGTGTGTTATCAATATAACGCACAGGTTTTATTAATAGTAGATATGTATATGCTACTGCCAAGTTTTTTTTTTTTAGGTCTTTTTATTCTACAAAATTATTCACTACATGATATTGTTCCATCTTTAACGGTTTAGACAGCGTATTGCAAGAGAGTGCGCTGGCTGCAAACTTTTTTCCGCCTTGATTCACTATTATCGTCACTGCTTATTCCTTGTGTTACTTTATGTAAAAAAAATATACTAAAACCTGGCCAGAGATCATATCTATGAATTTAAAAAAAACATGTAAATCAGATGGTGGTTCTAGAACAGACAGACAGACAGAGAGACGTTGAGTTTTATAATATGTATAAATGAAAGAACACTTTTGAAATCAACCATTGTGAAATAATTATTTATTGACTATTCACCGTAAAGCGAGCACTTTTTGAATCCCTCTCATTTGGAATAATAGTCAATAAATACATTTTATTGTAGCCTTAGACGTTAACTTTTGAGTCCGGTGAAATACATACTCTGTGTTTATTACTTACATAGCAATATTTATTTTAAAAAGTGGTGAAAGGTTAAAAAAATTGCTGAAAGGAAAAAAGTAACTACGGCCTCAAAAGTGCTCACTTTACCGTGAACAGCCTATAACAGCATATATGCTACACACTGGCATGCAGGCACCCAGTTAAACTGACAATGAATTAAGTAAAATAGTCCCAAGACTTGATGTGTTGTGAGTGTAAGGTTTAAATTGATGGCAAATCAAGTTGGTATTGCTACATGCTTACTGCTCTGTATCGCTTTTCTTGCCCCATCCTGCTTGAGCGAATCAGTGTGCCATGGACAAGTGGTAACCCGAGGAACATGCTGNGTATCGCTTTTCTTGCCCCATCCTGCTTGAGCGAATCAGTGTGCCATGGACAAGTGGTAACCCGAGGAACATGCTGAAATTTACAAAGGGGAGCAGCAGCATGTGCCAGATAAGCTTATCATGACTCGCACACTCCCGTCATTGAGCAAATTGAATTTCTGGGGATATTACTGAAAGAATGCTCTGGTCATTGCCCCAGCCCCTCCCAGCAAGACTTGGGGTGAGATGAACCTTCTAGATTGGGCCAGTGAGACTACTTATGGCACAACGGGTCCCCGAGCTGACAGTTTGGAGGATTGTGCGGCCTTAAGCAACAGGTGTGTGGAGACAGTGAAGCCGATGGGTCAGCAAAGCCATGAGTGGCGGTTACAGTGACCAGCGAGAGTGAAGTCTGCATGCTGTGAGCATCGGAACAATGGAGAGTGAGACTGATGGGCGGCACTATTGAACTGGATGCGTGTGTGACAGAGATTTTGAATGATGGCAAGGGCCAGATCGACTATGTGTAAATAATGAGCGTGAATTAAGTGATGCTAACCAAAATAGACAAACTGATAAGGACTTTAATTAGGATTGAGATAGACTTTAAAATTGTGCTCAGTGAGAATAAGAGTAATAGTAGGGATAGGTAGTTTCATGTTGTAAAAAATAGCTGTGTGAATAAATTAAAAATCAAACTTAATTCTGTTATTTTATCAAGACCTCCATCTCTCATGAACTCGGATATGCCCCTCTTGCATCAGTATTTTTCCTTGCTTTATATACATTAGAGTACGAATTGGCATATTAGTAACATTTATATTACTAACAATTTCATGTTTTCACTTGACTGATGCATTAATAAAGTCATTAGGCCTGTGGCAATACAAATTTTAAGTATATTTTAAGCAGGGATTTCAAAAGTGCTCAATTAACAATGAACAGCTTATACATGAGTAGGGTCTTTTTTAAACACAAATCACATAAAAACAATTTTTCTTTATAATTTAAAGCATCCTTTCCAAATAAGCATACATTTATCTATCTTTAGTTTCACCCCGCTTAAAATCAAGAAGTAGAAAAATTTACAAGGTCCTTTTGACATTATCCATAATGATAACTGTAAAATAGACTGCTAGAATTGTTTTGTCGTATGTGTTTATGAAAAATACATCACCTTAAATCTTACTTGTGATAACTTGAAGTAACTCCTCTGAGTTAAGTTCGAAATGTTTGAAGTCTGGGTCTAGTCCATTTTTATGTAGAACAATTTTAGACACGCAAACATCCATCAGCTTGAAGTATGCTGGCCTAAAAGTAAAAAATAAGGTAGTTGGGTTATACTTCTGTAATTTCATGAGTAAATTACACAATTGATAAATTATTAGTTATTTGTTGTATTTAACAATTTCAAATAATGGACTTCAATACCAATTCTCATCAGATGTAATAATTGTAGTCTTTTCAGTGAGTTCAAAGGTAGGTGAAATACAATCNGACTTCAATACCAATTCTCATCAGATGTAATAATTGTAGTCTTTTCAGTGAGTTCAAAGGTAGGTGAAATACAATCAGCAAAGGGTGGGAATAGAATTTCGAGTTTGTGTTGGGAAAGTGTTGCTGCCAGGAGTGTATCACTACAAAAGTAATAAAAATAAAACTGATAGTGGCCCCTAGTTATCTTCAGAAAATTATGCCATGTCATGAATAAAAAAAATATTTTTTTTTTTCCTCACAAGGTTAGCTGCTCTCTCAGAATAACATGTTGCTATATTCTACAGATTGTTGTAGATACAAAAGGGACTACATCTATTAAAGATTCAAGACTCAGCATTATTGCCATCTTCTATTCACTCTTGAGATACATATTATCTTTTGACAGTTATCGATACATTTTAAAAGTAGCAAGCTCTACCTGATGACACCAATTGAAAATACACTGTAGTATGTTTCCAAACAGTAAGTTGACATTTTGCAGTGATGTGAAAGCTTTGCTTATGTCTGAAGGCAATCTGCTAACAGGAGAGCATAAAGTTGTACAGACTAAAGTCATAAGCTCATCTAACTTTCAGGTGCTTATGCAGCATTTATAATATTGTTAATTAACAGTTTGCTGTTCGATAGTCCTTGTTTAATGGACAGGTTACATTCCTAGGAAGTGTCAACTATGCAAAACTTCTCTTACAATCTTTTAAAACTTCAAAATATTATGGCTTACGATGTGTTATTTTCACATCTAGAAAGTCTTTCTGGCCATCATTAAAGGGCATTTCTCTAATGTTAATACACAACATTGTTTACTGGATTCATATTTCACATTTTTATTAACCATGCAGAGATAAACCGGGATAACGTGGACGAATTACTGGCCGCATGTTACTTCCTCAGCTAGACTACGAAATTTTCAGTTCTTACAAAAAAATGTTTGGGTATTGACAGAGAACAGGTAAGAGCTGCCAGAGTGCTTCAACACAAGAAAAGACGCTTAAAGTTTCCAAGCATTCCACAAAAACCCATCAAAACTTTTGCTTTCCAGTCCTATGTTACTTAGGCAAAGCTACTATTGCATCAACAGAGCTGTTAGCAGTGTATATTAGTGCTGCTCAATGCCTTAACAAAAGACTGCCTGCTCTAAGGAACAACTTTTTGGTTATTTATGGAATAGTTAGGTAGAATAATGAATCACCTTGAAAAATTACCAGTTAANGACTTCAATACCAATTCTCATCAGATGTAATAATTGTAGTCTTTTCAGTGAGTTCAAAGGTAGGTGAAATACAATCTGCAAAGGGTGGGAATAGAATTTCGAGTTTGTGTTGGGAAAGTGTTGCTGCCAGGAGTGTATCACTACAAAAGTAATAAAAATTGTAAAAATAAAACTGATAGTGGCCCCTAGTTATCTTTAGAAAATTATGCCATGTCATGAATAAAAAAAATCTTTTTTTTTCCTCACAAGGTTAGCTGCTCTCTCAGAATAACATGTTGCTATATTCTACAGATTGTTGTAGATACAAAAGGGACTACATCTATTACAGATTCAAGACTCAGCATTATTGCCATCTTCTATTCACTCTTGAGATACATATCATATTTTGACAGTTATCGATACATTTTAAAAGTAGCAAGCTCTACCTGATGACACCAATTGAAAATACACTGTAGTATGTTTCCAAACAGTAAGTTGACATTTTGCAGTGATGTGAAAGCTTTGCTTATGTCTGAAGGCAATCTGCTAACAGGAGAGAATAAAGTTGTACAGACTAAAGCTATAAGCTCATCTAACTTTCAGGTGCTTATACAGCATTTATAATATTGTTAATTAACAGTTTGCTGTTCGATAGTCCTTGTTTAATGGACAGGTTACATTCCTAGGAAGTGTCAACTATGCAAAACTTCTCTTACAATCTTTTAAAACTTCAAAATATTATGGCTTACGATGTGTTATTTTCACATCTAGAAAGTCTTTCTGGCCATCATTAAAGGGCATTTCTCTAATGTTAATACACAACATTGTTTACTGGATTCATATTTCACATTTTTATTAACCATGCAGAGATAAACCGGGATAACGTGGACGAATTACTGGCCGCATGTTACTTCCTCAGCTAGACTACGAAATTTTCAGTTCTTACAAAAAAATGTTTGGGTATTGACAGAGAACAGGTAAGAGCTGCCAGAGTGCTTCAACACAAGAAAAAACGCTTAAAGTTTCCAAGCATTCCACAAAAACCCATTGAAACTTTTGCTTTCCAGTCCTATGTTACTTAGGCAAAGCTGCTATTGCATCAACAGAGCTGTTAGCAGTGTATATTAGTGCTGCTCAATGCCTTAACAAAAGACTGCCTGCCCTAAGGAACAACTTTTTGGTTATTTATGGAATAGTTAGGTAGAATAATGAATCACCTTGAAAAATTACCAGTTAANCCTAAGGAACAACTTTTTGGTTATTTATGGAATAGTTAGGTAGAATAATGAATCACCTTGAAAAATTACCAGTTAAGTAAATACATTATAATTTTACACTTTAAGTGAAGCAGTGCATAAAATGCATCCATTATCAGCTGCTATGCTAAATGTATGTATCCATATCATAAAAATTCATAGCTTTAAATTTTGTTAATTACTGCATTGTTGCATCCTGTTTTTGTTGGTAACCTCACTGGAGGACAGTATACACACTGTTACGTGTTGCTGCTTTACATCGCATGAGCCAGCGAAGAGTGTATGGAGGACAGAGTAGTGATATTTAGCAAGCGGCCAGTCACAAAGGAAAGTTTGAATGACAGGCGAGCGATAATGCTTTTAGTTACAAAGCCGGGCCCGCTGCGATAAACCTATCACGGCTCGCACGCACCTGACTTTCAGCAAATTAAATTCCTGCATTTATCTGAAATAATTTTCTGGTTTTGATCATCCTTGCCTCTGTCAGCATGACTTGGGGTGCAGGAATGTTCTAGAGCTTGGCTGCTGACACTATAAAAACACGTTGGGCCTCTGAGTGAGGCGTTTATGAGAGTCTGGAGTCTGGGTGATTATGCTACCTTAAGCGATAGACGACGAGCCAGAAGAGTTACGAGTGGTGATGATGGTGGCCAGTGGCAGTGAAATCTGTGACTGCACCCATCGGTGCACTGAAGAGTGCAACTGGCAGGCAGGGCTACTGAATTGGATGCGTGAGTGTAAAAGACATTTCAAATGATGGCAACTGAGAGACTGAACATGTGTTGACGATGAATGTGAGTTAATTGACCATAACAAACAGAGACAATGAGAAGCACTTTAATTAGAGTTGAGATAGACATTAAATATTGCGCTCACTGAGAAATGGAAAGAGTAATAGTGGAGATAGAGTAATGCTGTAAATAATAACTGTGTGAATAAATTAGAAATCAAATTTAGTTCTTTTATTTTTATTAAGACCTCCATACCTCATGAACTCTGATATCTCATAGCAATACTAAACTAACCTGCACACACACTTACATTAAAAAAAAAAGCACATTTCAATGTCTTATTTGAGATTCAAACTGGAAATATTGAGGTTCAAAGGCACCTTATATCTCAACAGTAACAGTAATTTTTTTTTCTTTATGATATACCAGTAAATTACTTAATACTGCAAACTGAATAATATAAATGACAACAACAACAAATATTTGGCAACTGCAGTACAAAGAATGCAAAATCTTAAATATACAGAGTGCATGTTGCAATAGGTGCCGCAGGAACATTGAGCTGCTGGTACTTGGAAAAACTTTTCAGCCAATAATTGGATGTATTTATGTGTGTATGTATATGCATGTATGGACAGACAGGCAGGCGGCTGGATAACTGGGCAGATAGATGCACAAAGGGACTAATGGGCAAATGGACAGATGGGTGGAGGGATGCCTAAACTGTGGTTGCATAACTCACTAATAAATGGCTTAAACAATGCATTTGTTGTCGAGCATAAAATGAAGTGTGCGTTTTATCAGCTAGATTATACCAGCAGTCATGAAACACAAGATTCTTCCAACAAATAATGTGTTTTAATATATATTTGATTAATGTGTGCAAAATGAGGATTCATGAAAATATCACAGTTCCAATAGTCCACTGCCAGGTTAGTAGTCATACATACCCTACAGAGTAAATACATGAATAAGACACAAGAATGTAAATTTCTTGACACGAGTATTTTGCTTAACAAATGTATTATCTGCTGTACTAAAATTCACATTACAACCACAAAATTTTTTGAAAGGCTTCCATGGCCAGTATCTACTTTGTCTCTAATGTCTCCTCTGCATGTTGGACATGTCCTTCAGGAAACTCCCTCACAATCACATTAGTAAGCCGTCNTTTGTCTCTAATGTCTCCTCTGCATGTTGGACATGTCCTTCAGGAAACTCCCTCACAATCACATTAGTAAGCCGTCAGATGTCTTCAGCTAGCCAGTGCATGGACAGGAAGTGGAAATCTTTCATCCAGAGAGATGCCCCTCAGTTAGTTAAATGACTTAATTCACTAGGACACTGAGTCAGACACCTCTGTTGAAAATAAATACATTATATGGCTTTAAAGGAGGTGAGGCAGCAAATTGTAAGGAGTTGTTATCCTTTCTGGTTACTATGTGGGTGGATTACAGNTTTGTCTCTAATGTCTCCTCTGCATGTTGGACATGTCCTTCAGGAAACTCCCTCACAATCACATTAGTAAGCCGTCGGATGCCTTCAGCTAGCCAGTGCATGGACGGGAAGTGGAAATCTTTCATCCAGAGAGATGCCCCTCAGTTAGTTAAATGACTTAATTCACTAGGACACTGAGTCAGACACCTCTGTTGAAAATAAATACATTATGTGGCTTTAAAGGAGGTGAGGCAGCAAATTGTAAGGAGTTGTTATCCTTTCTGGTTACTATGTGGGTGGATTACAGCATATGTATGGTACACAAGGTATGTGGGCTGAATTCCTCACATTCTTCACCAGAATATAATTTTTCAGAATCTGCTTTAAAGTGGCAAAGAAAGCAGCAAAATGCCAGTGAAGTAGATGAAGTCAAGTAGATTACGATAATAAAATTATATTGATTTATTTAATTTGGAACTATTTTATTAGCAACAACCCAATTAAGTTTTTTAACCAACCGGGAAAGGAAATTGGCAGGAGAAGGGGCTTACATGCTAAACAATCTTGAACCTACGTTCCAGAAACAATGTGTACATACATGAACAACCCAATATTAAACATGGAACCTTGAAATCCAAAAGTAACACCTTGGTAACCTCAACCAGAGATCGCATACTGAATTATTGCATGCAAAACATATTTTTACTATCATTTAAAACCCACAAGTCGATAAAAATTGTTAAAATATCCTATACCTGACATACACATCATCCCTTATGAGCATCATATGTTGCAAAATGGAGAGGAAATGAGATTCTGAAGAAGTCTCTTTCACCAAGTTTTTTGTCACTTCAAAACAGTCGTCTGCATTTTGTAGGTCTATGAAGACATTGTCGAACTTCTGCACAAGTTCGAAGTAATCTTCATCTCTGTCACTGATGAAACATTCCAACTGGATTTTCAAGTCATGACTTGCATCATTTCCCAATTCCTGTACAACATACAAACAGCTTTAAAGGGTGAACATCTCAATTGAAAAAGTAAAGAACACGTCAAATGAACATGCAATTCATATTCTGAAGATTGTCTAAATAAAAAGTTTTGAACATTAAAAAAATTACAAGAAATTTATGCAATCCTTTTGAATATATTCATCTAAAATCTGTGAATACTTGGGTAGCACTGTAGTAGATAGGTACAGGAAAAGCCCTTCACCACAGCATGACGNATAGGAAAAGCCCTTCACCACAGCATCAGGTGGGGAACACTGCACCCACTTGTACAATGTGAAGAGTTAATTAAAAAGTAGTACACAAACTCCATAATTCTCAAAAAAATTACAGTTTGAGTTGCATATGAAATAAGAAAGCATATATTTTGTAACAATGTAAAATATTTTAATAAAATTGATTTATATTTTTGAAAACTCAATAAGAGTCTATTTTTAATCAAAATTTAAGTATATTTTCATAGCGGCTGCTTCAGAAAGCACATTTTGTGAGAAAATCTTCAAACAAGACTGTCATAATAATTCCCCTAGTTGTATGTAATAATGAATTAGTTGACGTGAACCAGGCGTTCACGGTTACCTTTGTGCCCACTGTAACTGCCGCAGTAGTGTCCTCCACTCCAGNCAGCAAAATGCCAGTGAAGTAGATGAAGTCAAGTAGATTACGATAATAAAATTATATTGATTTATTTAATTTGGAATTATTTTATTAGCAACAACCCACTTAAGTTTTTTAGCCAACCGGGAAAGGGAATTGGCTGGAGAAGGGGCTTACATGCTCAACAAACTCGAACCTACGTTCCAGAAACAATGTGTACATACATGAACAACCCAATATTAAACATGGAACCTTGAAATCCAAAAGTAAAACCTTGGTAACCTCAACCAGTGATTGCATACTGAATTATTGGATGCAAAACATATTTTTACTATCATTTAAAACCCACAAGTCAATAAAAAAATTGTTAAAATATCCTATACCTGACATACACATCATCCCTTATGAGCATCATATGTTGCAAAATGGAGAGGAAATGAGATTCTGAAGAAGTCTCTTTCACCAAGTTTTTTGTCACTTCAAAACAGTCGTCTGCATTTTGTAGGTCTATGAAGACATTGTCGAACTTCTGCACAAGTTCAAAGTAATCTTCATCTCTGTCACTGATGAAACATTCCAACTGGATTTTCAAGTCATGACTTGCATCATTTCCCAATTCCTGTACAACATACAAACAGCTTTAAAGGGTGAACATCTCAAATGGAAAAGTAAAGAACACGTCAAATGAACATGCAATTCATATTCTGAAGATTGTCTAAATAAAAAGTTTTGAACATTAAAAAAATTACAAGAAATTTATGCAATCCTTTTGAATATATTCATCTAAAATCTGTGAATACTTGGGTAGCACTGTAGTAGATAGGTACAGGAAAAGCCCTTCACCACAGCATGACGTGAACCAGGCGTTCACGGTTACCTTTGTGCCCACTGTAACTGCCGCAGTAGTGTCCTCCACTCCAGATGCACCATACCAGCGCACATGTGTGCAAGAATGATAGTGTGTTCAGTGTATATCAAGTGTATTTGTCCATGTGTGATAGTGCACCGTGTCATTAATTATTCAGTTTAACAATTTAATCATTATTATTTACCAATATAGTTTCGTCAGTATAGTGCATTAGTGTTTAGTATTTATTCAGTATTGATGTATACCATAATTATCGTGTGTCAAAACAGTCATCACATACATAGCCAGCCAGGGACATGTGACATTTTCAAGTTGGCAATGCAGTGGCTGCTACGAGTCAATACTTATATTTAATATAAATATAATGGTGTTTTATGATGTAAATACAAGGGTAATTGTGTTTTATTATGTTTATTGTGTTTAATTATGTTTATATAAGGTATATCATGTTTACATCTCATTAGCATTTTAAGTCACATTTGTTTCATCTCTCCACCACCAGGTGTCGGCCGTGCTTAGGTGGCACGAGCCGATGCATTGCTCAGCCTAGTAGGCAACATCACTTCGGCGCGAGCGGACGTGGTAAGTCTCTCGTTTCACAAGAACCTCGGTACCAGCCTCTCAGGCTGCAACCTCACTCAGCAATCGCATCATCATATCATTCACGAAGCAACTAGTATTTTTATGTTAAATCTCACCGAGGAGAGAGCAGCGTCACGCATCTTAAGTAATTATAATCCAGCAGTGTGTTTATATGACCACGCGGTCACCACGTGTTTGATCAAAGTGTTTAATAAAATATGGAATATTACTTGAGTGCGTTATTAATTCAGGCGTGTGCAGCGGCCATACAGCTCGCAATTTCTTAATATCTGACGGTGTATTACCAGAGACCCCTGGGCCGTCGGCCGAACGACCCAAATAATCTCATTAGCTCACCGTAGAGCTATGGCGCCGGGCAATTTATAATCATTACATTACAGCTCTGGTATACGATTGCGTCAAGAATCAGGTGGGGAACACTGCACCCACTTGTACAATGTGAAGAGTTAATTAAAAAGTAGTATACAAACTACAGAATTCTCAAAAAAATTACAGTTTGAGTTGCATATGAAATAAGAAAGCATATATTTTGTAACAATGTAAAATATTTTAATAAAATTGATTTATATTTATGAAAACTTAATAAGAGTCTATTTTTAATTAAAATTTAAGTATATTTTCATACTGGCTGTTTCAGAAAGCACATTTTGTGAGAAAATCTTCAAACAAGACAGTCATAATAATTCCCCTAGTTGTATGTAATAATGAATTAGTAATAATGTTTAGAAATATTTATTTAATAATTGATTTTATGCACATCCATTTCAGTTACAAAAATTATAACTTTTGTGGCTGAAAATGATTAATTATTTAAAAAATATTTGTAAACATTATATTTCTAATTTGTTATTACATACAGTCAGAGTAATTATTATAATAGTCTTGTTTAATTTTTTTTTTATAATTTGTGCTTTTTAAAGAATTTTGATTCAGTATTAATTGATTCATTGAAACAGTTAAATATGTAAATTATGTCAAAATGTTTTACAGTGTAACAAAATATATTCTTTATTCTTTCACATGCAAATTATATTGGTCTTTATTGAGAGTTTTTGTAGTGTATGTACTACAGCTAATGAACTCTGCATGTTGTACAGTCTGCTGCAGTGCTCCATTGTAAGCCACTCTACTTCTACCTTAATAACTGCAGTGGTCTCTGGAGCAGTCAGGCACAGCCACCTCCCGCGTGACTTCAGCTTAGGCAACAGCCTTAATGCACTGAGTCTGATGGATATGCATAGTAGCTAAAGGGAAGGTGATTACGTACTCATGTTTTTGGTAACCTGTACCTGTCCTTCCACTTGGGCATGGAAGATGATGTGTTGAAAGGCTTTATGCCTATTGTGCATTTTGTTCTTGTAGAGTTCCAGCTTAGCATGTGTAGTTTTATTTGCACAGACTTGAGGAAGAGTGTACTGGTGGTTCCTGATTATGGTGGTAAAACACTGTAATTGTTTCTTGGCTACCAACAGAAGCAGGGCCATCTTGCACCACGACATTGTCCCCAANTGGTGGTAAAACACTGTAATTGTTTCTTGGCTACCAACAGAAGCAGGGCCATCTTGCACCACGACATTGTCCCCAAGCTTTAAGGCAGCTGGACTGAATAACACCCGAGTTTGTAGGTCAGTGAATCCAAGTGAGTAATTTTGAGAGAATTGTGTAAGCCANGCTGGACTGAATAACACCCGAGTTTGTAGGTCAGTGAATCCAAGTGAGTAATTTTGAGAGAATTGTGTAAGCCAACACAAGGGGTTTGCATCTTGTGTGGAATAAATATGGCTCTTGATGGTATCTGGTTATGTAATTCACACAAACACTACAACCCTCGTGCAAGTTCACAAATAAGCTCTAGCGGCAGCTGGAGTAGAATTGGTTGGGATATCCAGCTGAGGGCAAGCTGGGATCAAGAGCAGGCTGAATACAAGTTTTTCATTGAATTTGGTTGTTCGAATTGCTGATGTGGAGAATATGGAATTTGGGTGAACTACAGGTACTCAATGTTACACCTTAGATCTATCTACCTGTCATAAGTAGAATAGTAAGACTACTGCTAGTTCCTAGGTGCTTCAGGCAAGCACGGCTCTTTATGCTAACCAGCTTTGTGGTATGGTTGATTGGTCCTGAGCAAGTCCTGGGGCAACATACCAAATTCCTGGGAACATGAAATTTGAGAATTTCTAGGATATGTGCTAGGGAGGAAAATGAGAAAGAATGCATAGATAGCATACAAATAGGGTGATGTCAAAAGGAGACAGCTGACACAGCATCAGGGGACTAGGATATAGGAAACTACCCATATTACCCCAAGGGATTGCAAAAGTAAATTCCACTCTCTCCACCTGGTATATTCCACTTTCTGCTCTGCATGTAGTTCTCCAAAAACTTATGTGGACATAGAAGCAGTAGGAGTTTGAGGATAATCACCTGGAAGGGACGTCAAGCAGTTAACAGATCAACCCTTTAGAGACCTCTGTATCAGTTGCTCAGGTCTTTCGAGAACCTGGTGTTAAGTGCTCTGATACCTGTCAACTCTAATATCCTGGGGCACCACAACCAGCCTCTGTAGTGAGAGTGCAGAACCTGGTCCCTCTAGGGAGATAACATGGTATGAGGCACTGGACTTGCAGTACTAAATCTGAGAGGTGGCAGAAGTCTGTTTCCACAAGTAGTAGAAATTAGGATAAAGTTATTACAACCTGCACTACGCAACAATCCTATGATGACCAGCCCAGCTAACTCAAGCAGTAGGTGTCCTGGTCTGACTGTTATACAGATTCAAGTGCACTACAAACTATGAAATTTTGATACAAACTGTGAAACTGAGTTTGCCAGCCTGTTAACAAATGTAGTAGGTCGTCGTGAGAAAAGCAATAACAACTTGTAATGCTCCAAAAGCAACAGCATGCATTTAAGGCTGCATTCCTTTTACAGAGTTTGGCGGGATTGCTTAGTTAACTNTCTGACTGTTATACAGATTCAAGTGCACTACAAACTATGAAATTTTGATACAAACTGTGAAACTGAGTTTGCCAGCATGTTAACAAATGTAGTAGGTCGTCGTGAGAAAAGCAATAACAACTTGCAATGCTCCAAAAGCAACAGCATGCATTTAAGGCTGCATTCCTTTTACAGAGTTTGGCGGGATTGCTTAGTTAACTTTCATGGCATTACTAGACTACATGATAATAAGTTTTGCTTGTGTTAGCAAGGTTAACTTCTGATGGTACAGTCTACACACAACACTTTGTAGGCAAAATATATGCTGCTTTAATTGAAACAGTAGTATTATAATCATGAATAAAAGCATGTAACTTACATCTATTACACTGCTGAGTCCAGTCCTCAGAAACTCATTTCTAAGGTGTATTCTGTATTCCAGAGGCTCAGCTTTTGATAGAATGGCATTGATAAGTTGAAGAGAAGTAACCTGTAGCATACAGAAATAATCATAAATCATCACAGAGATCATTACACTTTTTTTTAAATTTGTAACTTATTTTGAAAATATTTATTACAATAAAATTACAATATAATTAAATTTAAATCACAAACAAGATTTTACTTAAAAATAAGTATTTTGGTAACTTAATGTGCAGTAACTTGGAAAATTACAGTGTGGCTGCAAGGAAATATAGACAAATTGGTCCAAAACACAAATTATGACACCAACACTGTAGCTTTTTTTTTGCTGTGAATTGACATCTGCCTGTACAGCCAGGATGGATGCTCTGATTATTGTGAGATGTGATTAGATGCATTTCTACTTTGTATTACAAATTTTTCAGCTTGCTATATGATATAGTTATGCAAAAAAGAACCAATCCTCATATGACCCATTCTGAGATACATATTTGTCAAGGATTTCCTTACATCATAATAATTATTTATTGTAAATTAATTATTCCTATTGGTTTTTCTTATAATTCTACATTTTNGATTTTACTTAAAAATAAGTATTTTGGTAACTTAATGTGCAGTAACTTGGAAAATTACAGTGTGGCTGCAAGGAAAATATAGACAAATTGGTCCAAAACACAAATTATGACACCAACACTGCAGCTTTTTTTTTTTTTTGCTGTGAATTGACATCTGCCTGTACAGCCAGGATGGATGCTCTGATTTTTGTGAGATGTGATTAGATGCATTTCTACTTTGTATTACAAATTTTTCAGCTTGCTATATGATATAGTTATGCAAAAAAGAACCAATAATCATATGACCCATTCTGAGATACATATTTGTCAAAGATTTCCTTACATCATAATAATTATTTATTGTAAATTAATTATTCCTATTGGTTTTTCTTATAATTCTACATTTTNGGATTTCCTTACATCATAATAATTATTTATTGTAAATTAATTATTCCTATTGGTTTTTCTTATAATTCTACATTTTAATAGTAGTAAAATTATTTGGTGTTTGTATTAAAACAGTGTGTTAATATCATCATCACTTTTTAAGTGTAATTTTTATAGATATTAAAATTTAAAATTGAANCAGTGTGTTAATATCATCATCACTTTTTAAGTGTAATTTTTATAGATATAAAAATTTAAAATTGAATCAAGAAACAACTGAAGAACACGCATAGAAGAACCAGAACATAAGAATACTTTTGACATTAAATATCTCACTGCGCCAAGTGATTTTGTCGGGTCCACTTTCCATTACTTTAATGCACAACCTTTTTAATTATCCTACACTCCTCAAAAAAAGGAAACTCAAAGACTGTGCACTTTTAAGAGAGTATATTGTTATGTAAATAACAAAACAATTTTAACAATCTAAAGAAAAATTTATTCCAGAAGTTTTTCCCAAGAGAACCTAGTTTCCAACCATATACTTAATTTAAATTTCATATTACATTGAATTTTTCTTCCGTTTTGCTACAATATTTATATTCTTATCAAGAATTAGAAAAGAATCTCGAAGCTAAGGCCCCCCCTCCCCCAACCTCTTAGTGGGCCTGATCTTATGTAAGTTTTTTGCATAAGTATGTCCATTAAAAAACATTTTTAAAAACTTAAAATAGACAAGTTGTGCCTGTAGCAGGGCACTCACAGTGAGGTGGCCATATCCAGAGCCTTCGTAGCCCTTAATGACACCCTCTACAACGCAGAGGAAGCGCTTGGAGACGAGCTGATGCTCGGCAACGGCACTGATGGCCTCAAGGACACATGCATGACCTTGCGGTACCAGGCACACCGCGGCCAGTATCTTGGCCGCCTCTGTCATGACACGGGGTCGCAGAGGATCCAGGCAGCCTGCGATGGCAGTCAGCGCTCGCTCCTCCCCCAGCACCTGCCGCAGGCTCACTGTGTTGTTCATGAACTTGCTCAAGCACAGGAGGCACTCCTTTTGGATGTCACTGTGTATCCTGTCGTTGGAAAACAAACCACCTGTCAGAAAATTAAACTTTTGGCATTACATGGTTATGTACAGAATTGCTAACCATAGGTCTTGTGCGATTATAGTGGGCTCTTAAACTCTTGGTTCTAATTCTTTGCTTGTAAAATGAAAACCACCAGAGGTTTAATGCAAACCATTATTGGTCTGACCTTGCAACATAAGGTACAGTTCAAACTTTCATTAACTTCTGCATGATGATTTGAAAGATTATCAGGTATGGCTACCTAATATTAATGTACCCTTTCTATAAATTATCTTAATGTAACAATACTTGGAAGGGGGATTTAAAATCCTTGCATCAATGGGGTATCCAGTTATGGCACNTAAATTATCTTAATGTAACAATACTTGGAAGGGGGATTTAAAATCCTTGCATCAATGGGGTATCCAGTTATGGCACGGTTGCATGAGTTACCTTGCACTGTTTGGAACATCAGCCAAAAAGTTTCTGCCTTTTTGTTCATGTGCCAACAAATTATACTGTTTTAAAGATAGTGTTCACTATGTGCTTAAGTGAACAGCAATATTTTATGCTTTTTGTTGACATATTAATGTAAATTTCAAGGTAACTGTCATTGCAACAAATAAGTAACAATAATGGTAAAGAAAACGTAAAAATCAAAAAATCTCTTGATAGTCAAGGGTTCAATAAGGCACAAAAGTGTTTACACCATGGGTACCTAAAATTAGTTGCATAAAACTACATAGCAAGTGTAAAGAAACCTTTGCTGCATTCTCTATAAAAGGAACTTTCCAATAATATGTAAATTCACACACACTAAATGAAGATTGTTGTGGCATGTGTACTGTAACAGTCTTCAATACTCTGAAAGCATTGAAGTTTAAAGGATAAACTGTTGTAGTAAAAGGGAAGAAAAGTTGAAAATGGTATAGTTATAGTTGACCTGCAAGACCTGATGCTGCACAGTTTAAATCCTGTATGAATCCTCCATAGCCTTTTATTTTGTTACTGGTAGTCATCTTTTCTGTGAAATGAGTCCATTTTAAGTGTTGATACTCTATGGGATGTACAAACCTTCAGCTTTTGGTGTAAAATTTCTGGTTTTCATTTTCGGATAGTGCAAGCTTCACTGTCTTTCTTTGTAATTTTACCATTTTTCCCTCACTGATTTTTATATTTTCTTATGTGAATACTAACACATTCCTTAATTTTTTTTTTTAATTGAGGCGAAGGATTATTGATAAAGTTATAGAAAATGTACCGCAGCCTTATGTATGGAGGGCATTTTGGACCATACTGAATCTGAAAGCGCACAAATTTATCCACATCCGTGAGGAGGCAGTCTCTAGCCTGTGTATAGACAAGGCTATATTTTTATCTACCTTTTGAATGCATCACTGACTTGATACATGCTTTGTCCTGCCAAGATCACCATTTTGATACCCAAGTATGGTAAATTGAAGGAAGTTTTTGAAAAATGTGGGGANTGAGGAGGCAGTCTCTAGCCTGTGTATAGACAAGGCTATATTTTTATCTACCTTTTGAATGCATCACTGACTTGATGATACAAGCTTTGTCCTGCCAAGATCACCATTTTGATACCCAAGTATGGTAAATTGAAGGAAGTTTTTGAAAAATGTGGGGACCACGGTGACTGAGCGGTTAGCCTGCTCGCCTCCCACCAAGGCAAACCAGGTTCAATCCCTGGCCGGGTCACTCCAGATTTTCTCACGTGGGGATCATGCCNACCACGGTGACTGAGCGGTTAGCCTGCTCGCCTCCCACCAAGGCAAACCAGGTTCAATCCCTGGCCGGGTCACTCCAGATTTTCTCACGTGGGGATCATGCCAGACAATGCCGCTAGTCGGCGAGTTTCCACGGGGATCTCCCATTTCCCCCAGCCTTTCATTCCGGTGCTGCTCCATACTCAAGGAAGGAAGATCATCATGCTGATGTCATGGCAGGAAATTGTATGAGTGGGGTTATATTCGAGGAGCTCCCTTTTGGTTTTTTTTCATTCTGTTATTCTCAACCACAGTGTCCTTCAGCATAAACATTCATGCAGAGTAGAATACAGAAATATCTCTCTCACAATAGGGCACTCTTTAAATATTTCTGCTGCACCTTTTCCCAAACACCCAACCTATTTTCTCCTTACATCCATGTTGACTACAGCTCCAGTACGGAGCAAGTGACTGTACAGTTACTCACTTCCTGTTGTATTTAATGAGGATGCTGATGACTCGTTCCAGTCCAGCTGTACCGAAGCTGTGCACCCAGGTGAGTGTGTTGTTAGTGAGGGCCACTCGCAGAGACCTGATTACATCTGTCAGCCATTCGAGCTCCGGAGTGGGCGCACTCAGGTGGTAGATGTAGTCAGCAGGGTTTGTCAGTGCGCTGTCCTGCAACATGACGTGGACAAAGCGAGTTCGCTTTACTGCGTTCTTACACCTCCCATATTAATTTATGTTCTGTTACACTCCATTCAGTTTAACTTAAAATCTGAAGTAAAGAAAAAATTGTGGTTGAGTGATATCTGCTTTTCTACTGGACATAAGCAAGTGGCGATGAACACAACACTGGACGAAGGGAACATTTTTCAGTAAGCAACCAATAGTTGAATGAGATCTAATTTAGCTGGTGTTGGCAATGGTAATGTGCATAGGCTGATATATACTCAGGATATTATCCTGCAGATATTGTGAGTACATGGCAAATTTTTTTTTTTGTCATTTTACACACATGTTTGAAAGGTAGTAAGCTTACAAACTCTGTTCAATATTTAGCCCACCACAGGCTATACAGAATATGCGATGCTGTGGCATGTTGAAACATGTTTGAACACAGCTGACGTGGAAATAGTGTCAGCTATGTATCGTATCCGACTATGCAGATTATCCTTGGTGTCAACAGGAGTCGCATACACACGAATTTAATGTGGGCCACAAGGTAGAAGTCAGATAGGGCAAGATCAGGTNTGGTGTCAACAGGAGTCGCATACACACGAATTTAATGTGGGCCACAAGGTAGAAGTCAGATAGGGCAAGATCAGGTCATCATGGTAGCCACATAATGGATGCACTTCTACCAATCCAGCAGTTTGGGTACCATGCAAGCATCGAAGTGTTGATGAACTACAATGATGAAACGAGGCAGGGCCCTGTCATGCTGGAACTGCATGGTCTGGCATGCATGCNTGGTGTCAACAGGAGTCGCATACACACAAATTTAATGTGGGCCACAAGGTAGAAGTCAGATAGGGCAAGATCAGGTATTCATGGTAGCCACATAATGGATGCACTTCCTACCAATCCAGCAGTTTGGGTACCATGCATGCATCAAAGTGTTGATGAACTACAATGATGAAACGAGGCAGGGCCCTGTCATGCTGGAACTGCATGGTCTGGCATGCATGCGGTCCATAGCGCCACCAAGACGAGCAAGAAAGAAATGTGGAGTGACACACAATCACCACTAACTACATTAAAGCCCAAAAGCATGCACTGTATGGTTAATAGCATAATTTAGATGTGTTGCCTACTTGTTCCTGCACATTGCTATCACACATTTTGTCCAAATGGGATTTTGTTAAACTGTTGCCTCCTTATTCAAAACGTTCCATTTGCACCCCTTTACCAACTGGGTGTTTATCATAATTTGTTCAAATACACACAGCATTGACTTTTACTCGTGCTAAGCTCATCAGCAGTGATGCGATATACTGCTTTATATTATACAAATATATTCATCAACATTGGAATGTCACCCATCTCAAAATATTGCCCACATTACAAAATTGCCAATATCACATCATTACCCATGTAGTAGAACATAATTGTAATACACTGATAGAGCATTTTCATCTAGTGGCATAGCAAGTTGGCACCACCCCTTTTGTACAAGTGCTTACTCACCATTTTCATTGGTCCTTAAGGCCATTACCAAACAGAGCAATATTAATTGTGGCATGTAATACAGAAAATTTACAGTTATTTGAGGTAACTTTGTATAAGCCAGGGAAACGTGTTAGTTCCAAATGAAGAATATGATGCTTTGTGAACCACCGTGTTTCTATAACAAAATTATGAAGTTTACATTTTGGTGGAGAGTTCCAGCACCTTCATTTAAGGTTTGGCTTCGCCCACTTTGTCAGATTTTTTCATTATCTGCTGATTCAAGTTTTTGTGAAGTAAAATGTATAAAAAATGTTTCAATATAAACCTAGCTATTTGCCTTACTCTGCANGCTGATTCAAGTTTTTGTGAAGTAAAATGTATAAAAAATGTTGCAATATAAACCTAGCTATTTGCCTTACTCTGCAGTACAGACACTAAATCCAAACTATCAACAAAGAATTTTGTCACAAATAGCATACTATAAAATTTAAAAAATCAATATGTCCCTGCCAGTTTAAATCTACCAAATAACATAAAATAAAATTAAGTACAAAAATATTAAACAAATAATAAAATTTAAATTTCCTGAGCCACAAATTCTCGGTTATTACTCAGGAACTGAAATTATGACATCAAAACCAACAATTTATGCACAAGATGTAAAGTCAAGCCGTAAGATGAAAATTTGTAAGGCAAAGTTACCACTCACTGGTGCAAAGTTACAATGTAAAATATTGTACAGTTTGTCACCTCATGTTTGCACATTTCACCTTATGCTTTTCCACAGTTTTTGAATTAGTGTCCATGAACTGCAGCAGTATCTTCTCTCTGTTCTCCTTTGGCTGAGCCCTTAACATTTCCTTCTTCTCTTTTGATAAATTCATTTCATCCTGGAAAGAAAAAAAACACAGTGAAACTACTCAGATTCATTTAAGCAAACACAAAGTAAAATTAGTGCAAACATGGAAATTGATACTATAATGGTCATATTCTGTNCTCAGATTCATTTAAGCAAACACAAAGTAAAATTAGTGCAAACATGGAAATTGATACTATAATGGTCATATTCTGTTGTAAATATAATGGTGAAGGTAATTTATACGCATGTGATTTGACATGAACTTATTGTAGAGATGTAGCTGCATTTATATGTAAATACACATTGAATAGTTCGCCGTCAGAGAGTTTATATTTAATATTAAATAATATTGCCAATCCTATTACTTTTATAACCACTGTTGTAGACAGTGAACCTATACCACTTTCTTATGTATTTGTAGTGTATTATTAGCTAACTATNATATAGCTCTTTGGTGCCTCTGGTCAGAAAACAATTTTTCTGTCCACTTTCCTATATAAATGAGAATAAAGGAAAAAAACAGTAATATAATTGTTACCAGACACCTGAGAGGCGTATCTGAGTTTGACACGGATGGAGATCTTAAAAATAAAATAACTAAATTTGATTTTCATTTATTCACAGCTATTATTTACAGCATTAATATATCTATCTCCACTATTACTCATCATTAACACATTTTCAGTCTGTCTGTTGCCATCATTTGTAGTGTCTTTCACTCACACATCCAGTCCACTAGTCCAGCCTGCCAGCCGCACTATTCGCTGCGCCGATGCTTGCAGTTGCAGGATTTCCTCCCGCTGGTCACTTTTCTCCTTGCTCGATGCCGCAGTTATTCATCCACTCAACAACTCCCGGCCCGGAAGCCCATCGCACTATTCATACTTTACTGGCCTTGACCTGGATAATTCGACGCACCCCAAGTCACACTTAGAGAAACTAGGGCAGCAAACCACTAGAAAATTCTTCAGATAAATACAGAAACTCAATACAACCAAGGTCAGCAGCACGCAAAAAGGATTATCGTGTCGGCTAGCTTTTTGTAACAGATATGTGGTTCCTGGGTATCACTCGCTTGTCATTCAAAATATTCCATTGACTTGCCACCGCCGCTATCATATAACTGCTCTGTCCTTCACTTCAACTCGCTGGCATAGGACAAAGCAAAGAGCACATAACAATATTCATTATAACATTAATAAATAACAATAATAATAACTGAATAAGTGCATACTAAAAACATCCAGAATGATTCAGTCATTACAGTTTCATTCATGCATTTATTAATTTTTTTATTAGATCTTTGTGTTTTAGTTACTGGGTGATGTCGGTATGTACCGGGAGAAAAGCAGTGCTTTTTGCTCCAATTTGTAACAAACAGAATCACAAATTACAGTAAAACCTCGTTTATCCGGACCAACTGGGACCAAAGGCAATCCAGAAAATCCGGATAATATGGGTAATGAGCAAAACAAATCCTTAAATAAGCAGACTTACCATTTATTACGATAATAAACTATGTTTTGTAACAAAATTACATAGAATTGTTTAAAAGACATAAAAAAATATAAAAATTACTTTTCACCTCACTTCTTAACACAGAATTGGTCCACTGTTTTCTGTTTCAAACACGTGTGGCGTTTGAATGAAGCACAGTCATGCAAACGCTTTATCATTACTAGTTCAGCTTGAGGTGTCGGGCTGACGCTGCAAGTACGCCATGATGTTTGTCAGCTGGTCTGCAGTATCTGCATGTGTCGTCCGCTGTTGCTGTGTGATCGCTCCCTCCTCGTCCACGTCATCTTCTTCCTCACTGTCTGCTNCCGCAGTATCTGCATGTGTCGTCCGCTGTTGCTGTGTGATCGCTCCCTCCTTGTCCACGTCATCTTCTTCCTCACTGTCTGCTGTAGATGTGCATGCCACTACAATTTCTTCTTCCGTCATAGTGCCGTAGCCACTGTCNGTCTGCTGTAGATGTGCATGCCACTACAATTTCTTCTTCCGTCATAGTGCTGTAGCCACTGTCGTTGTCTTTCAGCCACTCACTGACGTCTTCCATATCAACATCTGAGCACCCACTTATTGTTCCTAACAATAAGTGGTGCTGCAGTCACTTGTACCAAATCATCGCTTGCCATTTTGTTTGTAGCACAAATAGCTGGCCACAGTTTTTTCCATGACTTTTTCAAAGAGCNACCACCCACTTATTGTTCCTAACAATAAGTGGTGCTGCAGCCACTTGTACCAAATCATCGCTTGCCATTTTGTTTATAGCACAAATAGCTGGCCACAGTTTTTTCCATGACTTTTTCAAAGAGCTTTTTGTGATGCAATCCCAAGCGTCAACAACCATATAAATAACGTCTTTGATATTGATTGATTTCAACTAATCAATCACACTTTTTTCCCCTTCCTCTTCAATTATTTTACTAGGNAACAACCATGTAAATAACGTCTTTGATATTGATTGATTTCAACTAATCAATCACACTTTTTTCCCCTTCCTCTTCAATTATTTTACTAGGCAGTTCTTTTCGGTAAACTCTTTTGATGTTTTCAAGGACTCCCTGGTCCACAAGCTGCAGCAGTGGGGTTACGTTTGGTGGAAGAAATTTCACTTTAATTCCTCCACTCACGAGTTCTTGTTCTCCCGGATGAGACGGAACATTGTCGATCAGTAAAATAGCTTTTTCTGGTAAACTATTTTCTTTCAAGAATTTTCAAACTTCAGGAACAAAGTTATCAAAAAACCAATTCTTAAACAAAAAACTGTCCATCGATGCACTTTTTTGTGGTCGGTAAACCACTGGCAACGTATTGTGGTTCACATTTTTTAGTGCTCGGGGATTCTTGGATTTCCCTACAATGACAAGAGGAAACTTATGTTTCCCTGATGCATTGCTGCAAGCCATAGCAGTTAGCCTATCTTTGCTTTTCTTGTAGCCCTTAGCCGAATCTTCAAGCTTTGATGCTAACGTTTTGCTCGGAAGCATCCAGTAAAAAGGCCCAGTTTCGTCAGCATTATAAACTTGATCAGGTGTCAATTTTTCATATAAAAAAAATTATTCAAAGTCCTTTTTAAATTTTTCAGCAGCAGCAACATCACTAGACAAGCTCTCTCCAGTCAGAGTAAGTTGGCAAATACCGTGTCGGTTTTTAAAACGCTCTAGCCACCCCTGTCTAGCAGTGAATTCTGGGTCAGGATTCGGTAACTTTTTGCTTAAGCTCAAAGCTTTTTGGACCAAGATCAGTCCAGATATAGGCAAACCACGTTCTCGCTGAGCACTGTACCACATGAATAGTGCGTCAATGCTTCATTTTTTTTTTTTTTTTTTTTTTTTTTTTTTTTTTTTTTTTTTTTTTT
>NQII01000581.1:701203-718946 GCA_002778355.1 Clitarchus hookeri | reverse complement strand
CCACAATCTGGCCATGGCAGCCCAATCCCTCTTTGCCGTGATGCATGTCTCCTTGCATGATACTCCCTTCCTTGTAGGCGTATGGGGCTTAGCCCTGAGACGCACTTAACTCCCGTCCCTACCGCGGCCTCATATAACACTTAGTTTTAGAGTAGTAAAAAAAAAAAAAGGAGCTGCTTGCGCGTACGTGGCGATGGGTACTCGTCAATCAACCGCAGTTGTTCGGGGTTGGGTTTGTTGCCTTCCTAGTCGGCGACATGCCCCAGGAAGTCGATGCAGGTTTTTCCGAGGTGGCATTTGACAGCTGCGCACGTGAGGCCGTTGATCGCCAACCTCTCGAGCACATTTGACAGGTGATGTAAGTGTGAATTCGCCGATGAGGCCGTTTAACACCCTGGCCATCATCGCCTGGAAGGTGGCCGGTGCACACTTCAGTCCGAACGGCATGGCGCAGAACTGAAAACGCCTGCCGTCGGGGGCCGTGAAAGCTGTCTTGCGACGGTCTTCGAGCTTAACGGGCATTTGCCAACAGCCACTCTTAAGGTCAAGCGATGGCATGACCTTGGCTTCCCTAAGGAACTGAGGGTAACTTTGACGCTGATGTATGGTGGTAAAGCATTACGTCTCACTTGGTTCACTGGCTGAAAATCTAAACAAAACTTCCACGTACCGTCTTACGGCAGGCGTTTTTAGTTCTGCGCCACGCCGTTCGGACTGAAGTGTGCACCGGCCACCTTCCAGGCGATGATGGTCAGTGTTGGAGCCTCATCGGCGAATTCACACTCGCCTACTGTGCATCGTTCCTTTAGGCCGAAATACATGTGGCGTGCCGCGGGTTCTACTATGATATTTTTCTCAGTAAGCCACGGTGCATCAAGGATGGCATCTTTCCTAATGTCTGGGGTAAAAACTGCAGTAGTTATTGTTTCTGGGTCACGTATGCGATCCGCCACTGTGGCTTGACTTAGTGCGGTTCTGGTTTGTGGCTAAACGAATTACGTGAGCGGCTGGAGTGATACCTGTAGGATGTAAGAAATTAGGCTTTATGGAGTTATGTGAGGCTGCAGTGTTTATTAATGCGTGGCAATGATGACCGTTAATAAACACTAAAATGCGATTTAACTGTGGACGACTGTTATTAACCTGGTTAATTAGTGATTGTCGCGGTGTCAAGTCGATAATGTCCGCGACTCTGGTGTTGGGAACGTCCGGCTCCTTTACCCCAGCTTCCCGTTTCCCGGATTGCCGCTTGCATGATTGTTTGTTTGTTTGTTTGTTTGAGGTGGGTATTGTTAGGGCATGCACTGTGCCAATGGTATTCTTGACCGTCACAATAATGGCACGGAGTTGGTGGTGGTTGGTTTCTGTCCCATCTCACGGTTTTTGTTTCGCTTGTCTGTCACACTATTGCTTTTGTTGTCACTTGCTCCGGTACATTTTTTCTGTACTCCTTCCTGCGCTGTAATTTTTGTCCCGTTGTTGACCGAAGGAGTGTGTTTTAGCACTGTATTGCACTGCGTGCTGTATCTTCACACCGTCTTGACGTTGCTCGTAGCTCCATCGTGCGACACTAGTTTCCCGTTCGCGGCGCGGCTGGCACGGATTTCGCTCCAAGATTATCGCGGCGTGNAGCTCCATCGTGCGACACTAGTTTCCCGTTCGCGGCGCGGCTGGCACGGATTTCGCTCCAAGATTATCGCGGCGTGCATGAGTTCATCAAGGCTGCTATTAAGCAGTGGTACCAACGCGGCAAGGTAAATACTCTAGGCGCACAGCTTCCGCCACCACTTAGAGCACTTCGCGCTCGGGCAGGTGCGAGTGGAAACGTCTGACAGGATGTACTATTCTGGTGATAAACGTGGTTAGTTTCGCCGTTGTGTTGGCTGTTGCTCTNGTTAGTTTCGCCGTTGTGTTGGCTGTTGCTCTTCTAACGTCAGTTTGCTTTGCGCTTGAAGTGTGGTGAATGCTCCTCCAAAGCGGCACTGGAAAGCATGGAAGAACTCCTCCCACTGTAGACCGTAGTGATTGATAGATTGCCACCAGGAACGCGCTTCTCCGGAGAGTTGTGCTCCCGAGAATGTTAGGTTAGGCAAGGTTACGTAGGTACGGCTTCACGTCTTGTCGACAGCGAGGTCCTTGCAGACGGGGCAAGTTCCAACGCAGTTAGGCCACTCCTCCACGCATAAGCGTTGCAGGCGTGCTGTACAGTCACTCAGGAACGCAGGTGGGTCCGCTGTAGGTGCTCCCATAAAGGTGGATAGCGACAGGCGCAAAGGTTTGAGAAAGTTGTAGTGGTTTTGTGTTGCCTTCCGCTACTTTGTGGCCACGTGCTCGCAGCTGGTGGAACGAAGTTGGGCGTGGGAAATTGTGTCTCCGGGTTTGGCTGTAGAAATTGTGGTGCGTGAGTTGGTATCACTGGAATCAAATCATCTGTTGGAAGAAGGCAGGCGTGGAAAAGTAATTGGCAAGTGGTGGTATGTAAGAGGCAGATGGTTGAAGAGGGAGAGGTGCTACAGTCAAGGCCGGCTGGCAGAGTGCGGAATGAGCGAGCTGCGCTGCATTGTTTATCTGCCACGTGCGCGCTGATAGCGTGTGGCAGCTGCGGTGCGGTGTCGGCCGCTGCCGATACGTGAACTTGCCATCTTGTACTGTCAGACTCTCGCCAGGCTGCAAACATTGCCCGTGTACATGCACTGCACACGCCCTGCATTGTAACACGATACTGGGCGGTAACATTGCGTTGGTTGACAGTCTGGACCAGTAATAAATGTTTGCATACTGTAGAAGTGTCCAATTGATTATTATTTCTGAGACACTTGAGCACTGATAGTTCCGGTTTTGTACGGTCGCGGTTAGGCACGTTGAATGGTAATACTGTAGGCACAAAGTACCTTGGCCCGTGCACAATAAACTGGCACACAAAAAATTTTGTTGCTTGGGAACTGAATGTTTGGATTTGGTTTACTGATATTATCAAAAACTTCAAATTTGCACTGGTTTTGAATTTTGTTTATCCCATCGGAGCTGTTCATGTGCACGCGGTTGCTCGCGGCGCGGTGGCTCTTTGGACTGGTTTTACGAGCGCACTTGTAATATGTTGTGCCGAATTCGTATTTGGCTACTACGTCCTGTGGGTTGGGGCGCAAGCATTGCCAACACGGAGGCGTCGGGACGTCTNCCCTTGCACAGTAAAATGGCACACAAAATTTTGTTGATTGGGAGCTGAATGTTTGAATTTTGTTGACTGGTTTAAATTTGCACTGGCTTTGAATTTGGTTTATCACATCGGAGCTGCCCATGTGTTTGCGGCGTGGTTGCTCGTTGGGTTGGTCTACCGAGAGCACTTGCCATATGTTGTGCCTAATTCGTGCTTGGCCACTACATCCTGTGGGCTAGGGCGCAAGCATTGCCAACACAGAGGCATCAGGATGTCTACAGGTGTCAGGCCAGCCATTATTGACGATCGCAGCATGGCAGCTCAACCCGGCAGTGGGGGGCCAAGGCCACGGCCCACCCCTCGCGGCTGACCTCCCTACACCCACTTGGAGGGGTGTATCGCCCGGCGGTGGAGGGAGGGGTGCGCACCTGCGCACTCAGTCGACTGCACTGATTGATACTCCCAGCTAGTGTTGTGGTGCTGAAGCGGAAGAGGGAGTGAGTGCAGGTGCACCCATCCGCTCTACTGCACAGTACAAGGCACTGAAGGGGGAGGGGTGTTGACGACTCGCTGCGCGTGACCTGCGCCGTTGATGTAATGGCGGCTGCGAAGCTGATTTTGGCGCGCTTGTACGCTACGTGGCGTGTCGTCTCTGGGCGTCTGGCTGGCGTCCGAGCGTTGTTTCAGATTGATTACACTGCTCCTGACGTGCTCTTGATGTTGTGGGGGAGGGGGGAGGGTGACCGTTTGGAAAATTGCTGAAAGAGGGGTTGAGGTGTCGGCAAATTTCGAGGTTTACTGCGTCGAAAAACGTGAGGAATGATGAGGGAAAGGTACGCCACACGGAAGGGCGACAATTAACGCATGTTGGCTGGGTGGTGTTGGGTTAAGGGACGCTTTGAGGGGCGGTGAAAAACAATGTTATGTCTTGTCTTGTCTTTTGAAAATTAAAATATAAACAAACACGTTCATCACTGTTGACCACGTGACTGACAGTTGTGTTCCTTTTGGGTAGGTTAATGTTGGGTACATGCGCAGAAGCGAACAGGCGGTCTACCTCATCTTTACTCTGTGGATGCAACAGCTCAGTTAAATTTATCTCCTAGCGTAATGTGTGAATAGAAGCAGTAGTCATCGGCCAGTCTGTAGAAAACAAGTGATGACTGAGACTCGCGTATTTGTGCGGCTGACGAAGTATGGCTCCAAGATGGAAGTCCCAGCTTGGCCTTTTTACAATTGTGCGACAGCTTGTCGGCGACACGACACTCTGCGACCGTCGCACACTACCTCTCGTCCATCCATTGTACAATATTGCGATTTTTTTTTGTAACCTACCTTAAAAATAAGAGGAGAGTCGGAGGTCCTGGGTAGGTACGCAGGGAAGGTTCTAACTACAAGGGCACATGCTCGCGGCTTGACTGGGATTGGGCAAAACGTGGTCGCGATTGGGGCCATGTTTACCTCCCGTGCTAACTTAACCTGAACTACAAAGGATGGGGGGAAACCGGCATAGGCACCGTAAAAACCCTTCGACAGAAAATAATTGCGAGATTGCATGCAATTTATGAAGTAGAAGAAGATTTCTACTAGAACAGAGGATGGGATAGGATAAACTTTATTGAAAAGGTGTTTGAAACACTAGAAGTGAGAGATTGGTCGGGAGGGCTCTCTTTCTTTTGACGATCGCGCTGGAATTTGATTTTAACCAGGTAGGCGGGAGCCTTAAGCCGGCCCCACACGATACCCATTTCCGTAGTTATTTTCCTAACCATTTTCTGCTTGCGTTTCTACTCCCGTGTAAGTTACAACAAACCNTCCTTTCGCCATCAGCTGGTGCGTCAAGTGGAGGCTGTTTTATTTTTATCAACACGCTGTCAGCTAATCCACCTGCAATTGTACTGTAATGCTAAACAAATTTTAAGATATTTTAGACTGACATCTGCCTAAAAAAAATTAGTAGGTTGTAAAAGTAACGTGTAACGAAATTTTTTTTAAGTTATTTTATGTGGTACATTATTGCTGTTTATAATTTATACTATTGTTAGGGAACGTTTATTTCTAAAATATCTTCGTCTAAAACCAATAATACGCAAGTAACTACACAGTGCGATCGGATGTCTGTGGTTGTTTGCTAATCAAATAGATTNCGTCTAAAACCAATAATACGCAAGTAACTACACAGTGCGATCGGATGTCTGTGGTTGTTTGCTAATCAAATAGATTTGTTTTTAAAGTAGATAATTTGAGCTGTGTATCATGATTAATGTTAACACACACACTTAAAGCCTTATTTTTTAATATTGTGATATTTTCACCTTCTTTTGGTCTTATAACCGTAAAAGCTTGTTCAATTACGGAAAGTACAAGATTGATTATTATGCTTGTTAAAAAGATAAATATTTAAATAATTTAATAATGTTCCAATTGGTTGCGTAAATGTCCGTTGTACATAAATGTGAATACAGTACCTTGTTTTTTATACATAAGCAGTGTCGTTACTAACATCATTTTCCATACTAGTATTCGTACTCAGAAACTTAAATAAATGCAGTCTTCAGGAAAAAAACAAACAATCTTCTTACTTTTTGGATGTACCACAAAGCACCTACATATAATATTTGATTGCATTTGTACTCCTGCCAACTGTGGAATGTCAGCTAGTTGTTTTTACCTGCCATTTGCAATTTTCTGTTAACACTTTAGGTATGGTGTGGGTATGAACTGATTCATTCTTTCTTCTCTTCTGCTATAGAAACTTTTATACCTTCTGTTGTGCCCATGGGTATAACACAAGGTAGTATAAATTGGGTATCGTGCAAGGAAGGCGTTAAAGGCGCAGCCTACTTGGAGGTTTTTTTTTAGCGCGTTTGAGGAAGGGAAGTGCGGGAGCGATAAGGACTACGCTGACACGCGCGCCTTATGTCCCTTCGCTCCTACGCGCAAGGCGCTGAACTGGCGTGCAGTGTTCTCGTCGTGCTGCGTGTACCTATGGGACTTTAAGCGGCGACGCTATCATTTTATTGGTGGAAAGTCTGTAGCAAAGTTCAGTGCAGGTACCTATAATAATTTCCCATGATTGCAACCAGTATATTATGAGATACAACAGTGTGAAAAACTATGTTTTTAGCTTTGTTGGAGGGCTCCGTAATAGCATTTTTAGTGTGCATAATGTATTAAGAGTATTATACGTGTCTCTTCTGAAGTGTATTTTCTTTCTGTACATTGGTGTCATGGGGACACGTTTAATTGTTTAGTAAAAATAAAACACGTATTTCAAAAACACTGCAGCGCGATTAAAGCGACAGGTAGGCGGCGCCCTTCTGGGCTGTCAAAGTCTTGCTTCCTCCCGTGCTGAAGCTGTTAAGGCGACACATGTCGCGAAACTTGCTGCGCCCCGCCCCACCCCTCCCGGGAACGGTTGTCCCCAAGGTCTCGTGCTATCTCCAGCTGTCGCACTGCCCTCTTTCCTGTCGCTGGCGAGGCTCCGACAGCCTGTNAAACACGTATTTCAAAAACACTGCAGCGCGATTAAAGCGACAGGTAGGCGGCGCCCTTCTGGGCTGTCAAAGTCTTACTTCCTCCCGTGCTGAAGCTGTTAAGGCGACACATGTCGCGAAACTTGCTGCGCCCCGCCCCTCCCGGGAACGGTTGTCCCCAAGGTCTCGTGCTATCTCCAGCTGTCGCACTGCCCTCTTTCCTGTCGCTGCGAGGCTCCGACAGCCTGTGACTGTGCGATGTGACTAGTGATGAGGTTAATCGATGTTTATAATATATTTATCTATTATAGTTAAGTAATCGTAAGTAATCAATATTGATTTTGATAATCGAAACAACAGTCGATTATAAAAATTATCGTCACTGCAAAGTTAATTTTTGAAAAATATTATTGGAATGAAAACAGTTGAGTTATGATGTTTCTTGTGCACTTAAAACAGTAACGTAATTCATTTTTACCATATACAGTAAAATCCCGATATTTCGCATCCCGATTATTCGTATANACTTAAAACAGTAACGTAATTCATTTTTACCATATACAGTAAAATCCCGATATTTCGCATCCCGATTATTCGTATAGCCCGCCAATTCGTACAAATTTGCCGGTCCCTTGAGAAAATCCCTTTAATTAGTAAAAAAAACAATGCATTCCGGTCTCCTCGATAATTTATACGTATTTATTTTGGTGCTCGATCTCAATTAAAACGTCTTATAATTCTTATTTCCAACTTAAAAATCTTGTTAACTCGTAATTTTTTTAACCCTAGACTGTCCACCAGTTCTAGATTTATGCAATTCGGGCAGGGTAAAAAAGACCGGAAGGGTACTGAGGGACGTAGGAGGGTTTGAAGGGCAGATAATGACGCAGAGTAGGCTGTGAGGCGATGTGTCTGTGATTCCCAGAACTAAGAGGCGCCTTGGTGTCCGGTCTACGGTTATGAGAGGGTAGGAAGGAGCAGAGCGAGTGAAAAGTTAGTCAGTTTGGTCTTAGCCATGCCTCCGAAAAGAGCTAATAAGTGTCTTTCCATTAGAGAGAAAAAAAAAAGAAATCATTAATACAGTGGCCGGTGGTGATAAAAAAATTGACGTGTCCAAACTTTATAACGTTCCTCCTTCCACAATAACATCAATTCTGAAGAACAAGGACAAAATCACTTCCCAGACGTTGAACAGCAAAGTAAAGCGCTTTAAGACTGGTAAGTATCGTGTTGATCTTCTCTTAAAATTTTTCACCAAACGCGTAGCACGGAATTCGAATGTACCAGTTGGAGGAAACATTTAAAGAGAAAAAGCAAACGTTTTCGCAGAAAAAAGGGGAATTAAATTCTTTCGTGCGAGTGATGGTTGGTTTGATAGGTTTAAATAAAGGCACAGTATAAAATTTAAGAAGCTTATTAAGGGAAGTGCGAGTGTATCGGCCGAGGTTTGTTCTGAGTGGAAAGACGAATTGGGAGAAATGATCGATTCTTATGAGCCCAAAAACATTTTTAATGCCGATGAGACGGGGTTATTTTATAAGTGTCTCCCCGACCGATCAATGTGTTTTAAGGAAGAAAAGTTTAATGGCGGAAAAAATATTAAAGAACGTGTGACCATATTATTGGCCGCCAACATGGATGGATCTGAGAAATTAAGACAGCTCATGATAGGCAAATCAGCCAAACCAAGATGTTTTAAAAACATAACAACTTTTCCGATGACCTATCGTGCAAACAAAAAAGCGTGGATGACGGGCGAATTATTCATGGAATGGATACGATCAGTGAATGCTGATATGAAGAAAAGGAAAGGAAAAATTCTACTTTTCATGGATAATTGTACGGCCCACAACAATGCCCCACCGCTCAGTCATGTTAATGTTGTGTTTTTGCCTGCCAACACCACTTCTAAGCTGCAGCCTCTAGACCAGGCCATAATTAAAACAGTTTAAAACCTTTTACCGCAAGGAATTAGTGATGCAACTCCTTGACAGCATCGAAAATGAGAAGGATCATAAAACCACCTTATTTTCAGCCATGAACATTGCTCACAAGGCGTGGCCAAGTGTTAGCGAAAGCACAATAACAAACCGTTTTCGTGCTTGTGGATTCACGAAGGTGGAACTTTCATCAGCAGTTACTGAACAAGACTTAGAATGCCCTGTGAATTGGAATTGTCTTCCTCAAAATGAAGAAAATTCTATAACATTTTGACGATGGCCTAGCGGTAGCGGGGATTCTAACTGATGACAAAATTTTGGCTCCATCTCAGGACATTGATGGTGAAGGTGATGACGAAGATGATGTGCTGACAATTACACCTAAAGTGGCTAAACAATACATCAACAACGTGCGCCATTTCTTAGCGAAACCAGACGTTGGCGATGAAGTATTTTCTGCTTTGAACATGCTTGACAAAGCCATCGACTATACCCGTCTGCAAGGCTTGCACCAAAAGAAAATTACAGATTTTTTTAACATAAATTTTTAATGTGTTTTTAATTTATGTAATTATTGATTTGTATATACATATGTATACATAATATGTAGCCATGCGTTTATCATTACATATTAATGCAAATTTGCATTAGTCTTGTTATTATGTTTTTTTTGCTCCCGATTATTGGCAATCCCGTTAATGTGAATATCCCGATAATTCATATTTAACATTCAGTCCCTTGACAATACGAATTATCGGGATTCTACTGTACATGTTTAATTATTTTCTGTTTTTAAATATTTGTCTAATGTTTTTGACATTATGATTTGTGAAGAAAAGTGTCATGGCGCTGGCTATTCCAGCGTATGCAAACATTTGTTATTAAGATGCAGCTTATGTTTTTAAGTTTGATATGATGATTATTTATTATGTTTGTATTACAGTAAACATTCAACAACATATGTGCGTACTGTGTGTTCGTTCGTATTGAACTTTGCTTCCAAAACTTTACAAAATGTATGTAATATACTGAATAATGTCGTTGAGTGAGTAAGACTGGTATTTTATTTCTTGCTAGTATCCAGTTATTTTTGGACTTTAACAAAAAATTTTACGTTTTTGCTTTTTATTTTATTTATGTTATGAACAAACTCAATGAAGTGTCCCAAGAGCAGTTCGTTTGTTTTGAACTATTTTGTTATGAACAAAACTGATGTGTATAATACGTATAAAAAGACTATCAAATATTGCGGAAATACATCAAATCTCTCGCAGCACTTTAAAAGAATTCATGATATTGATTCAAGTAATAACAACAACTATTCTGCTTCTGATGTACTACATCAAGATTCTGTTGAGAAAACAGCAAAGCAGCCAGTACAGACAACACTTGTAGTTTCCAAAATAAGTGCAGCTAAATAACCAACAAAGAGAAGATATTGATAAAGCAGTATTAAAAATGGTATGTTTGGATTACCAACCACTAAGTAACGTTGAAGATAAAGGTTTCTTGCATTGTAATAAAGTCTTACAAAATACCATCTTGAACTCCGACAGCCCTGTTTATACTTCTGATCATAAAACCTTGACGACAAAAGTTCTGAAAGAGGAATATAATGATAAAGTAAATACTTTAAAGAACACTTTACTTGACACAAAATATGTATCAATAACCACAGATAACTGTACAGCAACACAGCATATTTAACAGTTACCGGACACTTTATTTTCAAAGATGAACTTTGTGGATATGTCTTAGGTATAAAAGAAATAACAGTGTCTCACACTTCTGAAAACATATCAGCAAAAATCAAAGAAATATTAGAAGGATTTCAAATCTTCGACAAAATTGCGGCTGTCGTCTCAGATAATACATCAAATATGAAAAATGCTATTAACAGCCATTTGGATAAATATCACCATCCATGCGTTGCCCGTACATTGAACCATTGTGTGAAGGAGGCTTTGAATTCTGATCCATCGCTTCAAGAATTAATTTTAAAATGCAGAAAAATCGTCGGGCACTTAAAGCACAGACACACTGCTCGTGAAAATTTGAAAAGAAGTCAAGAACAACGGAACTTACCCAGTTTAAAATTAAAGCAAGACGTGGACACGCGTTGGAACTCAGTTTGCACAATGTTTGAAATATTAATGGACTTGAAAGGGCCATTGTCATTATCTTTATCAACCTTGCTGAATGCTCCAGAACCACTAGATGGCAATGAGTGGAATAAAATTTGAGATTGTGTTTCCATTTTTAAACCAGTATTGGAAGTAACAGAGTAGCTGTCTGGAGGGAAATACCCAACATTTTCTACCATAGTTCGTCTAATTCGAGGATTGCAATTCAATATAAATATATTGACTCCAACGACTGAAACAGCCAAACTACTTGACACAATTCAACGTCGTGTAGGTGCCTTAGAAACCAATAAGCATGTTAGTAGTGCCTCTATCTTGGATCAAAGATTTAAAAAAGTTGCATTTGGCTCCGATTCTAACGCAAACAATATACAAAAACAAATATTGGATGAAACGGCTGCTGAACTCAGACGTCATAGCATAAATATGTCTTCCATTGCCCCCTAGACGAATGGTCAAGTCGCTTGCACTTCGAGTACTAGAATATCTGGATGGGACCATTTTGGTAAAAAAAAAAATAGACCACACTGCTTTGGCCACTACTACATCAAGCAATATAATTGAATTGTGACAATATTGTGAACTTCCACTACAAGACAGAACAGGGAACCCCCTTAAATTTTGGGAAAATACGAAAATATAATTTCCAGTGCTGTATGAACTACACCTGAAATATTACACTATTCCAGTCACATAAGTGCCAGCCGAAATGGTGTTTTCTAAAACTGGTCAAATAACTAATATAAGAAGAAACCGCCTTGATGCAAAAAATTTGAATGCTATCATATTCCTAAATGATTTTTGGTCAATGTTTAAAAATCAGTAGGCCTAATACTCTTATTTTGCGAAGGAAAGTGTATACTGTTTTCAATGTTTGTCTGTTGCTTGTGATTCAAGTGAAATGTAAAAACAGAAAGTGACGTGACCTTAACAGCTGTTTATTAATGTGCAACTTTGTAAATTTGGGATTCATGTTTGTCAAAAGATTCAACTTTAACAGTTACCATAATGTTAAATTAAATCTTTTTATCCCCAATATAGCTCCCCACAGATATCTGAGAAATACAATACAATTATCGTCAAATAATCGATTGATAATATATTATTAATCGATTAAGGTATATATGAAGAATCGATCAATCGATGGTACGAAATAATCTGTTTGCCCCATCACTAAATGCGACTGCGTCACACGCTGCAAAACAAGCACGAGCAGCTGTGCGGCAGAAACCTCCGTCTCGGAGATCACACTGCGGCGACAGCACTGTCTGAAAAATTTCCCCTCGAGGTTCCCGGCGTTTTTACTCGCTCTCAATACGATACGACGCGGGCGCCCCGGTCCGGATATTTGAACTGCACAAAAAATGTCCCCCCCCCCCTCTTGGGAGCAGACGGGTAGGGCGACAAGTTTCTTTTAAGGCTCGGCTTCACCTATTATGCAGAAATTCTTTGTTTTCGTGTCGTCATTTCAGTTACAGAGGTAGTAATGGAAATGTTTGATCATAGAAAATGTACACTTTACTGGTTGTTTAATACTTTGGTATCTAATTTGAACAGTGTGTTATTTCCTGCTTGCACAAACACAGCAATGTTCCTGACTTTTTACAACTAGCAGATAACACACAATTAAAATTAGGCACAAAAATATGAAATTGTCAAAGTAAATTTTCTATAATCTTACATTGTCTGTAATTACCCTAATCCAAAATTATGACACGAAAGGGTGTGAAGCCGAGCCTTAAAATAAACTAAAGGCCCCCGCCTGCCTGGAAATATTTTCCGCGTTCGAGACCGAGAGGCGCAGAAGCGATAAGGACGATTGTTCCACGCGCATCAAGTGCGCCATCGCCACTAAGAGCAATGCTCTGAACTGACGTGCAGTGTTCTCGTCGCACTGCGTGTACCTATGGGACTTTCAGCGGCGACCCTATTATTTTATTGGTGGGAAAGTCACTAGGAAGGTTCACTGCAGGGCCTTGAGTAGTTTTGTATGTATCTGACACGTATATTCTGGGATAAAGCGTTTTGAAAAAGCAGTTTTTAGCCATTTTATTATATCAGCACATTGGACGCACGTTTAATAGTTTCGCAGAAAAACGTGAATTACTAACATTCTAAAACGCATTTCAAGCACCAGGAAGGCAGGAGCCTTAATGAAAGCATCCTGCCAAGGCCGTGTGCAAGGGAGGGGTTCTAGGGTTAAGTTAAACCCCTCCCATAAAATTGCAAGACGTAAAAAAAACATTAAAAAAATTATAAACTAACTGTGCCAATGTCAATTTTAATTATCCTCGAAGTAATTATACTATTTGGTCTTCCTTTCAATATTTAATAACTTGGGCTGTACTAGAAAATTATGTTCATTGTGAAAATTACATGCAAAGTTAATATAGCATTGCACCTATCTGTATCCACCACCTCCCATTTTCAAATCCTGTGCACGGACCTGATCCTGTCCATAACTAACCAGTATCATAGGCGTTGAGTACGGGTGGGGGGTGCCCACTCCCTCTTATTTCAATAATCAGAGACGTCATCCCCCCGTGGTTTCATTGGCCGCTGCAATTTAATCAACGTCACTCACCTGCTTGATTTTCTTAAGGGAGATTGGCCACTCCACCACTGAACCAATATTACTGGCTCAAGAATTCTTCTGGGCGTGCCAGACATATTTCCTGCCAATGACTTAAGTCGGTCAAACGCACAGTAACCTGCAGTTCAGTCTGTCCTTTAATAATAACACGAATTTTGCAGGTCTCTACCAATAAGCACTAAGTTTTAATGCTACCCATAAATGTCAGTAGTTTGTGGATAGGCTATCTAGAACACTTTTTTAATTTGCCTGTTACACAGTACCTACATGCATGCGTATGTATTAATACTGCATTATGAACAGTACACTTGGTTTCAAGAATAATCTCATTTCTTATCCAGTGCTAAATCAAGCTCCAAGGGGTTTGTGAAGCCGAAGCAGCCTTGGCCCCCTCCATCTTGGGTACGCCATTGGCTGGCTGTATGATGCGAGTTCGAAGTGAAGCCATGCTGTGTGTTTCAAGTCTAGAAGCGCTAGAGCGCTGTAAGGACGACACGAGCACGCCTATCAGGCGCTTCGTCGCCTCTACGCGTGAGGCATCAAACTGGCGTGTAGTCTTTTTCGTTGGACTTTAATCTATGACGCTATCGTTTTATGACTAATGAATAATGATACATATAACACCACAATCCTCAACTAGTACATTCAGAACAAGGATTCTCAGAGTTAAACATGATCGAAAAAAAAAAAACGCTTATTTTAGCCTTTTTAAGCGGTAAAATAATCGTGGAACTGACATGATATACACACAGAACTTTAAGATATGAATCTAATAGTATTTTAATAGAAAATACGTCTTTTTAATAGTTTTTGAATCCGCCGTCAGCTATTTCCTAAATGGTGGGTGTCAAACAACACGAGGTATTGCAACAAGTATCGCTTTCTCTCTTTATTCTTTCGTATTCTTAGTGAGCAGCGAGGACAGTGTAGGTTATTTTTAACGTCTTTACGATGACGTAAGCGCGAGAGCAGGAAAAAGGCGTTCTCCAAGCCAACTTGAGCCGTGACTCAATTTAAAAAAAACACTGTCCAGAGAGCACACTTTCGCATTACCTAAAGAGAGCTCTATCGTGCTCTCTGCACTCTCGCTGTATCAGTTTGGAGTGATGCCGTCTCTTCGGCAAACAAAACCAAACATACGGTGAAGAGCCGTACGCTTACACTACACGAACAAATAAAATAAGTTATAGACTGTTCACGGTACATACGCACTTTTGAAAACCCTCACGCCAAAAATAATAACCAATGTTATTTTATTATGGNATAGACTGTTCACGGTACATACGCACTTTTGAAAACCCTCACGCCAAAAATAATAACCAATGTTATTTTATTATGGCCTCAGACGTTAACTTTTGAGTGCAGTGAAATATGTGCAGTGTGTGTATTACTTATACTTCAATGTTTATGTAAACGAGTGGCAAAAAGATACAAAGTAAAACATTTATAGTACTTTTGTGGAAATAAGTTGTCTTTGCAAACATTCTACGCATCCGCCGTACCCAATTGTAAATTAACATTGCGAATGCCAAAGAGCGTAAAACATCGCAGCAAGTATATGTACAACTTAGTTTCCTTGAACTTTCATATTTTCTCGGCGCTGTAGGGACGACCATATGTGTAGACACGATAGCGGGAGAACGAGAGAGCGCTCTTTAGACGAAGAGAGACTGCCTGAGACACGACCTAAGGCAATGTCTCAATTTTTCAGAGAGCGTTCTTTCGCATTATTCGAACAGAGAGGAAGGGGACACTTCCGTGTGCGATCGTTCTCTCGATGGGAAGATGCACTCTCCTTTTGGTTTAGTATACAAGGATAACACGTAAAATACGCGCCGACAGATACGTAGACAACCAAACAAGTAACTACCAAGTGCGTTTTTTAAGAATTTAAGCAATTGTGTACAAATGAAATTAATTGTCAGGTGTTCGGAGGGCTTGTAATAAATACTGATTATTTGCTTAGACTATTACACCCTACCACCAGTTAAAATAAAATATAGTTTACATATTTTAATTTCTTTGAAATATGATTTACAATTCTAAGCATTAAAATTGTAGCACCAAGAAGGGTGCACCTGAAGGTCACCACATTGCGGAAATGCATAGAGCAGGGTAGGAAAATGACATGATTAGTTGTTCAACCAAGTANTTAAAATTGTAGCACCAAGAAGGGTGCACCTGAAGGTCACCACATTGCGGAAATGCATAGAGCAGGGTAGGAAAATGACATGATTAGTTGTTCAACCAAGTAGCACAGCACGTGCGCCAATGGCACCACTGATAAGCGGTATATAAGTGGAAATCGGACAGCCGCTGAGAGGTAGTGTTTCCCCGCCGTTCGTGTGCACACGGAGTGAGCATACCGCATCGATGAACACGAAAATCATACGAACAGGCTTATTTCTGCCTTTGGTCGCGGGAGAATCGTGGCTTATCTAGGTTGTGGAATACCCTACCACGATATTGGTTTTCGCGTTGGAAGAAATGCAACCAATAAAGTGGATATGGGATCAGTGGGTTAAGGAGGGACGGGTTGAGCGGAGAGCAAGACGGCAATGGGCCTATCGCACCAAGGAGCGCGAGGATAGACATCGGGTGCGCATGGAGATTACGGACCTTTCAGACAAATAATACTCTCTCGCTCAAGAGTTCAGGCACGTGCACATGCGTCCGCACGTATGGTTCGTCGCCATCTGCAGCATCGGGGTATCTTGTGCAGGCACCCATTACTGTGGCTGCCACTGACTGCTGAAATTGTGCGGGAATATTGGGCCTGGAGAGACTAATAGCATGCCATCGTTTTCTCCGACCAATGCTGCTTCTACTTGTAGCACCTCGATGGTAGCATCCATGTCTGGCGGCACCATGGTGCACGCCTGGCCGAGTCCTGCATTATGCACCGTCATACCGGCCCACCACATGGGGTACCACCGGATTCCGGTCCCACTCGCGCCTGGTCGTATCGCTGGCACACTGACCAGCAACCATTACATCGTGGAAGTGTTTGGGTCGGTTATTGTCCCCTATCTTCAGGGCCAACCTGGGACCCCGTACCTACAAAGCAATGCATGAGCGCATGTGGCAAACATCGTCCGATGATTCCTGGGTGACCACCATGTCACACTGCTTCCTTTTCCTGCTCTTTCACCCGATCTCTCGCCCATCGAAAACGTGAGGTCCATTATCGGACGACTGGACAGCCACAAGACACCCGTGGCCACAATGCATGAACTTTGGGCACGCATACAAGCTGCATGGGCGAAGTACCCCAGGCGGACGTCAAAAGTCTCTTCCTCTCAATGCCGCGTCGTGCAGCAGCAGTTCACTGCCTCTCATGGTGGGCCCACATAGTACAGATCCCCCCGTGTTCTGTACGTCATGCCAAGCTGCAAGAGTAATCATGTTACATGCGTATGATGGGTATTCTGTTAAAATAAATTTGGTTGCGATAATTTATGTCATTTTGGTGTTGCAATTCTAATGGTCAGCAGCGTATTTTAAAACATTTCAATCAGCCTTTTGCAGTAACCCAAAATTAGAGTTGTAAATAAATGTGTATGACCTGTGCCTGTGTGTGCACGATAAAAGAACGTGCAGCAACGTTGTTCTCTCGCTCCTCCGCATCTCCCCGGTACAATAGGGACAACCAGAAAACACTCTTTGCCAGACAAACTATTACGTTTTTCCGTGCGCTGGGATACTCTCATTAACCGCCTAGTTAAATTCTACATTCGTTTTGAAGGCCTTGTCTCCATTCACCTACAGAGCAAACTCTTATGCTCTGTGATCGTACTCACCTTCATTTTAATCTCTCTCTGTCCCTCATTCATTTCTCTCAGTCACTCATTCATTCTCTCGCATTTTGTCATTCCTCTTTCTCTTTTTGTCATTCATTCATCTCTCTTTTTGTCATTCTTTCACTCTCTCTCTCATTCATTCCTTCTCTCTTTTTGTCAAACGTTCTCTCTCTTTGTAATACGTTTTCTCTCTCTTTGTAATACTTTCCCTCTCTTTGTCATGCATTATTTTTGTTATTTATTCTTTCTCTCTTTGCTATTCATTCTTTCGCTCTTTGTTACTCATTCTTTCTCTCTTTGTTATTCATTATTTGTCTCTTTGCTACTCATTATTTTCTTTGTTATTCGTTATTTCTCTCTTTGTTATTCATTCTTTCTCTCAGCCAGTCACTCAGCCTTTCTGGTCCACCCTCTGTCTTTTTCTGACTGTGTGTTGTACGTTTGAATTTAAATAAAAAATTTCACTGAAATACTGACATTTTTTATTATTAAAGTACCTACAAGTAAAACATGTTTTAAAAATCAGGCAAGCATTACGCCGTAAAGTAGAATAGTTATTAAAAACTGAAGCAATGACCGACCACTGTGTCAACCTAGAGGGATGGCGCTCCTGCTGGCTGAAAGTAGCGGGGG
>NQII01000581.1:670519-699288 GCA_002778355.1 Clitarchus hookeri | reverse complement strand
CTGGGTACGCCCATGTGTAACAGTCGTCTTGAGAACGCGTGGTGTATAATATTGTCGGTGAGTTATTATTGACTCGTAATTTTCAAAAAAATTACACTTGTCTGTCGTCTGAGGGCATTTGAACGCTGCCCGCTTGTTGGTAACCCATAGACTAAATATGAGGTAGATCGATCTCGCTTGCTGTGCACAGCCAGTCTATGCCCTAATATTGAATTGCTTTTCTGCCAACACGACTGGGAAAAACAGCGCGGATAGGAAGAGGTTAGAATAGTGTTTAGTAAACAAGTGCCCTGATATGTTTTTACACTTCCTCTAACCAATTTGTAATGTATTTTGATTAAATTAAAATTGGCAAAAGCATTTTATTAATTTTATAGTGTTTGTAACTTAAAAATTAAGATATAAACAAACACGTTCATCACTGTTGACCATGTGACTGACAGTTGTGTTGTTTGGGGTAGGTCAATGTTGGGTGCATGCGCAGAAGAAGAATAATTGGTCTACCTCATCTCCAGTCTGGGAACCGGAGACGATTCTTGCAATCGGGACGCGGTTGGCGATGGATGCATGTCTCGGAGCGCGGGTTTCGTAACGTCAGGGAAGAAGTTTACTAATCGCTGGCTATTTGTAAACAGTGCGTGCTTTCCGAGCGTCCGGTCCTGTGATGTTACAGTATGTTAGACAATATCCGGTGGTCTTCTTTCATGAGGGCTGGCGAGGTCAATTGCGTTACTGAGGACCGCGAATTTATGGGTGCCATCTGCCCAGGTCGCCAGAAAGAAAGAGAGAGAAAGAAAGAGAGAAAAATGGGGGAGAATGAGAAAAAATAAGAATGTGAAAAAGAGAAGAAGACTATCAGGTTGATTCGATGCGCGCACCTAGGTCGCACTCAGGTCATTTATACTCTATTAGGGAAAACGAATATGCCTACTTAACGAAGATACCAAACGTTCAAAAGTTTCTACGGTCTTACAACTGTTAACATTAAACAATTTTTTTGCATATTTAAAAATAATATTTACTACCTGCGGATCACATTGGTAGTTTTTTCTTTAAATATTTTAGAAACACGGACTTGGTTACATATTTTCATTTTGGTGGTGGTAGCACAGCCGTCTTTGTCTATGTGCCTCTAACATCTGTTATTTCGTGCCAAGTGAATTTTTGTGATAATTTGATTGAAAATGTTAATGAAAGTAGTGTTTCATTTTCATGGTTATAATTATTATTCTCACAAATGCATTTGTGGTTTGAAATAACTGCGGATGAATTACTCAATCAATAATTTTGGCTATAAAACGACGTTATGCGCTCTCTGCCAACATAACGACGTGAACATTTGTAGTTTACTCTGCGTTGCAACGTTGGCAGTACCAATGAACATACTTTGGAAAACAAACAATCAAGACAAGGTTCCCTCGGAGTTCTTCTGTACCCGTCGTCGAGGACGGTTCGGATTTTCGGGCCTGGCGTCGTGGGTGCATTTAACGTTTGGATTATTCGCGAGTTTTCTTGTTTTTACATTTTTTCTGTTTTTGTGGAGTTTTCTTCAGTGATTGTTCACGATTAGAGTTTTTATTGTATTTCTGGATGTACAGGCTTCACTCGTAAGGCCATATGCATTTTTTTTAACGTTTCAAACGAAGTGAAGTGAAGAAGGTTCTCTCGTTACACCGTTGAGTTGCAACTCTATTCTTCAATGCTCCTTCGTCGCCCTTAGTGCTCCCACACTTCTACGCCTCCAACACAAAATACCCCCAACCAGAAGTCGCCTTAGATGGGCGCTTACCTGGAGCTATTTTCGAGTATGCGGCTCAGAAGCGCAAGTGTGACGATACTGCCACGCTCGTCAAGTGCGCCATCGCCTTTACGGGGCGAGGGAAGCGACGCAAGCATGCAACAATGCATTTCGTCTCGCTCTTGTATTGCCTTGTTTTATTTAACATCATCATGAAATTATGTAAACTGGGAAGATACAAAGGGATCTAAAAATAACTTATGTAAAAATAAACACTAAAGTAAAAAATCATCTGACAGGTATGCATAGGGTACAGCATTATTTAATCTCATATTTTCATAATTTAAATGCTATTTCTTTGTAAACGCGCATTTCTTTGGCGATAATACAATTACATTAATTTTAATAATATACAGAACCAAACTGAAGTGAGAATAATTACACCTGTCTAGGAATGATTTGTGATTACGACTCACGAATTCTGTTAGCTGCTTTTCTCTCGAAAATTAGAATTAACTTTTTGCGTGACAGGTATTTTGTTTAAGATTATATACACACTTTTAAAACTTTTAAACTCTCGATATTAAGAATAAAAACACGTTCTTTGTATTGAGTCGGATGCGGCTTGCTGTATTATAAGTTGAATTTAATTACTTTTTAACACAAGCAGCATTCAGATTAACAACTTCGGTCAAGTTTAAAAGCAAATTGTCATTCTACAAATACCTGGCAATTATCACGGCGAAACGTGCTTTTCACTCAACAGTTTTTCGTTTACTCTGCAAATTTAGTAATACACTAATGGGTCACGTAAACATAGAAAATCGATAACAAAGTACTCTCAGTTCAACAATGAGAGTACTTGCACATCTTCGCGAAATTCGTCGTCTCACTCGCACGCCACTGTCCATTTTTTAGTAACGTCCTTCGGGAAACTATTTTAAGTTACTACATTTACGTTTTTTGTCGCTTATTGTGACACCCATACACTGCACAGCTCGGCATTGTGTCAAGAACAATTACACACAGCATCAGGCGAAAAATGTTCTACTTCGAGAAAAACGTTTCTTGTTACCGGCGCATCTTGCCGTCTCCACCCCAATATGACGTCACAGAGGGAGAGGGAGGGCAAAGGAGTTGAACATGCGCATGACTTCACCTTACTTCCTTCCATCATGGCTCGTGGATGGTGGAGGGAGGGAAGAGGCGACGGGGGCTTTAGAGCCGATGGGGGTGAAGCGTGTTGAGTATGGAGCATCGTCAGAATACAAGGGCGGGAGAAATGGGAGATCCCCGAGAAAACCCGCCGAACAGCAGCTTCGTCAGGCACGATTCCCATGTGCGAAAACGTGGGAGCGATCCCGGAGAGAATCAAACCAGGTCTGCCTTGGTCGGAGGCGAGTAGTCTGACCACCACACCACCGATGTCCCTCATCATGGCCCGGACATGTCCGAAATTACAATAGGAGCCTGTATTGAACGTTGCAACATACATTCGACCAATAAAATAATATGGTCACCGTTTAAAGTTCCACTACGAAAATAATACACAGCTTCCTAGTTTACATGATGATTTCATGAGGTTACATAAACAAAAGGCAATACAAGAGCGAGACGGATGTACTGTTGTTACATGTTAAATAGTTCAACGTCTTTACGTTTTATCGCTAGGTTAATGTTAAAATTTATGGCAAACCGCTAGTCGACATATTAATAGAAATTTATGTCCCAAATCATTTCACGATTCCACTCGACTGACGCGTGTATAGTCGTGTCATTTAAAATTTTCACATATGGCGGAAATATACAAAATAAGGAGAAAAACAGATATTGAGCAGGGCTTTCAGAAGTGCTCACTTTACCGTGAACAACCTGTGTGCACATAGCCAAGTCATGTGCGTAACTGGACCGCGACATGAAAGCGGTCATTGTGTCATGGACGCTCCGGGAGTTTTACGCACGCGACGCATTGCAGAGGTGTGGCCTACAACACAACTTTAAAAAAAAAACATGGCAAAGTGCTAACGTACTTACTNTCATTGTGTCATGGACGCTCCGGGAGTTTTACGCACGCGACGCATTGCAGAGGTGTGGCCTACAACACAACTTTAAAAAAAAAAACATGGCAAAGTGCTAACGTACTTACCTTTCTGTCCTTTTTGGTGCGGAGGGACTTCCTGCTGACAGGCGTGGAGGCCATTGTTTCACGCGAACTGCTCGATNTTTTCTGTCCTTTTTGGTGCGGAGGGACTTCCTGCTGACAGGCGTGGAGGCCATTGTTTCACGCGAACTGCTCGATGCGCGGAAACGTGCGACGAGGCGGCCGACTGCAGCGAGGTCGGTTATCGTTATGATAACAAACGATAACGAGCCGCGAGTCGCCTGACACTCGTCGCGCAGTTGCTCGCAGGCGGCCAGAGGCGCGCGTCGCACAGGTGGCAGCCACGTCACGTCACTCCTACAACCACGCCCACCTGCACCCAAACAATGTCAATTATTTATTTATACTGGCTGCAGCAAAATTCAATACTCAAACTTCTAGGGATCTTAGAAGAGGCCAAAACATGCTTGTCTTATTAAATAATCATAGGTTGGGAATTGATAATTGTAAATTTTGACGCGAATGAAACCATTACATTTCAATTTGATTGTAATATTTTACACGAACTGTTCAAAAGTGCAGCCTGCTCGTTTTCCCGACATCACCCCACGTGACGATATACCTTGGAAAGTTAACAAAATAATTAACCAATTAAAGTTAAAGAAAAAAAACTGATTAAAGTTAGAAGTTAAAATCCGCGCAAATTAACTGGTTTAAGTTAAAACAGAATTAACGGATTAAAGTTAAAAGTTAAAGACCCACAAAAATGTCTACAGTTAAAATTAAGCCTCAAAAAGGATTTCCGACAATATTTATTCAATTATTTGTGTTTGGTGCACATAAGACATTTACAACTCAAATTGCCTGGGCCCGTTCTACAATGCACGGATAAGTAAGAAAACGGACTCGGAAATGCAAGCGGAACAAGCCGACGATTCGGGATGAATTTTAACCATTCTACAATACGAATAAACGTACAGTCTTGCAACTTACTAAATCAAAAATACTCAGCTGTTGCAAGTTACTGATACAGGTTTCGTAATATATACATCTCATTTTGTATATTTTAACGGTGTTTAAAAATGCGTAAATACTACTGCCGAACAATGTTACCTTATTTATTAAAACAAAAATGATAATCGCCACAGCAAATCGAAGCACTTGTTGCCGTGTATACCACAATGGCCACGCAAACGAATATCAACAAACCAACTACTCGATTCCTATTGGCGACACGGAAGAGTTGGGAGATGCCCAGCTTTCTTACTTGTATCAGTACGTTATCCGCGTCCGTATGCGTGTCATTGTGGGTTGAAACGGTGTGTGTTACGCGTCCGCTTCCGTGATCCGTATCCGCGTACGTATCATTGTAGAACGCGCCTAAGTTCCCTTAACTTTCGGCCTGTTCAAAAAATTCTGCTATGCCTGACGACTGTGACATATTAATTTAAACGGAAATGATGAACTAACAATCTTCTACAAAAATAATTTTATATATAACTTTTTAAAATAAACTTCTATAACACAACTTATCACGAAACCAGACCAGTACAGTGACTAGAAAACAATCGAACTGCGTACGCCACGTAGTGAGCACCTCCACACACTATTTACGTAGTGAGAGATTGTATACATAGATAGCGACAGTGGCGCCTCGCCTACCTCACAATCGCATGTGCCAAACGATGAGCCGCAACTCGGTACATAGCAGATGACGTCAGTGTGTCAATGTGTATACCTTGGTGTGTAACTCGTCGGTCCGTAAATAAGTTGCGTATTTTTAATAAGTTTCTCAAGATATTAGTGGCATTTGCATATCTTTCGTTGTCATCTTCTGCCTCCAGGCATTTGCAAAGTTCGCTAACGTTAGTTTTAATCGTTAACCAGGCATTTTGAAAGTTAATAGTTAATTAATTTTAAATTAACTAAGTTAAAATTAGCCACTTTTTTTAACAATTAATTTTAATTATTTTTTTAAATCGTTAATTCCAAGTTTGTCTACAACACATGCTTGAGGTCTTGTATTGAAAGAGGAGGCCGCAAATTTGAACAGTTTTTGTAAAAGACTACAATTAAATTTAAATTGTTTCATTCCCGTCAATATTTACCTCAATTATCAATTTCTGACCTATGGTTATTATTTAATAAAACATATCTGTTTCGGTCTCTTCCAACATCCCTGGAAGTTAGAGTATTACTTTTTGTTACATCCGGTATCTATACACTGAATATGTTCCATTGAGTCACAACTCACTTGTTTTTAGGAACTGAAGACACAAGTGGATGAAGGTGTTATGTTACATCATCAAAGTTCTGAATAAATTGACGTCGGAGTTTCTTAAATGTAATTTTCCTCAGTATTGGTCTATCTTATTTATAGTATGTCTGAAGTGGTTATTCGAGACCGATGATGCAATGTGAAATATAGGTAATTACATAACACATTCATTCATGGTGGAAAAATGGTAACAAAAGATCTTCATCCACTCGTGTCTTCAGTTATTAAAGAGCAAAACAGAAATTTTCACAAACCTCTACAAACTTAATTTTATTAAATGTACAAGATGACACAGAATATACTGGATGCGTAATAATACCAAATTCATGTAACGTCAATGTTACTTAAATTACTTATACTAGGGAAACATAAAAATTAAAAATCCACTTCAGTATTGCACATTACTTAGCTCAATATTCTCAAACCGCATATAATGTATAAATAATGTATAACGGTGTATTATAAACAACCTATTGGTTCAAGTGCATAGGTACTTATAATAATAGCAACATATATTTGCAGTCAAGTTATTACAGTTTTCAAAATAAAGCACCGAAAAGTCGAACATTTCGGAATATGGGAACTCAAGTTTCTATACTCCTAATTAACTTCGCCAAATAAATTACATGTCATGTGATCTACGTCATATACACATGTTAAATAAGTATCAATGATTTTAACAATGTGTACTCGGGCACTGGTGTCCTGAATCCCTTTTAAAATAGCCACTGATGTTTTTGCCAGCATATTTTTATTCATCAAAGAGAGACTAATAAAAATTAATATTATTTTCTCTCGGACGAATAAAAACATCAATACTTATTTTTAAAGGGATTCAGGATACCAGTACCTACCCGAGTACCCACTGTTGAATATTCTTGGTACTCAATTAACATGATGTGTATATGATGTAGATCACATGACATGTAATTTATTTGGCAGAGTTAATTAGGAGCATAGAAACTTGGGCTTCCATNTGTATATGATGTAGATCACATGACATGTAATTTATTTGGCAGAGTTAATTAGGAGCATAGAAACTTGGGCTTCCATATTCCGAAATTTTCAACTTTTCGGTGCTAGATTTTGAAAAGTATAATAATTTGACGATACATATATACATTTGAGTAGTCCTTATACAAATCTCTTTCAGATAATGAAATAAAAATATATCGTGAAATAATATCTTATGGCTTTAAGGGGATTCCCTAGTAAAATATTATATGTAAAATGAGTGTCTGCGCGTATTAACATCTCAGCTAATTAATGTCCTGAGAATACATTCCCCATCCCCCAGTAGAGGCAAGAAACAATTGTGTACAGTCGCCACTTTTTACTTCTATGCTATTTAACACCCTAAAAGAGAAAACTGGCGCAAATGGGTAAAGATAGCATTTAGAACTTTCCTATGCCGTTGTGACACATCTAATTTGCCAGAAATGTAACTTTCCGAGAATTCATATTGCAACCTTGGTATAGGGCCCGTCGTAAAGTGTCCCTATGGCCAGACGTGACCTTGAGATGTTTAAAATTGTTTATTATGGACTAGCTAACCCTGCCACGCGTTGCTGTGGCATAAACGATTTTGGTTCTATTCATGTCTGTGAAATTAATTGAAAGGAAGTACATGTATTTTCAAAATCTTTATTATCGAAGTACTTGTTTGTATATAATGTTTTTAGTTTTACCATCTTCCGCGCGTATGAATAGGTTGTGTGGTTTTCCTACTCTAGAACACGACACATACAATTGGCCGTACGAAAAACATTCTGTTTCTAAATATATTCCGCACATTTGCAATGACTGCCCTAGAATTTTATTTATTGTCATTGCAAATGCCAATCTGACTGGAAACTGTGTTCTTTTAAATTGAAGGGGAATTTCTGATGGAATAAATGGTATTCTGGGAAGAAGCACATCTTCTCATTTGAAAGCACCTTTCAAGATGGTAGCTTCTATAGTATTGCCAATCATTTTTTTTATTGCAAAGCGTGTGCCGTTGCAATGTTTTGGTGGATTGATGTTAAGAAGTAAAATGACTGGCACTCCTATTTTCAATTTTAATATATGTGGAGGCAATCCTGGAACATCAAGCGAATTTAGAAATTCTGGCGGATAATTTACCACTTCATTTTCGTGTAATGTTACATCCACAGATTTGTATGTGACATGTTCGCTTGTCGATAAGTATCGACATATATATTAGTGTCGATATATCGAGAATTGACGTACTTATAAGTATCAATATATTGTTATATCGATAAGTATCGTTATCGATATATCATTTTTATATAGATAGATAGATAGATCTGTTGCTAGGTTGCGACTTTACATTGTTGACATTGCATTGTTGATTAAGGGGCTTCCTGACACAAAAGCATTGTAAAAATGAGCTTTTTGCAGATTTTAGTACCTTTGCAGGTAATACANATTAAGGGGCTTCCTGACACAAAAGCATTGTAAAAATGAGCTTTTTGCAGATTTTAGTACCTTTGCAGGTAATACAAATAAAAAAGAAAGGTGTACAAACACTCGTTGGAACGAAATGAAAGTTTATAAAAAAACAGAATGAAAACCGGTTGNAATAAAAAAGAAAGGTGTACAAACACTCGTTGGAACGAAATGAAAGTTTATAAAAAAACAGAATGAAAACCGGTTGATTTTTACGGAAGTTACACACGTCCGAACAAGCGGACACGAGGTTTATATATATATATATATATAGATTCCCCTTAAGTTAAATTCACAATTGAGTACTTAAGAATTAACGTTATCAGTATGACGTACTTAACAACAGATTCTGTGTGTTGTATAATGAGCGGGTCGTGCTCGTTATGCAATATTAGTGTAATTGATCAAACAGGACATGACGGCATAAATGCATTAATGTGATTGATTATGGATCTTATTTGTGAAATATATTCTCAGTAACAAGATCTTCCATCAGTAGGATATATGTATTTCAGTAGGTGAGACGAATGATGGGTTAAATGACGCTGGGTTAGATATACTAGTTATCAGTAAAACGAAAAGAGGCCAGGGTTGTCGCAACTGACGCTAGTTTTCGTTAGCTGGAATTAAAGTATCGGCCGAATCGTAAATACAGAAGNAGGCCAGGGTTGTCGCAACTGACGCTAGTTTTCGTTAGCTGGAATTAAAGTATCGGCCGAATCGTAAATACAGAAGCCCTTGTACGCGATTTGCGATACTACGTAAGTCAGAGGTCATAATTTTTTTCAGTTGTGAACCCAGCCTTAGCAGTGACGTGGGTAACAATGTTTGTGTCTACTGTATACATGGAGTAGGGGTCCGCATAACTGTCAGAAAAATTAGGTTTTTAAGTGGAGAGCATTAGTAGTATACTTGGTGAAATGTGCTATGTGAAGTNTAGGTTTTTAAGTGGAGAGCATTAGTAGTATACTTGGTGAAATGTGCTATGTGAAGTAAAAAAAAAAAAAACCTTTGCATTAGGTACTTATTAAGAAACGCGAGCGCGCGTGTCTATATACATATGCATGTGTGTGATAAAGAATCTTAAATTTGATATTGAAAGCATAATATTTCACTGTATACAGCACATAAACTCATAAAATGTTATTACACAAACTTAAAAATATTTGCACGTATTTTAAAAAGAAGACTTTGTATACCTGTTGAGGGGAGGGGGTTAATTCTGTAACCATCACTCTGTGGTCTTAGCGATCACGGCCACAGAGGATCCCTCAAAACAATACTGGCATCGCCGCCGTTCATCATCATTGGGACGCTTGGCGAGTCTCAGCGCGTGGAGCATGCCAGCAGGGTCGCCGGAGAAAGGGTCGGAAAAGGATGGGAAATGGATGCGTGCGCAGCGACAGCCGTGTACTGGCTGTTCGAAAAACATCAATAGCTAATAATGTACGTGACTGAAGATGGAAGAGAATGGTAACTCGCAGAGATGCAGCAAAGTAATTCACAGCAGAGAACGGGAAATAATAAAGACTCCGATACAGATGACGTTTGCCATGGTTAACCTTTAGTAGAGCCATGGTAAATTCAGTACAGTTAGTTTTTTGGTGGGTAATTTACCTGAAAGAAAAAGAGAAACCTAAATAGCCTATTACTAAAACTAAGTCTACGAGGACTTTTTTTTACGTACCTTATTGTATTATTGTTTTATGAATAACCCCTGAGGCGTCCCTTAGGACTCCTCATGCTAATCTAAGACTATATGTCAACAACGCATACAGCTTGCTAAATTAATTAAACTATAGATAATATCAATCATAAAAAGCTGCGCAAATGCTAACATAATTGGCCTTGCAGTCTTACANAGGCCAGGGTTGTCGCAACTGACGCTAGTTTTCGTTAGCTGGAATTAAAGTATCGGCCGAATCGTAAATACAGAAGTCCTTGTACGCGATCTACGATACTACGTAAGTCAGAGGTCATAATTTTTTTCAGTTGTGAACCCAGCCTTAGCAGTGACGTGGGTAACAATGTTTGTGTCTACTGTATAAATGGAGTAGGGGTCCGCATAACTGTCAGAAAAATTAGGTTTTTAAGTGGAGAGCATTAGTAGTATACTTGGTGAAATGTGCTATGTGAAGTAAAAAAAAAAAAAACCTTTGCATTAGGTACTTATTAAGAAACGCGAGCGCGCGTGTCTATATACATATGCATGTGTGTGATAAAGAATCTTAAATTTGATATTGAAAGCATAATATTTCACTGTATACAGCACATAAACTCATAAAATGTTATTACACAAACTTAAAAATATTTGCACGTATTTTAAAAAGAAGACTTTGGATACCTGTTGAGGGGAGGGGGTTAATTCTGTAACCATCACAATTAACCCCCTCCCCTCAACAGGTGATCTTAGCGATCACGGCCACAGAGGATCCCTCAAAACAATACTGGCATCGCCGCCGTTCATCATCATTGGGACGCTTGGCGAGTCTCAGCGCGTGGAGCATGCCAGCAGGGTCGCCGGAGAAAGGGTCGGAAAAGGATGGGAAATGGATGCGTGCGCAGCGACAGCCGTGTACTGGCTGTTCGAAAAACATCAATAGCTAATAATGTACGTGACTGAAGATGGAAGAGAATGGTAACTCGCAGAGATGCAGCAAAGTAATTCACAGCAGAGAACGGGAAATAATAAAAACTCCGATACAGATGACGTTTGCCATGGTTAACCTTTAGTAGAGCCATTGTAAATTCAGTACAGTTAGTTTTTTGGTGGGTAATTTACCTGAAAGAAAAAGAGAAACCTAAATAGCCTATTACTAAAACTAAGTCTACGAGGACTTTTTTTTACGTACCTTATTAATTAAACTATAGATAATATCAATCATAAAAAGCTGCGCAAATGCTAACATAATTGGCCTTGCAGTCTTACANTATTAATTAAACTATAGATAATATCAATCATAAAAAGCTGCGCAAATGCTAACATAATTGGCCTTGCAGTCTTACATGCAGGGCTAAGGGGGTCTGTGCGCTAAACCCAAAGACGCGCGCTTCCGCTCTATAAACGTAGCGAAGCGATCGGATTCTATTACTTTGACGGTTGAATTACAAAGAAGGCTAGAAGGTGTTATTCTATGATTGGTCGTTCCAATAGTTTGTTGCCCGGTGACGCTATTTTGCAGCTGGAGTTCGCGGTATAAACTACTATTTCACCTCTGCACTCTTAAGTACTCTGTGGGTGAATGCTTGCTGAGGGCTCAGGTGGCAGGAGGGGGGGGGGAATCAAAGAAAACAAAGCTAGTTTTTCAAAAACGCAACCTGATGCTGTGCTCCTTATCATCTTTTGCGCGTTTCCGCGTTTGCTAACACCAATATTGTTGCAAGATACCTGAGGGGCGTATCCGAGTTCGTGAAGGATGGAGGTCTTAATAAAAATAAATTATCTAAATTTGATTGTTAATTTATTTACACAGCTATTATTTACATCATTAATCTATCTATCTCCACTATTAATCTTTTTATTTCTCAATGCGCGCAGTTTTAAATGTCTACCTCAANTACATCATTAATATATCTATCTCCACTATTAATCTTTTTATTTCTCAATGCGCGCAGTTTTAAATGTCTACCTCAACTATGATTAAAGTCCTTATCTATGTGTCTGTTTGGTCATAGTCAATTAACTCACACTCATCATTAACACATGTCCGNTTATGATTAAAGTCCTTATCTATGTGTCTGTTTGGTCATAGTCAATTAACTCACACTCATCATTAACACATGTCCGTCTGTTGCCATCATTTTAAAATGTATTTCACTCACTCATCCAGTCCAATAGTCCCGCCTGCTAGCCGCACTCTTCACTGCAGCGGTGCTCACAATCGCAGATTTTACTCCCGCTGGTCAATTCTCTCGCCACTAGTTGCTCTTCTCGCTCGTAGTCTATCGCTCAGAGTCGCGCAATCTCCCAAACTCCCGTCTCATAAAAACTACTGGCTCGGAGGCCTGTCGCGGCTTAAATGATATCTCTGTGCCATATATGGAAGGTTCGCCGCACCCCGAGTCAAACCGAGAGAAACTAGGTCACTGACCAGAACATTCTTCAGATAAAAGCAGAAATTGAATCTGCTGAAGGTCAGGAGGGTGAGAGCCGCAAAAAAAGGCTTATCGCGGTGGCACGCCGCAGATGGCCTTTGTGACGCCGGCTTTGTANACGCCGCAGATGGCCTTTGTGACGCCGGCTTTGTAAACGCCACCGGAGTATCATATTACAACTCTCTCCTCCACACACTCTTCGCTCGCGCGACATGTAACAATAATTTTAGTACACTTTTGTATAGTCTATTCGCGTTTTCTTTACACTTTTTGAATCAAACCTTTGAAAAATCACCCCATATATCAAGTGTTTGGTTGTTTTCTAATTACGTTATGTATCACAAACATTTTATACTTGTGTTTGTGTAAAATTACTTAAAAGTACCTTATGTTTGGTTAAATTGAAGTTTAATTTATATTTCATATATATATATATTGTAATGTTTAATTTATAATAATACGAATAAAAGTGAGAAAGTAGGTGCGTTGGTAATACCTAGTAAGCAATGGNATTGTAATGTTTAATTTATAATAATACGAATAAAAGTGAGAAAGTAGGTGCGTTGGTAATACCTAGTAAGCAATGGTTCTTATGCGAAAAAATATTACATTGAGTGCGCACGAATGCCGTGAATTGTCCCTTTGGTGTAACTTTCTAGATTAGGTTATGCTCTGTTTTCACGAGGTGGAAGGGCTTCAGAAAAATTTGAAGTAACCGTGAATGTACTATACACAACCAGACCGTCATTAATATCAGCTGCCCCTGCCGCCGGCTGGACCGTGCCACCACCCCACACGCAGCGATCAACTCTAAAGTCTCTTGTCACACTGTCAAATTTTTCCGTCAAACTGCTTCCAATAAGTTTTGTCAAATAAAGTTGGACAGTTGTAATGACATTTAAACGTCATAAACGCCACCATATTTGTCTGAGCAAGTTAGATGGCTTCAGTTTCCATTAAACATTTGAAGATTGAACCGGTTCTAAAATTTCAATGATGTTTGACGGGCTCAGGCAATCAGAATCGTGCACGACAAATATGGACTTCACGAAACTTAAAAATAACGAACAATCGCTGGAAATGAAATAGGCTATGAAGATAATTAATTTGTGTAAGATGCTACCTGAGCATGAATGGTATTGTTACGCACTCACTGCTCCGCATCCCGCTCTCAACGAGTGGAAGTGAATGACAGCGGTTACATGATAGCGGCGGCAAGTCTACGGAATGTTTTGAATTACAGGCGCGCGCTAAACCAAGAGTCACATATCTATTACCAAAAAGCGAGCCGACGCGATAATCCTTTTGCGGCGCGCGCTGTTGACCTCGGTTGTATTGAGTTTCTGTATTTATCTGAAGAACCTTCTAGTGGTTTGTTGCCCTAGTGTCTTAAAGAGTGACTCGAGGCGCATCGAACTTTCCAGGTAAGGCCAGCAGAGTATAACTTGCGCGATGGGCCTCGGGGCAAAGAGTTGTAGTTGTTGAATGGATGAGTGGCCGAGTTCCAGTGATAGACGACGAGCAGTGAGAGAAGTGACCAGCGGAAGGGAAATCTGCTACTGCGAGTATCAAGCAGTGAAATGTGCAGTTGGCAGGCTGGACTATTGGACTAGATGCGTGAGTGAAATACATTACAAATGATGGCAACAGATAGACTGAACACGTGTGTTAATGAGGAGTATGATTTAATTGACTATAATGAAACAGTGACATTGAGAACGACGTTAATTAGAGTTGGAATAGACATTGATTATTGCGATCTCTGAGAAATTAAAGAGTAAGAGTGGAGCTAGATAATTTAATGCTGTAAATAGTATCTGTGTGAATAAATTACGAATCAAATTTGTTATTTTACTATCATTAAGGCCTCCATCCCTCACGAACTCAGATATGCCCTTCTGGCGTCTTGTAACACTATTTTCAGTGAATATTGCACATAATATTAAGAACTCAGAGGCATTAAATCTCATTGTGCAAATAACATCTTTGATAAATAANCAGTGAATATTGCACATAATATTAAGAACTCAGAGGCATTAAATCTCATTGTGCAAATAACATCTTTGATAAATAAAATTTGAATTTAGAAAATAACATTTGTTACCTTGCTTCCTGTTAATGGACTGCATGGAAAAACAACAGCCAAGTTATGTGATGACATTAAGTTGTTCGAAATACATCANCAGTGAATATTGCACATAATATTAAGAACTCAGAGGCATTAAATCTCATTGTGCAAATAACATCTTTGATAAATAACATTTGAATTTAGAAAATAACATTTGTTACCTCGCTTCCTGTTAATGGACTGCATGGAAAAACAACAGCCAAGTTATGTGATGACATTAAGTTGTTCGAAATACATCAGATTCAGTCAAACTAGCCCATTTTAAGCCCCGTTGTTCGTTGAATTAAAATTCATAACTATAATGAATTTGCATATTTATACTGTATGTAATATATCATTTATATCACACGAAAGAGTGCATTTTTTCGACAGTTCTGAAAGTTGTTTGCAGTTTTCCTATGCAAAATATTTTCTGCTGTCATACTGGGCAGAGGTTGACATGTTTGTGTATACATTATGGCGTATGGCAGGGGGAGACACCACTGTATCCATGGCAACTGTTGTAAACAGAACCCTCTTCAGAACCGTCAAGAAAGTGCACTCGTTCGTGAGACAATTTTATACAAAGAAGCATCTGCCAAAACTACAGCATAGACAAGATATTCATAAGTAGGCTTATAATACAAAAAATTGTAAGTGTATAGATGATCCATACTATAGACTTCCTACCCCTTGAAAAGTTAGACGTATTAGGTTTAAAAGTTTANCCCCTTGAAAAGTTAGACGTATTAGGTTTAAAAGTTTACAATAAGTTACCTTTAAAATTAACAGATATGCCAGAAAATGTTTTTGTACAAAATTTCTATGATTGGTTGGTTACTATACCTCTGTTTATAAATATATGTCATAGTTTTCCATTTAGTACATTTTTTATTTTACCAACTGTATAATTCGCATTTGTATTTTATTTGTATAAATTATGTACATATCTTGACGTTGTCTATAGCTGTAATTGCTTAACGACAATCAAATCAAAATCAAAACAATTCATGAACTCAGTTGCAAACGAGGAAAAATCCCAAAGATTCCGTGGACCATTCATTGGCTTATTTTGTAGCGACTATAAATGAGTCAGGATGATTTTTCGATTTTTTTTTTCTGCACGTCCCTAACACTAACTTACGATTTTCCAGTAATACTACCAAACTCGGGAGATCAAATAGTGGCGCGGCGTATGTTTACATTAAGTTTTCCAACACACACATCTTTATTATTTTCTTTTTTTTTAAGCATAACATACACATATTTTTGTTACATTGAAACTCGAGAAAATGTGTAATAATACTTATAATAATGTATTTATGTAAAAAGAGATGTGGTAGGAAAGATTTCAAACCTATGGTTTTGACAGCAGCTCACTNCTTATAATCATGTATTTATGTAAAAAGAGATGTGGTAGGAAAGATTTCAAACCTATGGTTTTGACAGCAGCTCACTTTTAGCAAAATAGCCGTCCGGTGTTGAAAGAACGCTCTTCCAAATGAAAATATCGCAGTCACGAGGTGTATTGACANTTTAGCAAAATAGCCGTCCGGTGTTGAAAGAACGCTCTTCCAAATGAAAATATCGCAGTCACGAGGTGTATTGACATTTTAAAACATACAAACTCACATTTATGTAAACACTGTGTCAACCTTAGCCCAGGCGTGACCACCGAGATACAGCGAGCTTCACTCCAAAGAGGTTGGTTATGTTTACAGAACCTGCCCTATTAGTTAAATAATGTAAGGTAATATATTTATTACACAAAGAACAATAATGAAATGGCTTCGTTGTTTACAAATAGAAATATGTTAAACGCAACGAAAATTAAGCAATGGCTTACAATTGGTTGATACATTCAGAGAATGTAATCATTACGTATGCTAATATTTCAGAACATCTTTCTTTGCTTCTTTACAAATGACAACAGAGTGAAATTCTGCATTCCGAATGTAACTTTTTTTCTGAGAGCTATAAAGTTGGTAAACATCTACTTACATATCAAGATTTTTCAGGCACGCTGTGCTCTCGTGAAATAGTGTTTAATAAGGCATTTATTCTTTCTTCGTGGTCAGGAAATTAAAAGACGCCCAAATAGTCTATCAAGGCGATTTACAAGACACCGAGGAACACAAAACTTAAACACCATATTGGGTTATTACGATGTAGTTTTTATAAGAACACTAGGTGCCACATGCCGAAACTAACCAAGCTGCCAGCCATATTGGCTACTTAAGTTGGCCAACTAGTCGTGATGTCACTGGCAAATCTATACGAGGTTGTANCAAGCTGCCAGCCATATTGGCTACTTAAGTTGGCCAACTAGTCGTGATGTCACTGGCAAATCTATACGAGGTTGTAGGGCCTTGTAGTCTCGGTGGTCACGATCGAGGCCACGTGGTTTGTAACAGTTCTAAAGACGAAAAAACAACGCATCATTGTTGGGTCTCGGGGTGTACTGATAAGTAAACAAGTACTTCCTCTAAATCATCTTTAATACGATTACATTAAATTCAAACAGANGTACTGATAAGTAAACAAGTACTTCCTCTAAATCATCTTTAATACGATTACATTAAATTCAAACAGGTAATAGAATTTTTTCATGTATAAGGGCCTGTCTTTTGAAAATTAAGATATAAACGAACACGTTCATCACTGTCGACCATGTGACTTTGACAGTTGTGTTGTCTTGGGGCAGGTCAATTTTTGGGGCAACGTTGGGGTACATGCGTAGAAGACGAAGAATCTGTCTTTCTTGTTTAGTCTATGGCTTATACAGTCTGTACTCATCTACTTTGTGAGACAGCCGTCAGATGGAGGAAAATCGCGTGACGTTGCTGACGCCATAACCAAACCCAAATTGGAAACATCGCTTTGCAGTTAACGCGTACACAGATAAGGTTCAGAAATATAAACTCAAAAATCTGTTTCTCCTCTTTCCTCACGTTTAATATGTATTACGCTTGTTCTGTCGGAGGATTAGTTGTTAGCCCTACCTGTGCTTTTAAAATCGTGGGTGTCATATATCAAAACATTGCTTGCGTTGGTCACGGGCAGTGGCGGATTTAGAGACCCAATAAGGAGTTGAGAGATTTGGGCGGCTCTTAACAACGCGGTGTTGAGATCCGATGAGGGTTAAATAGGTGAGAATGAAGCATCACCGGAATAAAAGGACGGGTGAAACGGGAGATTCCCGAGAAAAATAGCCGGCCAGCTGAATCGTCCGGCACGATTCCCACATGTAAAAATTCGGGAGCGACTCCGCCGGGAATCCAACCAGGTTCGCCTAGGTGGGAGGCGAGTAGTCTGACCACTACACCGCCGCGGCCCCTATATGTTATATTAGTAGGTACTGCACTATTATAGGCTGCTCACGGTAAAGTGAGTACTTTTGAGGCCCTAGTTACTTTTTAATTCAACTTTTTTTTTTTATAATTTAACCACCCTTTGAAATAATATTGCCATGTAAGTAATAAACACAGTGTGTATACTCCACCACACTGGGAAGGTAACATCTAACGCTAAAATAAAGTATATTTATTGACTATTATTCCGAACGAGAGGTCTTTCAAANACACTGGGAAGGTAACATCTAACGCTAAAATAAAGTATATTTATTGACTATTATTCCGAACGAGAGGTCTTTCAAAAGTGCTCACTTTATCGTGAATAGCCTATAACAATGTCCTTAGTTTCAAGAATAATGTAATTTTATTTAGTGTACTTTTCTGAAGCCCCAAATTTCTACTTTCAGGATATTCCTCCACCTCATGCAACAAAACGCTTAACCAAGTCTAGAAAAAAACGCCAGAGGAACAACGCACATTCGTGCGCTCACAGTTTCATAATATTTCGCATAAGTACTGTTTATTACTAGGCATTACCAACATACCTATTTTCTTCCTGTTTATATTAATATCAATTTAATTAAATACACGTAAAAGTTCAATCTAAACAAAAATAAGAGTTTTTTTAAAATGTTAATGCAAGTATAAAACGCTTGTGAAACATTACATATTTGTGAAACACCCAAGCTCGTCATACATGGTGTGATTTTTCAAAGTTTCTATTCTAAAAGTGTGAAGAAGCCGCGAATATAGGCCTATTATAAAATCGAGAAGGAAGGTAGGTTCTCAAGCCCCCTTAGCCCCTTCTCCTAGATCCGCCACTGGGCGCAGAAGCCGCGTGGGCCACGGGGGCCCGTACACCCACTGGGGTTATAAAGACCCGCACTGGAATTATATTTATACGAGAGTGTCTTTCGTACCATCCCTTAAAATAACAGTTAGTTTCAGTTTAAATTATTACTTCTACTTCAGCATGGAAACAATTCTAATGAATGCATTCTGCATGAGACAACGATCATAAGACAGTGCAGACTACGATCAGTACACTATTAGATTAATTATAAACATATTTTTTTAAATTAAAGTTGTATACTAGCCAGATTTATGTATAATTAATTTATCAAATGTAACGCGGTCTAAATGGAGTGCTTATAATAGTAATATAGATCAATGGCAATAATTAATAAATTATTTCCTAAATCTGATTGCGGGTGTAATAAAAGTAGAAATAAAATCTCGGCCAGCGAGGCCTCCTTCGTTTGCTACTGGGCGTGGGCGTAGAAACCGGAACAGTAGCATTTCTTTAAGGTGGACCCTCCACTGGAAAAATAAGCTTTCTACGCCCTTGCTGTTGACGAAAAGAAAATGTTATTTGATATATTTTTCCCTTCTCTCCAGCAAGCATCGCAGGTACGTAATTACATTTGCTACCAACACATTTTTATTCGGCAAATAATCTAAATATTAAAATTATATATATATAACAAAACAAATTACTCCCAAAAATGAAGTAAATAATATTTACTTATTACATATTTATTTATTACGTTATAACATACGCTTATAATTTCGTTAAAAATAAATAATTTTTTTCATTTCCAAATGTCAAATAAATAAAATATTTGCATTNACATACGCTTATAATTTCGTTAAAAATAAATAATTTTTTTCATTTCCAAATGTCAAATAAATAAAATATTTGCATTCATTTTTATTTGTGATTACAGCCTGTCAGCTTTTACACGCAATACTTGAAATAAATATTTTGATACGTATACATGCGTGCCTGAATTTTTTAACATTCTTATGTGTTTGCGGATTTTCTTGGCCTATCTCACGTGCACATAAACAATCTNTGATACGTATACATGCGTGCCTGAATTTTTTAACATTCTTATGTGTTTGCGGATTTTCTTGGCCTATCTCACGTGCACATAAACAATCCATTAAATACACGTAAAAGCATTTTAAAAAAGCGTACGGTTAATTGTTCGAAATTAATAAAAACAAAGATTTTTGGCCTGATGAAAATATAATTACATGTTTACGATGATGCTGTTTGGCAGTAATATTGCGGTTGTTTTGCTACCTATCGTCTACAATAAATAATAACAAATAATAAATTGCATGATTATAAACTTACTTGAGTGACTTTCTTCTCAAAGTATATACATGTAAACGAACATTTAACGCCGCTATAGATGTAGTTTCTGTAATTGCTTGCATGCAGTAAACCCTACGCTGATTACAGTTATTTCAAAACGTAACCCACACTTGGACACCTTATAACTATCCGTGTTAATCCGTAGAATACCAAACAAACATCAAACGAAACGTACCTAATTTCACTCAAAAACACTACGGCTGGTTCCGCAACAAACTTACANACATACGCTTATAATTTCGTTAAAAATAAATAATTTTTTTCATTTCCAAATGTCAAATAAATAAAATATTTGCATTAATTTTTATTTGTGATTAAAGCCTGTCAGTCAGCTTTTACACGCAATACTTGAAAAAAATATTTTGATACGTATACATGCGTGCCTGAATTTTTTAACATTCTTATGTGTTTGCGGATTTTCTTGGCCTATCTCACGTGCACATAAACAATCCATTAAATACACGTAAAAGCATTTTAAAAAAGCGTACGGTTAATTGTTCGAAATTAATAAAAACAAAGATTTTTGGCCTGATGAAAATATAATTACATGTTTACGATGATGCTGTTTGGCAGTAATATTGCGGTTGTTTTGCTACCTATCGTCTACAATAAATAATAACAAATAATAAATTGCATGATTATAAACTTACTTGAGTGACTTTCTTCTCAAAGCATATACATGTAAACGAACATTTAACGCCGCTATAGATGTAGTTTCTGTAATTGCTTGCATGCAGTAAACCCTACGCTGATTACAGTTATTTCAAAACGTAACCCACACTTGGACACCTTATAACTATCCGTGTTAATCCGTAGAATACCAAACAAACATCAAACGAAACGTACCTAATTTCACTCAAAAACACTACGGCTGGTTCCGCAACAAACTTACACTGGAAAATATTGTCGTGCTGAGACAGCTGTGAATGCCGTGTAGCCCGGAGGGGAGGGAGGGATAAGACACAAGTTGGCCTCACAATAACTGCAATGTTAGAGTTTTCTTTTTTTATTTCAATCATAATTATTTGTGATCTTGCTGCCAAGTCATGATTGTAAAACGAATTTAACTATGAAAACAAATTGAGAGAAGTTTGTATCGATGCTGCAGTTCCCGCTTTTTCCTCTATGGAAACAACGGATTCTAGTTCCTCCCGCTCCGTTGAGCTCTCTCCCTCCCCAGGGAGGGGAAAAGAAAAAAAAGAAGCCTGTTAGACGGGTCTTACGATCGCTTGTATTGTGAAGGGGAAAGGGGAAGTGTCTATGGTGGGATAGAAGAGCGTGGCCGCCGCCGATCTCCCGTACAACTCACGGGCTCCAACTACTACAACAAACTACACTACCACCACCACCACCACCACAGCTTCCCACCTTCCACAACAACATTCGGAGGACATGGAAACAGAATTCCAGCAACAAAAACGCAGAGGAAAACCTACCATCACAGCTGAAAACTGCACAGTAAAGGAGAACAAGCGTCTCCGCCAGTCGTCGTCTGAGGCAAAAATCACCGTCCCAGTATCGAACCGGTATGCTACATTGCAAGAAGTCGGATGTGAGACTTCAGTAAACTCAACCCCAGGCGCCTCAGGCCAACTTTCAGCCCGCACTCAGCCGGCTGCAACCCCTACAAAAACACACACAAAAAAAAAAAACTAATTNGCTGCAACCCCTACAAAAACACACAAAAAAAAAAAACTAATTCGCATAGCGGTCCCAGGCGCCACTGAATTCAACCTCCTGGTACAAAAACTGCGAGCCATTAGCAAAGACGGCTTCTCACTTATCCCCTCAAACAAAAGCATCCACATAATCACCTCAAACTTCCTACCAGTCGGCCACCACAATACTCAGCAAATTTGATTCACTTCTTCATGTTTCAGTCAAACCTCAGCCAAACCACAAAACGCAGTTTTGACCTCACGCCGTCCACAGAAATAGAAGAAATCAGGCAAGATCTTACAAGCAGCGGCTATCAGGTCCACCATACTTACCAATTTAAAAAGAAACTTCCGGACAGCAACGACCCCACCAAATACACGTTGGAGCCCCAACGTTTCTTTTGTGTAACGACCGCGCAGAACAATAATCCCCCCTCCCCCTTTTTTTTACCAAGCACCAGCAAAAAGTCACTAGTATATAGCAATCGTTCATCCCCGCCCCTATAAAAAAAAGACCGGCAGACGTGGTACAATGCAGAAACTGTCAGGCCTTGCTTGGGACACATCCGGAACTTCTGTTCCATGCCCTGAAAACTCTCCCAGTCTGTTGTTCTAAGTTTTTGGCTGAAAATATTATTAGTGAAAATCGCATCAAATTGTTTCTGTGTTAAAACTGGGAGGTGATCTGAATCTAATTCACTAATTGTTTCTATATTAATATTTGCGCCTGCAATATCAGGCGTGCCTCNACTGGGAGGTGATCTGAATCTAATTCACTAATTGTTTCTATATTAATATTTGCGCCTGCAATATCAGGCGTGCCTCCTGAGTTTGGATGTCTGGCGCGAAAATAACGTAATTATTAAATGTTTAAAACTCTGCCATTATCATTTGTTATCTTACAGCCCCAGTCTATATGTTTACTGTTGAAATCCCCTGCAATGAAAAATTCCCTTTCGACCTCTATTANGTTATCTTACAGCCCCAGTCTATATGTTTACTGTTGAAATCCCCTGCAATGAAAAATTCCCTTTCGACCTCTATTAATTTCTCGATGTCTTGTGTAAGTAATGGTGTATTTGGTGCTTTATAGGCCGCGGTCATGCAGACGTGTGTGTGGTTTTTGCGCACATTTATGCTAGTGGCCTCTATATGCGTATACCCCGTAATATTAACTGGCTGATGATTTTTTTCCATGCTTAATTAAAATTGCTGTTCCACCTCCATGAGTGGGGCCATTTGTTCTGTAAATGGTATATCCACATATATGCTAAATGTATGCTGTGGTTTAAGAAAAGTAGTTTCTGTAATGAATGCTATATCAATACTGTACGTGGCCAGGCATTGTTCTAGCTCATATGTGTTATTTTTAATTCCGGCGTTGTAGATTAGTGTTTGAAGTGATTTGTGGTAATTTTATTTGCGCAGGTGGCTTATAGCTTCAATTAGAGTGGCTTGTTTCGCGGCAAGTGTTGTTAGTAGCTATATAATAGGCATTCTAACACAGCGTCTTGACAGGGAGCCCGGGAGCCAGAAGCTTGGTAAGGAAATGACAAACCTNATATAATAGGCATTCTAACACAGCGTCTTGACAGGGAGCCCGGGAGCCAGAAGCTTGGTAAGGAAATGACAAACCTAATGCGTTTGCATTCCGCTACGTCGGCGACCATCTTAGAAGCCACTGCCATTCGACGGCGGCCATCTTGACAGCCAGTGCCAAAATTTCCAAATTTGTCGAAATTCCAAAAATTTCCAAAATGTTGGCAATTTTTATTTTTTATATTTTTATATATATATATATATATATTTTTAAATTAATGTTTTTAAAAGATTGATTTAATATTTCAAAAGTACGATTAAAGTTTTTAAAGTATTAATTTAATATTTCAAAAATGTGATTAAATATTTCAAAAATTAAAATAATTTCTTAAAATTTCAAAAGTTCCAAAAAATTATTTTTTCTCGCTCATTCCCTGGCGGCCATGTTTGTTCATGGGGGCTCCCTAAGCCAACGCCAAGGAGTCGGCCATGTTGGTTGTGGCTCCCAAAGATGCCACCCAGTCGTTATGTCATGCTTTGGCATTCAAGGTGCCGCGGTGATGCAATGGGTAGAGCACAACTTCATGCTCTTGCATTCACGCACCGACGGCAGCTCCCAACAGGGACACCAGCCACGACATAGCTTCGGGGGGCTACGGGACTTCACGCTCTTGCATTCCATAGCAAGGGGGGTGCCACGGTGATGCAATGGGTAGAGCACTTGCATTCGCACACCGACGAAGGCTCCCAACAGAGATGCCAGCTAGGACATAGCTTCGGGAGGCTACGGGACTTCACGCTCTTGCATTCCGTAGCAAGGGGGGTGCCACGGTGATGCAATGGGTAGAGCGCAACTCCATGCTCTTGCATTCGCACACCGACGAAGGCTCCCAACAGAGATGCCAGCTAGGACATAGCTTCGGGAGGCTACGGGACTTCACGCTCTTGCATTCCGTAGCAAGGGGGGTGCCATGGTGATGCAATGGGTAGAGCGCAACTCCATGCTCTTGCATTCGCACACCGACGAAGGCTCCCAACAGAGATGCCAGCTAGGACATAGCTTCGGGAGGCTACGGGACTTCACGCTCTTGCATTCCGTAGCAAGGGTGCCGTGGTGACACAATATATGTAGAGCAGTAGCATGAGGTAATCAAGAATCGATGACTTACAAAAAAAACGCCAAGCTGACGGTGGTTGACAAACGTACACTTACATATGTAAACAAATTAGCATGTGCTCCAGTATACCTCTAAGAAAATGAAAACATGTAGAGGACGTGCTGGTAACAGGCCTGGCAAGTAAGATGAGCGCTTGCATGCGCTTCAGCGTGTTACCACCCAGCATACCTGGCGAGGAGAAGACTGCAACCCTTGCAAGGGCTACAGTACACTGAATCAGACTGCACATAGGCCAATAAAATAGTATACCTGACAAGCCATCCGGTCTTGCATGGGCTCCAGTATACTGCAGGAAAGAAACAAAACTGATAATCTACCTGGCAATGTTAGGANAAGAAACAAAACTGATAATCTACCTGGCAATGTTAGGAACGTACCTCTTGAACGAGCTATAGTAGACTATCAGGCAGCACACCTGGCAAGCCTGCAACACACTTGCACGTGCTACAGCATGCTTATCGAGAAATATGGCTACCAAAAAAAAAACCCTCAGCAATATACATGACAAGCGGAATCCGAAGACGCCTGTAAGTTCTCCAGTACACGCTGGGAGAAATAACACTTTCTCCGAGACGACATACATACACATCTATGTAGGCCTGACCCAGAGCTGTTTTTTCTTTTTAGGGCTGATAATCATAGGGGATGGTATGAATGGCATCATACAGGACTTTCCGCTTGTCGTCCATCAACGAAAGCGCTAGTTTGTTCGCAGGCTTGGTGCAAACTTCGTGGTGGTACGAGCTAATACTACCAACCTATACTCTCATGCTGTACTGGGCCAAAAGGATGCGCCGATAATCGTCAAGCGTTAACGTGTTTCAGCACGTATTCTGGCAACAGTATGCATAAATCTTCGCCCGCAACCCTAAAAAATCAAGTTACCCACGCACTTGACGTGAACCAGGCGTTCACTGTTACCTTTGTTCCCACTGTGACTCCACTCCAAATGCACCACACCAGCAGGCATGTTGGCAAGAGTGATAGTGTATTCAGTGTTATAATCAATCAACGTTCGTCAATATCGTTTTATTCAGTGCTATGTAATTAATCAGAGTTCACCATTATAATTACATCAGTGTGACATAATTGATCGGTGTGCATCAGTATAGTTATTTAGGGTTATATGCAGTTATTCAGTGTCATAATTATCAAGTGTATTTGTTCCATTTGTGTAAATTGCCCCAGTATCATTAATTATTCAGAGCTTAATAATTTAATCATTATTATTTATAGGTTCAGTGTATATTTTCATTATTTATATCATATTTATCGTGATAAAGGCAGTCATCACATACCCAGCCAGCCAGGGACATGTGACATTACTAAGTTGGCAATACAGTGGTTGCTGCAAGGCAAATATTTAATATTAATATAACCCTGATTTATTGTGTATTTGTGCAAGGGTAATTGTGTTTTATTATGTAAGTTGTATATAGTAATTGTGTTTGATTATGTTAATCTAAGGTATATCATTTTCTTACATCTCATTAGCATTTTTAAGTCGCATTTATGTTTCATATTTCCACCGCTTGGCGTCGGCCGCGCTCAGATAGCAGGAGCCAGCACAGTTTTCAGATAGTACGCTTCATCACTTCAACACAGGCGGACGTGGTAAGTCTCTCGTTTCACAAGAACCTCGGTGCCAGCCCCTGGAGCTGCAACCACACTCAGTAATCGTATCATCACATCATCCACGAAATAACTTGTATTTTATGTTACATCGCACCGAGGGGAGAGCAGCGTCATGCACCTTAATTAATCGTAATCCATTAGTGTGTTACATTGTACGACCACGCCGTCACCACATGTCTGTTCAGTTAAGTGTTTAATAAAATAATCATCTTTCATATAACCAATAGTGCGTTCATTAATCCGGGCGTGCGCAGCGACCATACAGCTCGCATTTTCCTATTATCTGACGGTGTGTTACCTCGAGCCCCCTAGGGTGATTAACCACGACCAGATCTCATTGCTCAACACTGAGCTGGCGCCTGGCACTTTCACAGCTCGAGGGACACAGCGCGCCCAACCTTCTCCCTTCGACAAGGGTCGTACCGAGCGCACGTCACACTCATCCTTAAATTTCCCAATCACCTTGGCGTTGACTGGAGAATAGCAGGGATGAGTGTGAGGGTAGCCGCATGAGCGCTGGGTCAGAGGCGAGGTCGCTGTAAAAGTCAGCACAGTCGAGCTCCATTATATAGGAATCGGTGTCCATATAGAAGAAACCGACACTGCTCCCATAACCCGCTCGCATGACATCATACGTCTCTGGTATATTATTGGCAACCGTGTGCCGCTGAACACATTGAGCTGCCCCTCCCAGGATACCTGCCTCCATAAACAGGTGCATATCATAGTCGCAGAGCAACTCTAATTCCACCTGCATCTTGCGCAACATTGCATCAAACGAGAATCCAGGTGCACTAACGTAGCACACACAGTCAAGACTGTACGTGCGTAGACAGAGCCCCCGGAAATTCTCGAAGACGTCGCACAGAATCAACACATCCACCTTCAAGTAGAGCTCCGAATAGTCTCGGAGGGTGCGGCAGCCGAACAAATCCCAGATGGTTTGTGCGTGCTGGTAGTCTTCCNTGACGTTCCCCCCAGTAAGTCTGTTATAGAATGACTCTATAGCAGGTAACCGATGCTCGGCGAGCCTCTCCCACGAGCTAACATAATCATAGGGGAAGACGCCTTTCCGGGTAACCAGCTCTAGTTCGCGCTCTACCGTGATGAAGCGAGATATTGTGTGGAATTCGCCAGACCGCAGATTCTGCACGAGAGTTGCCAGGCTGGCAGACATGAACCTATACGTATCAATGAACTGTATAGTGAACTTGTCGCCCAAACTCTTACCGAAGGTGATGAGTTTTTCCTCGGTATGTGGAATAATAAATATGTCCTGGGAATCGTAGCCAAGCTGCTTAATAATGAAATTGGCATCATACGTCAAGTTATGGAAGAGTATCGGCAGTCTCTGGGGCCGGCGGCGAAGCTTGTTGCAGTTATTACATGATGCCCCAATAAAACTGCTAGTGAAATGATCATGGCCATGTACCTGTCGGTTGTCGTAGGTGAACACGCCAGAATAGTGACAGCAGGTATTGGCTAGAGCATAGCCAGCCTGTTCCCCATGCGTTAGTGCTCGCATAGGTTCAGACTGACTATATATGTCTTTCACCAGGAGACCTATCCTAACCACCTCTTCCATGAAGCGTTTCGACGCACCTTCGCCCGTGTAAATGGTTACACCCGGGGGTAGGCTGGTCGTTTTGGAGACCGGAATAATTGCATTATCTACCTTGGCGTATATGCCATAACAGTAGGGCTCGTGTTTTTGGTACCTATATGTGTAGGGCAAGTCCGGGTTCGGCTGACACGTCTGCACAGGCACCAGCATCGCCTCGGAGTCTGCATATACTACAATAGGTACCTTATTGCTGTTTTGGTAATTCTGGAACTTGAACACAGGCGGCTTGCCATCCGCGGCAGGCTGCGGCATGTCTGCGCGAACAGCACCGTGGTCATTACAATACTGCCTGTGCTCGGCCAGAGTTTCGGCATCCATCAACCTGTTCACACGAGGAATATCTGCATATGCCTTGAAGCAGCGCTTACAGATATCTACACTGCTATGGTGTGACGTCATCTGGGAACGTACCAGTCGCGAGAAATTCTTTACATAAGAATAGTGTGAGTTCTGGTCCTCCACAGTGGTGAGCAGCACCAAATCAAAGTGCTGGGCCAGTTCTTCACCTGTCACCCGTATCGGCACTACTTTCTTATTCTCATCGAGTGCGTAAATATTAATGCTGACCCCTGGATTAACTCTCTCAAACCTAGCTATTTGACGTAGAGGGGTGGGGAAATCAAAGGTGGAAAAATCGAAGCGTGTCTCCAGCCTGGTGTAGCGCTGTTCAACACACTGTGGATTCGCCCCCTCTACAAAGCGTGCCAGTATCGTCCATTTAAAGCATTGCAGGTCAGCATTGTGCAGATTGATAATCGCCTTTTTCTCCGGGAAACCTGCAGGCAAGGGGATTTACAACGAGACTCTTAGGGGATCGAGCTTATTTATGCATAACTGGGCCCGTTTCA
>NQII01000581.1:635935-668446 GCA_002778355.1 Clitarchus hookeri | reverse complement strand
ACAAGTGAAAGTGTAGCGTTCTGCGAGGCTGTATATATACTCCCTAGCACAATGGGCCAGCACGGGGAAACTCATCAACCAGTTATGTCACTGGCCTTGTGCAGTCGGAGGACGCAGGTACGGCTAGTCACACACAGAGTACGGTGGTACCTGCGTGTATCATAACTTGTCCCTTAATGGTGTGTGTACAACTTGTGCTTTCAATCTACTAGCAAGTCGTGTTATTGTGAGGTCTCCACCCAGAACATACATTTTCGCGACTTGCGCCTTGGTGATAGGTAAGCAGCAATGTGTCTGTGTACTGCGTTTTGCGGTTACTGTAAAATAGCATGGGGTTTTAATTGTGTTATGACACGTCTTCTCTACACTCAGAAATAAGAACACTCACGCAAGTTTCAGAACACATATATATTGTCACATAAAAAGGTATACAAATTGGTGTGATTACACACAACACCAGAATTTCTTTCACTACACACCTTATAGGAAAGGTATTGTTTGTGGTTAAACACACACACATCGTGTTTCAATTGCGCCTACGCGTACGTACCACAAAACAAGTAATTGTCAGTTGTTACACACAAAAAAATCAAGTAGGAAGAAATAGGTATTACAATTCCCTTTTTCATTTGCAAACAAAACAGTTGTGATTAACTAACACACGTACACATAGAGTCTCACAAGAAGTATGTACATTGTGCCTTCTGCCATTTGCTTTGTTAACATAATCGTACATCAAGTACGAAGAATTAAATATATAAACATTCATTTACTTTTATGCGAAACACAAGGCACGTTTTAAATTACGTGAGCACATCAAAACAGTAACGAGTCCTATACATTTTAAGCAAAAAAATTTTTTTAAAAAACATTACAAATAAAACTTTTTGTGTAATCCCATCTGCGAGCGCGACAGTAAGTAGTTTTAAGAAAATATCCATAACTATACAATTAAAAGCAAAGATTGTCACACACAATACTAATTGTTAAATGCATTACAAATAAAATCTTTGAGCACTACACCTTTGCAAACAGCATGTTGAAGAGCCGTATCAGTACGGTTTTCCGCTCTGCAACAGTTAAATGTCTCACGTCACATAGTGAAGAAGTCCTGCAACTCAGGCAGGCGGTGGCGACAGCAGCCGTCTTCCCCTTACAGTCAGGGTGTGGCACTCACTGGCCAGGGCCCTTAACGGTAGCAATCTTCTTCTTACATTTGGAGGTGGCAGTGGGCGGCCGGACAGCATCACTGGTGATGTCAATCACGACGGCAGAACCCTTCTTCATACGTTTTGCGTGGTGGGGACGACAACAGGCCGGTGGGTGGCAACCTCCATCACGGCAGCAGGAACAGGAGTCTCTGACATCGGTACACAGTCGGGAAGGTGAACTTGAATCACATCGTTTAGCAAAGCGTGCGTAATCACCTCGTCCGCACCGCAAGGCAATGGAGTGTCTGTTCGCATATTGTGAGCTACACATCTCCCCATTACATTGCAGTCGATCATCTGCTGACACGTCTTGTATGAAACAGACGTGTGGGCAAACAGCCAATGTGCTATGCCATCACACTGTTCACTATACGAGCGTGCATCTGGAGTGGTGGTGCCGGCTGGATCCCCTGAGGCAGCAAGTTCATAGGTGATGGCGCCATCCCCAGGTGTCACACTGCTGTAGGCGGTCTCCGGACGAAACGGTACATTCATCTCGAGCTCACTGAAGTCGACTGGTAGGTAAACAGAGCGTTTATATAGCATCTACACAGCGTCGACACGAGATTTGACCAATAGCAGGAGAATGTGTGCAAGTAGATCGTACACAACCTGGCAGCATTTGCACTTGCTGCGACAAGTCAGTTCACCCTCGACCGATGCCACACCACCTTCACTCTTCATTATGTAGTAAAAAAACAGCTGTTGGTGTTGTTTAGGAGTTACTTATATACAGCCTCCCACACACACACACAAACACACACACATGTGCATGAAGCAAGTGAAGCACTTGTTATTTCAATTGAAGACACAACATACCTTAGCAGCGCATCGTAGAGTCCATTTACTGTCACAGTCTACCAGCGTGGTCGTATGTATGTGCCCTGTCCACTCTTCGGATCAGCAGTAGGTAGAGCCGGTATAGACATCGAGCAGGACATAGTTCAATTTCTTGCTCCCATGGAGACGTTCGTGACATAGTTCGGTAATATTTCAATTTCGGCACGTGTTGCTAGTATGCGGCCATTTTCAGGCAGCTCGCTGTTTGGCCGGAGATTGAAGACGGCGCACTGTTCGCACCTGTAGCAGGGCAGAATGTCCCAGTGGAAGTTGTCCCAGATGTCGTGATATCCCCACAAATGATTGTCACCGTCACAGATCTGCACTTGCTCGTGTCCCAGCTCAGGTTTAAACACTACTCTTCTATAACCAATAAAGTAACTCGAGTACAAGTTCACATCTTCCGGCAGAAACGTCACACAGTCACGTACGTTAAATGTATTGCACATGAAGGACGATAGTTCTCTTCTGAATGATACACAAATGTCTACTGCGGCAGGTTCAAACACTTGTCCCTTCTTATATTGTAGCCAGGTACACCTCACAAGATAACGGAGAACACATAGTCTTCCAAATAATTTTACCTCTGTTCATGCAGGTCGTATGTCTGTCGCCGGTACAGCGCTCTGTCCAGCGGGAAAATACACTGGCAGTGGCGGCATCTCAAAGTTCATACGCTATTGCTAGAGTAAACCAAACCTGGCGTATATACTCGGCGCCTGCTTGCGTTAACAGAGTACGGCAGTGGCGCCGGGTCCACCACCATGACATATGTGAAACAAAATATAAAAAAAATTCCGAGATGGAGGTGGTGGGTTATATACATGACTCTAACAATATGTATATGTGCTAGGAGCGTCTTTATGAGAATTCTATGGCATGCATAGACCTTCCGTGGTCAATGGGCTTAATGCCCACGTTGCTAAACCGGACTGTGGACATATTCAGCTTGACCATATCGGCGTCGGTGATTAGTTGTACGTACCGAGTCGGCAGCCTGATGCGGAATTCCTCGTCTAACATGCATGTGACACACTTGCCATATGCAGTCTCGGAAATCGGAGGCTAAGTAAAGCTTTCCTATGACCAGGTCTGACAACGCCGTGTACTGCCCCATACCGTTAAGCTTGGTGAGGAGTCCTTCCATTGCTGATGCTTCTGCTGTTGTAGATACCGGATCAGTATTATAGTTTCCCTCATCGCAGTCTACCTATTTATATTGGTCTGGGTGGTGTTGTTTTTTGACAATAATTTGACCCTCGCAGCAAGTCTCCCCCTTCCAATGCCTTAACAGCAGAGCATTCAGGCACAGACACGTGCATCCGAGCCTGCAAGCAGCGCACACATGGAGATTTTTTTTTACATATCGTTCTCGCAACCTTCGAAACGAAGGACAGCCGGCCTCCCCCATTTGGAGGTCACAGATTTTTCTGTTCGTGTCGCAATAGGTGCTTAAATGACGCTTCTGCTCCGGCCCGGCCACGAAGACAGTCTCGCTCCCATTTAATAATGCGCTAAGTACATCGCGCACTTTATCATATTCTACATCACCCACGTTCCAATTGATACCGTGATAGTATTGTTCCAGCCATATATTTGTTACTCTGCTTTTAACGTCTAGCTCATGCCATGAAAATGGCTGTAAGAACATGCATGATTCTATGTGCCCGTCAACATACGCCGCGCAGTAACGTTTTATAATGAACCCTCGCTGCGAGACGAAGCCCTGAAAGTTCACGTACATTCTGCCAGTCGGGAAGTGACTGAAGTGTAGTCGCCACTTATGTCAGTACTTTAACTATCCTGTCTCGCATGTTGTCTCTTACGAGTCTGTCGTGAAGTATTAACGCACAGGCCTGGGTAGAGGGCGGAAAATTCACCGCGGTGGATATTTCAATCCTACAGTCTACCACGCCCGATTTTTAATCTATCATCCTGTTTACTAACATCAAATACCAGTAGGGGCGCCGTGTTCATAAAGGTATTCGGTTCGAGTGTGGGGGCCTGCGTTTGTCCGTAGTAAGACCTCTGGAAGTCCGCATACGTTTGATAAGGGACCATATTTGCACCATTTGTAAAATCAATGTTAAAGTCACTGTACATGTAAGTCTCGGATTTAAAAAAACTTTTAACGTTCTTAATATTGAATTGATCAAATTTCGAGCAGTCTGTATTGAGGGCATTTCGCCTGCCTGTCTGAAACATAACAATTATATATCTCGGTTTTTCACTCGTTAAACTAGTTTTAACCTTCCAATTGATGCTCATGGAGGCAGGAATACTCGGGTATGTCTCTAAACTCCATGTACGAAACGCAATATCTACGTTTCTTCCTTTTCCGCATATTTCATTAATTTTACGCGTTCAGACATGTTGAACTGCACGTGCGGTAATAATCAGTCAATCGCGCGTATTGCTAGCATTGCGGCTTCTGCTCCCGTGTCCTGGAGCGTGTTCGCCTGCGTGTTAGCCATGTGAATAACTAACTCTTGCTTTGAATTAATAATCACATGCTTGTTATCTTTCGCGAACCCCAACAGCATAGATAGTGGAATACATACTTCTAATTTCCCGTTCGCATAGACAGGGACCTTAAACTCCTCGTCGATGCCCCAGCCGGCCATTTTGGTGGTAGGCAATTGGTTATGCGTTAATGACAGATAGTTCTTTATGGTGGCCGTGATTCCAACATCTCGCGTGGCATCTCCCTCGCACCCGTTCAGTTCATACGCGATTCTACTTATAATGTGATGTATACTGTTTCTAATAATTTTGGTCGTCGCGGGAAGCGAATTGCCTGGCTACGTCAGTGTTCCATGGAAGCGCAAATATGAGTTACACGGCGCCGTGTATATATCTTGGTTTTGCACCAGATCCGTACCTCGGACGAAGGCACGTAGGGGCCCGGCAGGTAGGGTGAATAAGTGTGGATTTCAGCTTTGGCGATCACGTTTTCGAACCCCGCCGGCTCCGCAGCGTTTAATATTTCCACATCCATGCTTGATCATCAGGCCCAATCTTCTAAGGAAACACACGTTTTCAGGTGTTAGTGCTCTGTGCGCTCGACTCGTACTGACTTTAGATTTGGTACTGTAGGCGACTTTTATTGCATTCGCACACTTAATTTTCAGGCCCATCTTTCCTTAAATGCAAGCGGACCGTTATCTCCTCGCCCCGAAAATTAATCAATCGACTCTCTTGGTCCACTACGGACACTACGAACTCATGTACGTTCGACGTCACTACTGGAACATAAATGGGTGTTTTTGGTACATTTACGATCTTAAATCCGGGTGGCACCATCGCTGAAAATTCGCGCAGTATCTGACTGGGCTTGCCATTGAGATACGACTCGTTAACCAAATTGCAGTTTATCCTTATTACATTTACAGGGAATATTTGTACCGGCAGCCTAGATTCGTGTGTTTTATTCACCTCGTATGTGGCACTCTCAAATCCTAGCATTGAGGCGAGAGTATCGCTGCTCGAGAAGTCTACCTGTGCACTACACTTCATCTCGCTGTGCAAAGTGTTCGCATTACCATGCAGAACTAACATCGCATCCTGTCCCAGCTCCCGTGTAAGATATTCGCTTATGTCATTGATTTCATACGAACCTGTGGGAATACTCACCTCCCCTCTTTTACCGTCCCCCTTAACGTAACGAAACATACAATTTCGGTCATCTATGTTCGGTACCGAGAAGTACGTTTGGAAATCAATCACCGCCACGGACCATACCCCCTTCAGGGAGAGTGGTGGGAAGTGCACGGAACGCAATTCCAAACTGTTGCCCGACAAGATCAAGGTAATCGACATGACTGAGGTCCGCACCTAGCGCCTACTCGTTAAGTATCTATCTGGTAAGGAAGCGCAGACAAAGTTGTCCGCAGTTACATGATCGTGGCTTTTGCTCTGCTCCGCGATTGCAGTATATTCGCGCTCCTCTGAAATACGTTTTCAGTTCTTGCGGGGTCCTTAAATTTCCAAAACTGTTAAAGTAGTGGACCGTATCGCCATTATTTTTATATGATGTCCAATGAGTTCCCGGGCCTGTGCTACTGTCGAGGTTTACTATGCCGCACTCTACCCAATGTGCACGACGGGGTAGTCGATCTTGCATGAACACTCCCCGGAAATCACTTATTGTTAATTTTCGTGCATAGTTATGTATTTCAAAGTTAGTTAGTGGGTGGGCTGGCAGCCCTGTTAAGATCGCCTCGTTCTTTTGCGTTGTCGATTTCTCTTTCTGCCTCCTCCCTCTGCCACTTGTTTGTAGGGATGCAGGTACACCCCGCGACCGTTTTTTGCAAGTGTCTCCATTCGTCTATTGTGTCTCAAAGTCTCCGTCAAGCCTTTGTTTTCATCTTTGGCCGTATTAGCAGCCCTGGCTATACCGCTGGCATCTCCAATCAAACTTCCTAGTACTCCAAGAGCCGGCAAGATGAACGGTAGAATTCCACCTCGTTTCACTGCTAGCCTACGCGGTTTCCTGCCAGAGCGTAACTTTTTTTTCGTCCTTCCAAATTTCAATCCCATGACGCATTTCACCTTAGTCTTCATAATTTTCGACACCCTCCATGCCGCTAGGCGTTCCCCGAGCTTGGCCTGTGACGACCCTACTATTGACTTTGCTTTATCTGCAAGAATCGTATCGGCAATGCAATGTCGTGTTCTTTGCAAGCGTTGTCAAACGCATTAATGCGTACGTCGATACACTGTAATCTTCTCTCGAGACGAATGCCAGGACCACAATACTTATAACCCAGAATGTGCGCTTCGAAGGGCCGATTGTTAATTAAAGTATTTACCAGTCNATGCCAGGACCACAATACTTATAACCCAGAATGTGCGCTTCGAAGGGCCGATTGTTAATTAAAGTATTTACCAGTCCACTTCCTTTCTTGGTGATCTTGCCCCTACGATGCATACCTATAAACTGACTGTTAAATTGCATTGTGTTACCGCTTTATACACTTTGTGATAGAGGCTGGCTATGAACCTGGACACCCCACATGTGTGAGTTATTTAGGATGAAACTTCAAACTTTTTCTGCTCTGCGCCTCGAGAGGCCTGTGTGTGTGTGTACGCGCGTCTGTTTCTCGACACGTGCTGGCGATGGTGAGTTCGTCTGGGTGCGCAGGCACAGCTCTGGTATTGTGTAACTTCTCCCCACTCTGCCTGGGGAGGCTGGTGTATGTGTGCACGTGTGTGTCTTGACATGTGCCGGCGACTGCAAGGCCGTCTGAGTGGACCACAGCCCGGGTATTGCGTAACTTCTCCCCACTCTGCCCTTCAAGTCAAGAGCAGCATGTGTTGAGGTCTCTCGCTTCCGCAATCGGCCGAGAGGCATCCTGTGTGTGAAGACAAAAACGTATTTTCAATTGCTTGTTATAGTATTACACACCGGTGTAGAAACAATTATATTTTATTCAGATCTGATTTTAATATCCAGCTGTTATATCTGGAGTCGAAGCTAGCCCTCTGACGCTACCCTCGTGCTACCCTCGCCGGGCCGTTTCAATATCTGCTCGACCAAGTATGTGTTTGGGAATTTTGTTTTCATTAGCTCCTCGCTATGGAATTTACCTTTCAAATGCTCTCCATTTAGGTCTTCCAACATGAAGGTCCGAGGTTCGTTATGTTGAATCTCGCTAATTCTGTATATTTCTAACGACCAGTTGGGCGTGTAAGATTTCGCAAATTGGGGTTTAATTCGGGAAATGCGGACATAGTCTCCCACCTTTACCTTCGCCTTCCGCCTATCCACTATCTTATCGATTTTAAACACAGTCTCCAGCAAAGAATCGTCTTTAACGTCCACCAGTCGCAACGAATGGTCCTGTGTTTTCTAGCATTGTATTTGGTAATTAGGCGAGGTAACATATCCAGCCACACGTACTTTCCTCGTGCCGAGAATTCACGCCACATATCTGCTTTTAACATTCTATTGAATCTCTCAATAATAGAAGCCTTTTTTTCACCATGTGTGCTTTAGAGGTTAATTTTGCTCCCGCCCATGAGTGAACGGAAAGCTTTATGGTAAAATTCCCTACCTAAATCAGTCTCCATATTCTTAGGTAGTGCCTTATCATTTAAGACCGTTTTCATAGCATCGGCAACGTCCGCCCCGCTTTTTCGGCGATCTGGGACAGCCCACGCATATTTACTGAAACAAATAATTACAGTTAGCATGTATCTATACCTCTTATTCACTGCAGCATACGGGATCATTTCCACCAGGTCGGCTTGATACAAATCGTCGAGTCCAAACACGAGCACCTTCCTTCTGCCGAAATTTCGTCTTGCTGGCCGGTGAATCTCGGCTGCGATCGCCGCACGAGACATGTTCAGTAGACATAGCTGCCTTCCCGCAGTTCCTCCACGGTATTTACTATCTCGTTCGTGTATGACTGATTACATGCCTGTTGAGATGCCACGAGTAGTCGAAGTCGTAATACGAGCTCATTTACATCGTCCCAGTACACATACTCTGCTGCCCCAATCAAGCTTCGAAGTCAGTCCCGAACCACTGGCTAGGCCTACGTCGGGAAACAACTCGGCAATAATAGTTAGAATTTCGGGTGGACCTTGTCCTTATATGTATTGGTAGTTACATCATTATCGGTTAAATGCGCGCCCGTGAGTTTAAGTAATTTTTGGTATTGGTGTAGGGCTTCTCATGAAAACTCGCCAGGTCTGCGTTTGAATAACAGNGCCCCAATCAAGCTTCGAAGTCAGTCCCGAACCACTGGCTAGGCCTACGTCGGGAAACAACTCGGCAATAATAGTTCGAATTTCGGGTGGACCTTGTCCTTATATGTATTGGTAGTTACATCATTATCGGTTAAATGCGCGCCCGTGAGTTTAAGTAATTTTTGGTATTGGTGTAGGGCTTCTCATGAAAACTCGCCAGGTCTGCGTTTGAATAACAGCTCGTAGAGGCCTGGCGCTGCGCGTATGGTTTCATTGTCAATCTGTATGCAATCGTTGGGTAGAAAATAGATATGCTTGTTCCCGAGATACCATTTTTTGTTCCGCCTGTATACGCCGCAAATCACATCGTTAAAACGAGTCGTATAGAAGTGAGATAATTACGAACAGTGCCCGGGCGGGAACCTGCCTTTTTCTTATGTTTCAATTCGGCCAAAGATACATCGTCATCATCATCTTCGCCATTGCCCTCCGGAAGTGGCTTTAGTTCAACGTCCGGTTCGGTATTCACACTACCGATAGGGGGAACCGGTTGCTCCTTTAAAGTATCCAGCCGGGATGTGATCGGGCGGAAGGCTTCTTCCAATACTGCGTCGCGCTCCGAGCGCGCTTGGCTTGTAGATACTTATCGTGAAAACTTGCAACGACGCGGCATAAATCCTTGACAGTGGCAGACATTATACTAAAATTTATAGTGACTTGTTCGTAATATATATATTAGACAATGGCTGTACACGCAATAAAATTGACTATTTTATCTTCGAAAGTATTAAGTTTCTGAAGCACTGCAGTATGCACATGCTCGCAATGCGCCCATTTTTCATCGTCCATACGCATATCGTTTAAGTTACGAACAATCCTATGGCGAATAAGTTCCTCTAGATCTGCAAGTCCCGTACTCAAAGTTTGATTTCGGATGTCGAGTTCTTCGAGCAGATTTGTACTAAGTTTATTCGTCATCCCTTCCAATATCTTGCTGAGATTCGTCTCTAAGCTGCCTACGCTCTCCAGCTGCATATGTAATGTGGTCAGCACAGTCGAACCTGCACCTGACACATTAAGGCGGTCGTCTAGTTTCGTGGACAGAATTGTAAACCTCTTAATGTCGAGCTGCTCGAGCTTTGTCTCGACTGCTGTGAGCTTGGCATCCACACCACTCAGCTTGTAGGCGCTCTCAGTCGCTATACACAGATTATCTCTCAATGTTGCAGCAAGGGTCGTAAGGGACCTGTAGTCAACACGGTCGCCTAAATCTACCAATTGTGCTTCTACGGCAGGCAGCTTGCTCGCCACTATGCTTTGCATGTTATTGGTTAAAGTCTGAAAATGTTTCGTCGTGGTGAGGGACATCATACTGATGGCACCGAGGTTCGCGTCTAACTTCTTACTTATTGCTTCCAGTGCGGTCGTGTCATTAAGTTGACTGCCTAGTTTCGCGGCAAGAACTCTCACTCGCTCGCCCACATCATCCGCGGCTTTGTCATTAAGGAGACTGTCTAGTTTCGCGGTGAGACCACTAACTTGATCGCCTACATAATTAATTTTCTTCTCCATAGCCGCGAACGCAACACCTAACATGCCGAGTTTCCCTACATCGCCGGATACGTTGCTCAGCTGGGCTTCCAGCTTGGTGTACAGTACGTTCGTGTTGGCGAACAGACAGCCTTTCATGGCAATGAGGTTTGATTCCAGCTTCGGAGGTACCACATACTCAGTCTTTACATTAAGGTGCCCGTCCAGTAACGCAGTGAGACCTGCTAGAACTCTCGGGCTTCCTTGCTCCCCCACGTCNTCTTTACATTAAGGTGCCCGTCCAGTAACGCAGTGAGACCTGCTAGAACTCTCGGGCTTCCTTGCTCCCCCACGTCGGTGATTTTATTCTCCACGGGCGATATCCTAACCCCTAACACGTTCAGTTTAAGTACAGCATCGGATAGTTTGTGCAGCTGGGCCTCCATATTGGTAGACAGTACGTTTGTGGTGCCAGCCACCCTACCTTCCACGATGTCGAGCGCGTCCCCGGTTGTGGCAGTGGTCAGGTGGGATACCTTTTCGATTAACGTGCCGAGCCTCAAATCCATGTTCGTGGTAAGTATATTGGTATCGAAGAGGCGTCCTTCCACCGTGGCGAGCTTCCCACCCACTGCAGACAGTTGCTTAATGTCATCGACCAATGGGCGCAATTCGCTTGACACGGTCGTATGAACACTGCTGGCTATTCGCTCTCCCACACTGCTCAGAGCTGTCTCTAAGGCTGTGATTCGCGCCATACCTGCCAAAAATGTGCGCAAATGCATCTCAATACTGGTTTGCAATGTCGTCACCGCCCGCATTCGAGCCATAGCTGCAATGAATGTACGGAACTACGTCTCAATACTGGTTTGAAGTGTCGCCACTGGCCGCAATGCCTTCGAGGTAACGCTACAGACGAAGGATACGTTCGTGGCGTCGCCATCGTGTTTCGCACGGCCTAAATTCTTTGCTCGTTTTCCTCCAAAACTACAGTTCCCGTCATTAGTAAATATAATACAGCTTTCGGCGTCCATTTCAGACCGCTATGGCCGAACTTGGATACTGAGTAGCTCATACTTCACTGATGCACTATAATGAACTGATTGAAACCCCTACGGTACTGCCCCTTTTCAAGTGGAAACTCTTTTGCTATAACTAGAAACCCATGAGGTTCGTGCCAGCAACATGCAGACAGGTCTTTAAATTTGTCGAATGTCATGTCGGTGTAAGGTAGTCCAAGTAGATGTGGCATAAATTCAGGTCGTCCATGCAAAATAAACTAGGAAATTCGCATTGTCATGTAGAAGCTGTTTAGGCATTCGTGAATACATTTGGCATAGGTAAATAGAATCCACTGCTACATGACGTCCCATGCTGAAATACCGCTGCATGGTCGCCTGTTTCTCACACGCCATGTCGTCGAAAATAAACACAGTGTTCGATAAAGCCTCGCTTGGCTGCACGACAGCGTCGTTGTCACTAAATGGAAAATAACGGAGGCCGGCAACGACTTGTAGTATTTGCGCTAGTCGTAAGTACTTTGGCTGATGAAGAGATTTCGAGTATAGGTACACGTTTTCGAAATGCAGAACGTTGGGTTCTTCTAGGAGGCTAACGAGGACACAAGTTTTCCTGGCAGTTGCTCGGTCCCGCTATGATCCCTCGTACGGTGTCCGGTAATAACTTTCCATGCTGTAATTTAAAAACTCTAGTTTCATCTTCGTCAACATCACTGATGCGTACAGGAAGTGTGGATGTCTNTTCCATGCTGTAATTTAAAAACTCTAGTTTCATCTTCGTCAACATCACTGATGCGTACAGGAAGTGTGGATGTCTGCGGCACAATCTCCATCGAAATGATATGCGAATCGGTTAATCGGTAATATTTATGTGAGTTTTTTTGTACCTGGGTGATCTCTGTTATGTACAGTGTGTGTGCATGTGACATGGTCTACCACTTCGCTCTTGGACATGAACGCGAGCGCATGTGTATGTAAGTATGCTGCTGCTGGGAGGGGGGAGGGAGTGTGTGTGATGGTAAGACGTATATATAATTTTTTTNGAGGGGGGTTCAAACACGTGCAAGGCTCTAGCACATTTTTTTTTCATGGCTGGCGTGTCTCTTGGGAGCCGCTGTGCTCTATACACTGCATCACTGCGGCCCCCCACTTGTGGTGGGTGCATGGAATGCAAGATAATGGTGCTATGTCGTGGCTGGCGTCTCTGTTGGGAGCTGTCGTCGGTGCGTGAATGCAAGAGCATGGAGTTACGCTCTACCCATTGCGTCACCGTGGCACCCTTGCTATGGAATGCAAGAGCGTGAAGTCCCGTAGCCCCCCGAAGCTATGTCGTGGCTGGCGTCTCTGTTAGGAGCCGCCGTCTGTGTGTGAATGCAAGAGCGTGAAGTTGCGCTCTACCCATTGCATCACAGCGGTACCTTGAATGCCAGAGCATGACATAATGACTGGGCGGCATCTTTGGGAGCCACAACCAACATGGCCGACTCCTTGGTGATGGCTTAGGGAGCCCTCACGAACAAACATGGCCACCAGGGAATAAGCGAGAAAAAATAATTTTTTGGAACNAGCTATGTCCTGGCTGGCATCTCTGTTGGGAGCTGTCGTCGGTGCGTGAATGCAAGAGCATGGAGTTGCGCTCTACCCATTGCGTCACCGTGGCACCCTTGCTATGGAATGCAAGAGCGTGAAGTCCCGTAGCCCCCCGAAGCTATGTCGTGGCTGGCGTCTCTGTTGGGAGCCGCCGTCTGTGTGTGAATGCAAGAGCGTGAAGTTGCGCTCTACCCATTGCATCACAGCGGCACCTTGAATGCCAGAGCATGACATAATGACTGGGCGGCATCTTTGGGAGCCACAACCAACATGGCCGACTCCTTGGTGATGGCTTAGGGAGCCCTCACGAACAAACATGGCCACCAGGGAATAAGCGAGAAAAAATAATTTTTTGGAACTTTTGAAATGTTAAGAAATTATTTTAACTTTTAAATTATTTAATCACACTTTTATTAAATTAATATTTTAAAAACTTTAATCGCACTTTTGAAATATTAAATTAATCTTTTAAAAACATTAATTTTGAAAAATAAATTTTCAAAAATTATTTTGTAAAAAAATAATTTTTTTAAAAAAATAATTTTTTCAAAATTTATTAAATATTTGGAATTTTGGCAAATTTTGGCACTGGCTGCCAATATGGTTGCCGTTGAAGCGGAATGCAAACGCATGAGGTTTGTCATTTCCTTACAAAGCTTCTGGCTCTCGGACTCCCTGTCAAGACGCTGTGTTAGAATGCCCATTATATAGCTACTGTTGTTGCCTCGCGGATTGGTTGGTCGTATGGATTTAATTTCTTGATTAAGTTGGCGTAGTCGCACATGCGCAGTATTTCGGCCAGTTCCAGCATGCTTGAGATGTCATCCAGCCGTTCTTGTGCTGGAGTGTGAGTGGAAGTGGAGGCTTTCATCTGATTGGCTGGAGACTTGGGCTATGGGCTAATCACAGCTTCAGTTGTGCGCTGGACTTGCTCTGCATACAGTTTTTTTGGGATCTTGTTTCGGTGCACGAGGCTGTGCGTTAATAATGGTATTTTGCGCAGGGAGGGGGGAGGAAACTGCTGCCTGTTCGCGGTGTTTACTGCTTGCATGCATGCGGTGACGTCATGCTGCTGTGATTGTTGAGTTGTGTGGGTTCCGTTTTGTGTGTACTTTCGGCGGCTTTCCACATGCTTGATAAAATGCGGACATTGCTTCCAGGCCGCTGTGTGACCATCTTGTCCGCAATTTCTGCACATTTTAGGGGCAGAGTCGGTTACGGTGCACTCGCTGAGCAGGTGTGCACCTGCACAACGAATGAACTTCGGTATTTGATTGCATCTCGCAGTTGTGTGCCCATATTCACCGCACATTTTGCACTGCGAGGCATCTTCAGGCCTGGACTTGCGTATTTATACCTAAACCCGCGTCCAGTGGAACTTTAATTTCAAATATTCTTGTATCTTTGGGCCGCACGACCACACAGAATGTCCCGGTACCTCGATGTCACACATCCGTCTGCGTGCGTATGTCTGGCATTGAACTGCCTGATATGTAGTGCGATGAGACCAGCTTTCTGGAGCTCCTCTACGATGTCGTCCTCGGGTGTGAGCTGGTTCAGTCTCTTAATAACAGCTTTTATGTTTCGTTCGTCGGGGTGTGCATGGGTGTAAAAAGCAATCCCCTGGGCCTTCAGCCAGTCAATCGCCTTGTTGTAACCTTCTCTAGTTTCAAAGCTGATTCGTACCTCGTAGTTCCTTTCGGCGAGAGATTGTGTTTTTGGTTGTAATATTTTGTTGGTCAAAAGTTCGTGCGATTGTTTTAAGTCGGCGCGTATATTTGAACGTTATGGCACGTTCTCGAGTAGATAGATATATTAGGTTTGGGGCAATGGCTGGGCGCTGAGACTCCGAGACTCCACCGACATATTGAATTCCCGCAATTTTGTGGTGTTCATAAATTTGAGATGTCTGCCATCTTGTTTCCACCCACTATTTTTTCCGTCCGCTATCTTGCTAGTAATATGAAATAGACAGTTCTGGGACAATGGTGTTGGTGCGGGGACGAGTGACCTTGACCTTTCCCCATTTTCCCATTTCCCCCCAATTCCCCTTTTCCTCCTCAAAAATGGCCACATTTGCTGCAATTTCCCTAAAAATTTCCCAAATTTCCCTCAAAATTTCCCAAAATTTTGAAGAAAAAAAACATGTTTTGCACAATGAGGCTGGACCCGGCTGAAAATTGTGCAATGTCAGCCAGAATGTGCAAACAGGTACACAAGGCTCTCGTCTCTGATTGGCTACTCGAGATGTCCCCACGACGACACCCCGACTGGTACATACTTAATGCTCTTGCATTCCAAGGACCCCTGCTACGACGCCCCGACTGGTCCCAACTTCATGTTCTTACATTCTTTGTCGCCGAGTCTTCCCACAGCCAGTACCGATGGCAGCCATTTTGTCAGTAAGTACCCAAACCTCCTGCTCTTGCATTCCTTCCTGACAGTGGTCATTTTGTCAGCCAGTACCGATTTTACTTCTTGCTCTTACATTCCTTTCTACTACAAATCCCTGCCACGACGCCTCGACTAGTTGGCGTCCATTTTGGTTGATGTCCATATTGGTCGGCGGCCATTTTGTGTCAATATGCGATGGCGGCAGTTTTTTTTTCCGGTCAGATCCTGCCAGGGTGCCCCACACACATTCCCTCGTCCCTGCCACGACGCCCCGACTGCGGTCGAAAGGATCTGGTTTCTGATTGGCTACGCGAAATCTTGGCTGAAGAATGTTCATGTGCATTGCCCCTGACAACATTAATTATCTCATAGGTTATCTAAGCCCTATGCGAACTCATAAGCATAGCTGACTTAATTCCCGAACTGTTTAAGATACAGTCGTCAAATTCATAAAATGGGCATCACTCCCGACAATGAAAATCATCACAGGGTCATTTATGCCCTACACATACTTATAAGCATAGTTGGTTGTAATTTCCAACCTGTTTAAGATACTTTCGTCAAATTCGTAACATACACATCACTCCCGACAATGTCAATTATCACAGGGTCATTTAAGCCCTTTGCGAACTTATAAGCATAATTGACTGTAATTTCCAACCCGTTTAAGGTACAACCGCCAAATTCATAACATAGACATCACCTCCGACAACGACAATTATCACAGTAATTTATGCTCTATGGGTATCTGACGACACAACTATCGATTTGGTAGAGCATAATTTTATAAAATAAAATTTATGTATTTTATTTTACATATTTGTATTTAACTTTTATAAACAAGTGTATCGAGTGACATGACTACAGTTTCGTATTTTTGAGACAGATAAGAATATGCCATCAGAAAATATTACATAACTATGACCAGTGCAATATTGGATTTTATAAGTATATAAATGTATTTACAAATATACCAAGTGTTATATATTTTCGGACTTGTGTTTTAAAGTCAAATGCTAAAGTAGCATTATGAACTTTGATTATTCGCACTTTTTCGACATCATATTGAATTTAGTAGGCATAGGAGCAATTTTTTTAATAAATTATGTAACCAGTCCAAGCCTCAACAAAAATGCAGTGGTTACCTTACCACAGGACATTTTTTAAGTGCAGTATGTCTGTATCTGACAGCACGAACTTACAAGCATAGTTGGCCATAATTTCCGAGCCATTTAAGTTATAGTCACCAAATTCAGACTGTGGGTACTGCTCCTAGCACTGATCAATGTGATATGACTCATTATGCCTTAAGATATTTTATAAGCATAGGTGGCTGCCATTTTCAAACTGTTCAAGATACTGCCACCAAATTCATATCATAGGCACCACCCCCAACGACTTAAAGGACTGCATNCATTTTCAAACTGTTCAAGATACTGCCACCAAATTCATATCATAGGCACCACCCCCAACGACTTAAAGGACTGCATAGTCAGTTATGCCTTATGCCCTCTAATAAGCATAGTTGGCCATTATTTACGATCCATTGAAGACAAAATTATCAAATTTATATCATAGACATCGCCCCTGATGTCGATGAAGGTGGAAAGGTCGATTATGCCTTAAGTCCTTTTTAAGCAAAGTTAGTCATAATTTCCGAACTGTTGAAGTTATAGCTACCATATTCATATCATGAATCACCTCCGATGTCGACGAGGGTGGTAGGGCAATTATGGACTAAGCCCTCTTATAAGTATAGTTGGTTGCCATTTTCAAACTGTTGAAGCTATAGTCATCAAATCCATAACATACACATAACCCCCCGACTTCGAAAAGGATCGCAGGGCAATTAAGCCTTAATCCATTTTACAAGCATAGTTGACTGTCATTTCCGAATTATTTAAGATACAGCCACCAAATTCGCATCATATTAATCACCCCAGATGTCGATGAGGGTGACAGAGTCAAGTATGCCCTAAGCCCTCTTGTAAGCATCGGTGACTAATTTACAACCCATTGAAGCTATAGTCATCAAATCCATACCAAAGGCATCGATCCCGACTTCGATAAATCTTTCTGGGTCCTTTATGCTTTTAGTCTTTTTATAGTTGACGAACATTTTGGAACTGTTGAAGTTATAGCTGCCGAATTCATATCATAGGCATCGCTACTGACTTCGATCATCATTATATGGCGCATTATGTTTTAAGCCTCCTTATAAGCGTACTTCGTTGACATTTACAAAGTGTTGAAGTTATAGCTCCCAAATGCGGACTAAAAGTACAGTTACTAACTCTGATCAATAGGTTATGTCTCATTATGCCAAGACTTCTAGTAAGTATAGTTGCTCACATATTTATAAATGTGTTTAAGCCCTTATTTTAAGAGAGTAGATAACATTCCTAATTCATACATAATGCATTATTTAATAAACCCGCTTATAAACATAATCAGCCAACCATTTCATGCAACTTTATGTCTTACATACCTTAAAATCCAATTCATAAGTGGGCACATACAAAGCTGAGATAAATCTAGAACTCGTGCTAGACTCTGTTTGTCACCCAAGCACCAGCAGATTTGGTCATTATTTATGAGAATCCCTTAAGGACATGGGGATTGAAACAAGCCCCAACCAACTTGGCTATTCTCTAGCTAACACAACAGTTGCTCACATTCGAGGGCCTTGCGTGGCACTCTTGTACACTATGCTAAGATACAGGGATAAGAAGCACTTTAACTCTACAATTTTCATAAATATATTATTATGCCTACTACTGAAACAACTGTTTATTCCCTATGTATCATCATGTAAATTAAAACTATACTAATGCCGTATTTTGATAGCTGCGACAAGAAAATTGTATGCAAGTTATTTGTAAAAAGTGATAGATATTCATATTATTTTATTGGAATATATACTCAAAATTTTTCCCAGCAGTATGCAATACACTTCTCCAACCACTGTGATAGCATCAGGGGAGAGGAATGTATACTGGAAAACAAAACCCCACTGATTCGGAAGCTGCCACTGCAACGACTTGTGGAAGGAATTTATAATGGGTCAACTATATTTACCACCCTACCTACTTTTCACGATTAGATGGCAGGCACATTTGCGAAAAGGAAACCTGTCATTAACAAAATAGGCAAGCAATATGTGCATATATATATATATATCGTCTTATATTATTTTATGATGAACAGAGATTTTTACACCATTTAACTTTTGCTGCAGAACTAATATAGCCATATTGGTAAATATAGTACATTTTTTCAAAATAAAAATTAAAAATGAGTAATGTAACCCTTTCACCTTCTACTCTTTACAACTAGATTGCTATATGCCGACGAAAGTATAATTTCCTTATAGTCCATATACTACAGTCTATGGAGTTTCGACAAACAGAATGAACGTGTCGTTTCGTACTTAATCATCTACGAGCTATGCCAATTCAATGGGCGAGTAACGTAATACATTTGGAGTTTTAGCATAGACAGCGATTATATTATAGTAAATTGTAGTGTGTAGTATTGCGTGCGAGTGTGTTAATTGAAGGGCGTATGTAATTTTGCCTCTAGTATTGTAAAATGCAGCAGACTTAACTAAATTAAACCTAACTGCACAATAGATGAATCACAGGGGAGGGTGACCCCATGTGAGTGTACTTGTTATGGCTTCGGCACGTTTTATTATGTGTGGTATGACAGGGTTGTGCATTTTGCAGTATGTCATCAAGGGTTAAGATATTGCNCTTCGGCACGTTTTATTATGTGTGGTATGACAGGGTTGTGCATTTTGCAGTATGTCATCAAGGGTTAAGATATTGCTGGGTGTGTAGCTATTTGATATATAGCATACCTAACCGAATTAAACCTTACTTCACGATGTGTAACTCACAGGTATTCTATGAACTGCTGCACGAAATGTTGGCAAACATTACCCCTGCATTTACATATCGTGAAGTTAGGTATTATTGCATATAACGTATTTACATACGGAAATATAACGATAACGTACATATTTTAAATAAATTTTACCCCACAATTTCCTTGATCTTCATAGCCATACCCAAATCATTTTTGTTGTTTGTATTGATGATATGTTAATGCCTCTAGTAAATTCGTGGTCTGTATAATTAGTAGAATANAAATCATTTTTGTTGTTTGTATTGATGATATGTTAATGCCTCTAGTAAATTCGTGGTCTGTATAATTAGTAGAATATAATTATACCACTGTTCGTGATGTTTTCTTTTGCTTTCGGAAAAGTCGCCGTTCTTTACAATTACCGAAATAAGATTTCGCATTCATCTCAAATCTTGAAATTGTTACAGCCGAATACTGCATATGTTCTGCCTCCAACACCATAAGTATGGGCCACCGGAAACGGTTGGTTTCATAATTATCTACGATTTTCTCCTATTATTCCATGTTTCTCAATGTAAACAAATAGCCATTACACATGTGCATCCACCCTCTCTCAACTAGGGGCGCTGATCGAAGTTGTTTCCAATATGGCTGTCGAGTGTTCGGTACTTTAATGTAGTGTNCATTTTCAAACTGTTCAAGATACTGCCACCAAATTCATATCATAGGCACCACCCCCAACGACTTAAAGGACTGCATGGTCAGTTATGCCTTATGCCCTGTAATAAGCATAGTTGGCCATTATTTACGATCCATTGAAGACAAAATCATCAAATTTATATCATAGACATCGCCCCTGATGTCGATGAAGGTGGAAAGGTCGATTATGCCTTAAGTCCTTTTTAAGCAAAGTTAGTCATAATTTCCGAACTGTTGAAGTTATAGCTACCATATTCATATCATGAATCGCCTCCGATGTCGACGAGGGTGGTAGGGCAATTATGGACTAAGCCCTCTTATAAGTATAGTTGGTTGCCATTTTCAAACTGTTGAAGCTATAGTCATCAAATCCATAACATACACATAACCCCCCGACTTCGAAAAGGATCGCAGGGCAATTAAGCCTTAATTCATTTTACAAGCATAGTTGACTGTCATTTCCGAATTATTTAAGATACAGCCACCAAATTCGCATCATATTAATCACCCCAGATGTCGATGAGGGTGGCAGAGTCAAGTATGCCCTAAGCCCTCTTGTAAGCATCGGTGACTAATTTACAACCCATTGAAGCTATAGTCATCAAATCCATACCAAAGGCATCGATCCCGACTTCGATAAATCTTTCTGGGTCCTTTATGCTTTTAGTCTTTTTATAGTTGACGAACATTTTGGAACTGTTGAAGTTATAGCTGCCGAATTCATATCATAGGCATCGCTACTGACTTCGATCATCATTATATGGCGCATTATGTTTTAAGCCTCCTTATAAGCATACTTCGTTGACATTTACAAAGTGTTGAAGTTATAGCTCCCAAATGCGGACTAAAAGTACAGTTACTAACTCTGATCAATAGGTTATGTCTCATTATGCCAAGACTTCTAGTAAGTATAGTTGCTCACATATTTATAAATATGTTTAAGCCCTTATTTTAAGAGAGTAGATAACATTCCTAATTCATACATAATGCATTATTTAATAAACCCGCTTATAAACATAATCAGCCAACCATTTCATGCAACTTTATGTCTTACATACCTTAAAATCCAATTCATAAGTGGGCACATACAAAGCTGAGATAAATCTAGAACTCGTGCTAGACTCTGTTTGTCACCCAAGCACCAGCAGATTTGGTCATTATTTATGAGAATCCCTTAAGGACATGGGTATTGAAACAAGCCCCAACCAACTTGGCTATTCTCTAGCTAACACAACAGTTGCTCACATTCGAGGGCCTTGCGTGGCACTCTCGTACACTATGCTAAGATACAGGGATAAGAAGCACTTTAACTCTACAATTTTCATAAATATATTATTATGCCTACTACTGAAACAACTGTTTATTCCCTATGTATCATCATGTAAATTAAAACTATACTAATGCCGTATTTTGATAGCTGCGACAAGAAAATTGTATGCAAGTTATTTGTAAAAAGTGATAGATATTCATATTATTTTATTGGAATATATACTCAAAATTTTTCCCAGCAGTATGCAATACACTTCTCCAACCACTGTGATAGCATCAGGGGAGAGGAATGTATACTGGAAAACAAAACCCCACTGATTCGGAAGCTGCCACTGCAACGACTTGTGGAAGGAATTTATAATGGGTCAACTATATTTACCACCCTACCTACTTTTCACGATTAGATGGCAGGCACATTTGCGAAAAGGAAACCTGTCATTAACAAAATAGGCAAGCAATATGTGCATATATATATATATATCGTCTTATATTATTTTATGATGAACAGAGATTTTTACACAATTTAACTTTTGCTGCAGAACTAATATAGCCATATTTGTAAATATAGTACATTTTTTCAAAATAAAAATTAAAAATGAGTAATGTAACCCTTTCACCTTCTACTCTTTACAACTAGATTGCTATATGCCGACGAAAGTATAATTTCCTTATAGTCCATATACTACAGTCTATGGAGTTTCGACAAACAGAATGAACGTGTCGTTTCGTACTTAATCATCTACGAGCTATGCGAATTCAATGGGCGAGTAACGTAATACATTTGGAGTTTTAGCATAGACAGCGATTATATTATAGTAAATTGTAGTGTGTAGTATTGCGTGCGAGTGTGTTAATTGAAGGGCGTATGTAATTTTGCCTCTAGTATTGTAAAATGCAGCAGACCTAACTAAATTAAACCTAACTGCACAATAGATGAATCACAGGGGAGGGTGACCCCATGTGAGTGTACTTATTATGGTTTCGGCACGTTTTATTATGTGTGGTATGACAGGGTTGTGCATTTTGCAGTATGTCATCAAGGGTTAAGATATTGCTGGGTGTGTAGCTATTTGATATATAGCATACCTAACCGAATTAAACCTTACTTCACGATGTGTAACTCACAGGTATTCTATGAACTGCTGCACGAAATGTTGGCAAACATTACCCCTGCATTTACATATCGTGAAGTTAGGTATTATTGCATATAACGTATTTACATACGGAAATATAACGATAACGTACATATTTTAAATAAATTTTACCCCACAATTTCCTTGATCTTCATAGCCATACCCAAATCATTTTTGTTGTTTGTATTGATGATATGTTAATGCCTCTAGTAAATTCGTGGTCTGTATAATTAGTAGAATAGAATTATACCACTGTTCGTGATGTTTTCTTTTGCTTTCGGAAAAGTCGCCGTTCTTTACAATTACCGAAATAAGATTTCGCATTCATCTTAAATCTTGAAATTGTTACAGCCGAATACTGCATATGTTCTGCCTCCAACACCATAAGTATGGGCCACCGGAAACGGTTGGTTTCATAATTATCTAAGATTTTCTCCAATTATTCCATGTTTCTCAATGTAAACAAATAGCCATTACACATGTGCATCCATCCTCTCTCAACTAGGGGCGCTGATCGAAGTTGTTTCCAATATGGCTGTCGAGTGTTCGGTACTTTAATGTAGTGTATATGTTGGAATACAACAATTATCAACATAATGCATATAAAACCACCGGAAAGTAATCAGAAACCAATATAAATTACTTTGTACAGCATGTATTGAAAAAAAGATCACACGGACACAATAAAATAAGACAGGTAGAACACCAACTCAGCTTACGGCAGTAAATTTCCCAATGATAACTCTCCCATAATAAATCTCATTTTGTTTCTAACCTGAGTTCAGTTAATCTAAGTATAGTTAACAGCGTCGAATAAATAAAATCTTATTGAAAATGAAAACCCCTCCTAAATGATTGATGGTTCGCTGATACCTACTTTTTTTTTTTTAATAACTTCGCTGTGAGCCGCAAAAGGAAATAACCCTCACATGTAGTCAGCGTGGTTGTTTCGTACTGTATGTTCTTTGGTTTCCGGTCATTGTTTATATTTTGAATTACGTCATGTGTAATTTGCAAAATGTCAGTGCTAGTCGGTAGAGGGTATTGTACGGTTTACCGTAAAAGTGCATTTATATTTTGTTTTGTTGTTATTATAGCATATGTAGAATCCGTAAATAAATANGTACGGTTTACCGTAAAAGTGCATTTATATTTTGTTTTGTTGTTATTATAGCATATGTAGAATCCGTAAATAAATATTCTGCAGAAGCCAATAAAAAGGTTTATAAACCTGAAGGAAATGTAAGCTTTCAGACACTCCAAAAACCCTTCAGGATGGCGAAGCTGAACACTTTATGGGCTAAAGCTCAGCAGGTAAAGAAAAGTGTGAATACCTTGATGTAAAAATTATGTCAACATTTTTTGATTTTAATTGCATTCTTGAAGTTTTATAGGGCTTATATGTTCAACCAATTTTGATTATTTGGTTAAAATGCCTATACACTTATTTACAACAGGTGTATATTTTTACACCATGAAAAGTTATTTTTGATGATAAATGCTCACTACCCCGGTAGAATTTTTTTGTGTTATGTGAAGCTGTTTCCAAATTGAGCAGCATGTGCCCTTGTCCATTTGCCCTTGATACCTTCCTTCATGTGTAAAGGCTAGGCTACAATGGATTAAACACAAGAGTTAACCTGCATGTAATTCAGTCTGACTAGCTACAATCACACACAGAGATAAGCATTTACACAAGGCAAGTTACAGAGTATTAAGAAAAGTTTGAATTGGTTCATCTTTTTAAATATTAATACTGTGTAGAAGGTTTGGCTAATCAGAAGCACCGAAAGTGATGCTACGTTTTGCATGAAAGACTAAATTCGCAGAGAATAAAGAGCTTGTGCTGGACCCGATTGTACAGAAAGTGATTGTCATATTTTTGAATATGAAGAGAGAGAGAGAGAGAGTAAATGTCTACATATTGCATTGCGTATGTAAATAATATTCAAATGGCGTTCAAACGTCTTGAAGTGAGGTTAATTGCCACAGCGGAAACAAAACCAATTGTACATGAAAAATCATCATTGGCATTTAAAAACACCATGATTATTAAGTTTAGGGGCTTTTCTGTAAAAAACAAAAAAAATCACGGGGAATGGTATATTTCCACTCTACTAATGATGCAGAACACGAATATAAGAGGGGCATTAACGTACGACTAATTTCTTAATATGTGCCCACCTAACCTAACAGAACCTAGTGATTCACCCATCGTGGGGTGAGGTTCTGTTAGGTTAGGTGGGCACATATTAAGAAATTAGTCGTACGTTAATGCCCCTCGTATATTCGTGTTCTGCATCATTAGTAGAGTGGAAATATACCATTTCCCGTGATTTTTTTATGTTTTTTACAGAAAAGCCTCTAAACTTAATAATTACCGCAAGGCCCTCCGCACTTGTGTTTGTGTTTAAGATTTTCTAATCACTATAACTATGTATCTATTACGTTAATGTCCATTGTAGCCTAGCCTTAATGGCCCCTTGGTTCCTCCCTCACAAAATGTTTTTGTTTGTGAATACAATCGTTCTTATTCCATTCCACCAAGGTTCGTGTTGTGTCGAATTTTACTCTGTGAGTGTTTCATTTGTCTTTGTGACAGCAGTATGTGTTTTCCACAACCATGTAAAGTTGTAAACACTGATAAATTAAATATTTTTAACATTAAAGTAGTGCTGTTGCTCTGAATTTTGGATAGCGGCAAAGTGCTGTCACAAGGTTGATATTATTTCCTAGGGCACGAAACGAGGTAAGGGCTCGTAGCTCGTTAGTTTGGACACAACTTGAATCATGTATTAATACTACCTACATTTGCATATCTTAGTTTAGTTGCTTTTTCTAAAGCTTGAGGGAAAAAAAATTGAAAGTGGCATTTTGGTCTAGGCACGTGTTTGTATTTGGTTAGGGCCTACCTGCTTTGTATGAAGGACCTTAATATTTTGATCGTATAATGCAAAATTTGCCACTACCAAATGTATCACTATGATTAAAGAGTCCCCTGGCCACTGTTTGTCACCACAATAAATGTACTTACCATGCTGTCATTGTGGTGAAAAGCTGGAAGTCCGTATGACAATTTGTAAAAAACCATGATTGTAAGATGACTTGAAAATGAGTTGCTGTGCTGAATGAACCAATGGAAATTACGATGTACCTTTTTATATTTATTGTTACTGACTGTCTACTAACTGCTGTTGAAAATAAATGTTTGCATTCTGTGGTTAGTTTGATAACCCTCGTACATGAGTCGCACTTCACGTCACAAGACCAAACTACATGATCCAAAAAAAATTCAAAAAGTAGTGCACCCAGGAATCTGCAGCCTCTGAAGCACTCAAGCCTTAACTTGCTATTTGAAATTCACAAATATTCACGTGGTTGAACTCTGGCAATACAAATTAAAGCTACAGCCACTGCCAAATATGCCTGTAAGCATTCAGAGCCTGACTAATAATGATGTTGTATAGAACATTTTTTGCAACAGTACCTACGTGATAGCCTAATTATGAAGGAAACGTACTGTCTTCTCTGAAGCGACAAAAAAATTCAGGAAAATGGTATCCATTAGCAGTACTGTTTATGCTGAAAATGCATTGGTGCATTGTTATATATACAAATACGTACAAAGGAGACAAACAACAACAAAATAATTTATTTTACAGTAGTATTTTTCACTGGAAGAACATTGAACCAAACCTTAAATAGTTCTCCTTTAACTGAATTATTAATTTTAACAATTTTGATAAACAAAGGTAGCTAGAATATTTTACAAGTTCACTAATGCTGTAGATGTGATATGAAAATGTTCTAACTTCATTATGTGGCCACAGGAACTAATTATTTAAAGTTTTAAATTTATAAAAAGGTAATTATTAAGTTTAGGGGCTTTTCTGTAAAAATAAAAATAATTAATGGAAAATGGTATATTTCCACTCTACTAATGATGCAGAATACAAATATACTAGGGGCATTAACGCCCAACTAATTTCGTAATAAGTGCCCACCTAACCTAACAGAACCTAACCCCACGATGGGTGAATCACTATTTTACATTTTTAAACTAACCTAGGCTTGTTGGGTTTTACATTAACCTAGGATTGTTTGATTTTACACTAACCTAGGATTGTAGGGTTTTACACTAACCTAGGATTGTAGGGTTTTACACTAACCTAGGATAGTANGTAATAAGTGCCCACCTAACCTAACAGAACCTAACCCCACGATGGGTGAATCACTATTTTACATTTTTAAACTAACAGGCTTGTTGGGTTTTACATTAACCTAGGATTGTTTGATTTTACACTAACCTAGGATTGTAGGGTTTTACAANGGATTGTTTGATTTTACACTAACCTAGGATTGTAGGGTTTTACACTAACCTAGGATTGTAGGGTTTTACACTAACCTAGGATAGTAGGGTATTACACTAACCTAGGGTGTTTGGGTTTTACACTAATCTATGAACGTAGAATTGTAGGGATTTAAAGGAACTGTAAAACACACCAAATTAATGTAAATTGACTCACCTAGGTAGGGGGCTGGTATAATTCCTCTGATGTTAATAGACGTAAACAAACATCTTTTGCAAGTTTTTTAAATATGTTCTACTTATTTTAACATTACGCCCTCTTAAATATGAACAAGGTAAGCTGTTCAGAACCCATTAATGCAACTTTTGTTGGTGTAGGACGTTTAGTTCAGGAACGTAAACAAACTGACTATACTGCTCATTTTGCAATTTTGTTCAATTTTTAAAAATATGTTGTACTTATTTTAAAGCTATGCCCCTAGTATATTCGTGTTCTACGTGATTAGTAGAGTAAAAATAGATCATAATTTTGAATTTTTTTTGTGTTTTTCAGAAAAGCCCCTAAACTTAATAATTACCCAAACCGAATTCTTTTGCTCACCACATTTAGTGGGCGAGATTTTTCTCGGGCAACTGTGGCTAACAAGCCAAAGTTGTATAATCTACTGCAGACAACAGCGCCTATATTTAGGCTGGCAGGATAGGATGGCCATAAACTGGAAAACCCCAGTAAACCCGCAAAAACCAGAAGAAATGCTGCCCTCCTCTCCCCCACAACTACCACAGCCGGATAGCATGGAGCTACAGTTAATTAAGTTCCGCGAAAGCAAGGATCTGTTAAGAGACCAACAGCAGGGCGACCCCAAATTACAGGAGTTAATGAGGATATATCCTGACCAGTATGTGGGAAGAGATGGCATAATCTGGGCGAGAACGCACTCGCAAACAGAGCAGTGGAAAATCTGGGTCCTCCAAGAGCTACAAACCAGTATCTGCGAGCACCACCATGATCACCCCCACGCAGGACACCCGGGATTTCACGAGACCTTAAGGGCCCTGACCAACAGGTACACATGGCAAGGAATCAGCCGGGATGTCAGAGAATACGTCGCCTGATGTCGGACTTGTTGTGAAAACGTAGCCTACCCAATACCGAAGACACTATACACACCCCATCGGCCGAAAACGCCATGGACTCACATAGCCGCCAATATCATGGGCCCCTACCCACGCACACACCGAAGAAAGAGATACCTCCTAGTAGTGACAGACCAGTTTTCCAGGTGGACAGAAGCGTTCCTGTTACCCAATCAGGAGGCGACCACGATTATCTGACAAATGGAGCGAGAGGTCTTCCCACGATGGGGATATCCAAAATGCGTGTTGACAGACAATGGATCCCAGTTTACGGGCGTAAAGTGGACGAAAGCCTGCGAGGCGTAGGGGGCTGAAAGCTGGACGACTCCAGTCTACCACCCACAGGCCAACCCTACCAAACACCGGAACCAGGAGTTGAAAAAGAGCATGCACATAAGAATGTGCGACAATCATACGCAATGGGATGTACAGCTACCTGAAATCCTGTATACATTGCGATGCTGGCACAATGACGCCCTTGGAACTTCCCCCAGCCATCTGATACTGGGATACGACCTCCGACGACCCGGGGAGTGGCAGTGGGAAACAGAACCTACAGAACTTCCCGCCCCGAAGAAATAAGAAGAGCGACGATCCGGAGAACAGGGGCAGCTTGGAGAAACCAACAGCGGTATATCCAGTGCAAGTACCCAGAACAAGCGACCGTCGGACGCCACTTGCCCGATGGTAGTCACGTGTTATTACGCAACCATCCTTTGAGCAGAACCAGTGACAAATTCTGTGCGGGATTTGCGCCTAAATGGGAAGGGCTGTATGTAGTAGTAGGGGAACAAGAATATGTGCACTGGGTGGAGGACGAGATGGGCAAAATGCGGAAGGTGGCAAGGAACCAGATACGCCCTATTCCCGCACCCCACACCCCCAAAAAAAATACAAGGGTGGTCCTGAACAGGCTCCTGCCTGACCAAGAGTTCGATGCCGAAGATAAATACCCGAAAGCCGAACCAGAGAGGGGACAGCTCGACAAATTACACCCCTTGCACCACCCGACGGAGGAGAAGTGGGGAGTCTGCCCCCGGGGTGGGGACTAAGAAAGCTGCAACGAGACAACTTAGGAAATCACCTATGCTCGTCAGTTATGGGTAATGAGACCCCAGTGTATTCCAGTAGTACCCCTGGGATCCCAGCACTGTCCCCGAGGGACGACCCAGAGGAAACCCGCAGTAGGCCACTAGACCACCGGATGGTGGACAATGACGTGGAGATAAAGGGCAAAAGCGATAGAGCAGCACAGCCCCCAGTGCTGTTACCCAACGCGCTATCTCAGTTTGAGTCCCAAGGACACCCAAGTAACCACGCCGGCCGATAATGGTACCCGGGGCGTCAGTAAGACCCTCTTACCGGACTGAAAGTACGCAGAAACGAGAAGAAGCAAGCGAGAGATCAAGTGCGAGCGGGAGAGAGTGACAGAGTGGACGTGGAAAGGGAGAGTNCGCTATCTCAGTTTGAGTCCCAAGGACACCCAAGTAACCACGCCGGCCGATAATGGTACCCGGGGCGTCAGTAAGACACTCTTACCAGACTGAAAGTACGCAGAAACGAGAAGAAGCAAGCGAGAGATCAAGTGCGAGCGGGAGAGAGTGACAGAGTGGACGTGGAAAGGGAGAGTGAGGAAGCGAATGGAGGCAGGAAGCGAATGAGGAAGAGAAAGTAGGTGGAAGCGAACAAGAAAGGGAAAGCGAGAGAAGAAGTGGAAACTGAGAGCGATGGAGCAGGGGAGAGAGAATGGCTAAAGAAACAAGCAGCGTGTATGGGACAACACCAAGACGCCACCTTACGATTTAACACTGGCAGAGAACCGAACCCAACAAATATAGAAGAAGCGAGGAAGTACCGGGGGACTGCAGCCGACCCGAGGACGAGAGCCCACAGCAGTCTGGAGATGACACCAGGACGAGAGGATGGCGACGCAGCCCTCCCCCCCGCACGCTGTCCAGATCCCAGTGCGGGGTGAGGCGCCCTCTAATCAGACAAGGAACGAGGCCAGGTGAATCCAGCCTTGGCGCACCTGCCGAGACAGAGAGTGACCCAACTTCTACCGAGAACGACGCTGGTACAGACCACGTGATTTCCATGAGCCGAGCCGACCAACTCAGTAACAAACTCTGTGTGGCATGAGGTAAGTTTGGTTACCTCATGTCGCCCGCTGAGAGAACCAGGGCGGGGAGCCCGACCTGACGCCGACCACAAGTGCAACTGGTAAAAGGGGCAGAACGTCCCAGTGCCTCGATGGCGGTGCCAGTGTGTACTAAGTGTTAAGTTAGGGATCCAGGCCGTCAGCCGAATTGTAGAGTTTTATTTGTACCAGTGTGTACTATGTGTTTTTCTTGCGCTCACTGTAAGACCACTCGTGTAAGAGGTAAAAATGGCATGAAATTAGTTTTTAACTCAGGAACAGAGTTTCCAGTCCAGTAAGATAGGAGTGTTTTTCCTTTGAACGGCCTGCGTGCCGCCCGTAACAGTAAAAAGAAACCCATGTCACTACACGTAACTACTGCCAATTACTGGCTGTCCGCCACACAAACCTGTTTTCCCGCTGTTCAAGAAAGCCTCTGCTTTACCAGGATGGCAGAAGCAGAGAAGACATGATAAGTTTAGAATTACGGTGATCTGGAGAGATAATTTAGGGCATGTAGTAATACAGGAGTTCAAGTATGTATCTAATATATAAAATTCTCCCGTCACAGTGTTAGTCACTGAACTCCTCCGAAACGGCTGGACCGATTTTTATAAAAAAATTTATGTATACTCGGTAGGTCTGAGAATCGATTTATATCTATTTTTTACACCCCTAAGTAATAAGGGTGGCCACCCCCAAACAATNGCATGTAGTAATACAGGAGTTCAAGTATGTATCTAATATATAAAATTCTCCCGTCACAGTGTTAGTCACTGAACTCCTCCGAAACGGCTGGACCGATTTTTATGAAATTTTTTATGTATACTCGGTAGGTCTGAGAATAGATTTATATCTATTTTTTACACCCCTAAGTAATAAGGGTGGCCACCCCCAAACAATTTTTTTTTATTGTTTGAACAAAATTTTTATTTTTTATTTTTTTATGATGTGGCATCAAAAAATACATACCCTCCTAAATTTTCACCCTTCTACCACCAACCCTTATTTTTTTATAGCGATATTAGTAATTTAATAAATTTTACCCTAGGTCGATAACTGATCAATTATCATCGATCATTTATCGATCTAGGTTACAATTTATTCCCACCAGGTGTCTCCCAGTGACACAGCACGGAGTAGCCGGTCTCCACTAAGTAATAAGGGTGGCCACCCCCAAACAATTTTTTTTTATTTTTTTATTTTTTATGATGTGGCATAAAAAAATACATACCCTCCTAAATTTTCACCCTTCTACCATCAACCCTTATTTTTTTATAGCAATATTAGTAATTTAATAAATTTTACAAACAAATTTGTTTATTATATTATACTAGAAATACTTTTTATGGCAAAACAACGTTTGCCGGGTCAGCTAGTATAATCATGTAAGTGAGTCCGAGGCGATTTTGTTACCCTTTTTAGCAAATAATTTTTTAACTGCCCAGTAGACCTAGAAGTGTGCCTTCTATTCCCAAGGGTTTGCACGGCCTGTGATGTTGTTTGCGTGAAAATAAAAGGTACAATGTAGTAACCATGCCTTCAGCATTGTGTTTGTTACCGCAGAGCCCAGGTTAAAGATCCCCTTAACAGCCAGACCGGCACAATTATATAACTGGCTGAGGCGCACGGCCTTGAGCGCCGGCCGACTGGACTAGGTCGAGAGGGAAGGAGATAAGCTACAGCTGGCTGCCTGGCACGCCGCTCTAGAAGCGGGCGAGCGCACAGGGGAAACCGCAGAAGAGGAGCAAGACAGAGGCGCAACTGAGAGTCGACGCGATGATGGGTGTGTCAGCATCACACTGACCGGGGGGAATTGACGCTTACCACATATTGCTATTATTCTGAAGCGTCGCTGTCACACCCCTGCCATCTTAAACCAGCATCCCCAATCTAGGGCCCCAGTAGACACGTTGCTGCGAGACCGACTGGCCCGGGGGGCGGACAGGCAGTTGAGAGGCATGAGAAAATGGACACACGCGGGGGAAAATGCAAAGGTAAGCTAGTGGTTCGCAGACAAGGGATCTCCGGAATTAAGGCGCGTGGGATCGGAGAGCGGCCATCTCGGGTGTCACTGACAAAGCAGCTCTGAGTTGAGACGCACGTGAAAATGCCAAGGTAAGCTAGCGGTTCGCAGACAAGAGATCTCCTGAATTAAAACGTGTGGGATCGGAGAGCTGCCATCTCGGGTGTCGCCAAGGAGAGGTTAAAAGTCAAGACGCTGGGGAAAGAGGGGTTCAGTTGAGTCAGTCGTGGAGAGCCGTCGCGGAGGCAGAGGAGCAGACCCGAAGGGAGTCATGCGCTGTGGGACCACGCCGCGGAGAGCCTCCGACGAGAGCCTGAGAGGGGACACCTAGCTGAGCAGATCTCAGCCAACCGCTGGAACCATCACAACAGGAACCCCATATACATGTAAGTGCCAGCGTTCTCCGCTCAAGGAGCCTTTGAGTCCCCAAATTCACCCTTAAGACCCCCAACTTGCTGGGTACAGACTCGGATAGTGTGATTTTTCGCTTAATAAATCTGCCTTATTAACACTACTTACAAATACGTTATTGCTTCTTCCCCCCACCCCCTAATCCGTTCGAAGGAGAGATCACAGCCTCAAGATACCACCTGCACCGAAGCCGCATCAGTCACAGACCCGCCTCTCCCCTGGTAAGAACAATAACACCCC
>NQII01000581.1:615745-635908 GCA_002778355.1 Clitarchus hookeri | reverse complement strand
CCGCCACCTTGGTAAGAAAGAGTACAATCCGCCTCCGAAATTCGCCCCCCGACGAAGCTTTGCCCCTATGGCTACAGAGAGAAAGCAGACGAAACATTGCCCGAGGTTTCAACCCTCGACACCCAAGGCGCCCGTAGTCTGCGCCAAAGGGGTAACTTGCACCCTACGAACCAACCTGTATATCACAGGGAGCGAGTAGCGTCAAAGCAATCATTGCAAAGTCTGAATTGTCAGCTGAACTAGATATCAGAGACTTAGGAAGTGCTGCTAATGTATTGTCAGTTCAAAGTGAGCAGTCTGTTGATTCCATCACATTGTGCCAAAGTAGATTCATTGATAAGATTTTAGATGATTTTTCTTTGCAAATGTGTAAGTCTTATAAAACAGTTTTACTTAGTGGGTATGTGGAAGCTACTGATGTTGAGTGTGAGTTTGATTCCACCATTTACAGACAAGGTGTTGGAAGTCTGTTGTATTTGGCCAACAACACAAGGCCTGACATAATATCTGCAGTCAGGCATGTTAGTCAAAAGTGTCAGAAACCAACACTTAGGGAATGGAATGAAGTGAAACATATAAGGTACCTTAATGGCAGCAAAGACTTGAAACTTTGTTTTAAAAGAAGGAGTGATGGTGTTCTGAAAGTGTATTGTGATGCAGTTTGGGGAAGGACATGGAAAGGAAGAAATCTGTTAGTGGATATGTAATTTTGTTCGCAGGGGGAGCTGTTTCATGGTACAGCAAAAAGCAGAGTTGCATTGCAAGATCGACTGTGGATGCAGAATATATGTCCATGGCAGAAGTTACACGAGAGGTTCTTACTTGGATTGTGTAACTTGTCTTAAATTTGATATGTCAAAAAGGGGTAGTGTTGGTATAGTTAGTTTTTGTCACATAAATTTTGTTTTGTACAGTTGTTAAATGTATGTTATTATCTATGAGTTTTTTTTGTAAGTAGGAATGGATGATTGATGTGTTGTGTATCAATTGTGTACGTAATATGTTAAGGGTTACTTAAGAGTTTAGTGGGTAAAAGTTTAATATCCAACAGCTCCTATAACAAACACTATGAATATAGGCATATTATTTTAAAAGCAACATCCCAGCAGGTAGTGGTAAGTTTTTTTGCTTTATGCATTTCAAGCACATGTGATTTCTGGTCATCTATATGTATGTGTGCGTTATGAATATAATCATCAGGAACAGGTTCCATTTACTGGCTGTATACCTATGTGTGTTAGTAAAGTATTTTTCCTCTGGTTTTGAGATTATCCAGCATCACCTTACATTAGAAACAGGATTTTGNTATGTGTGTTAGTAAAGTATTTTTCCTCTGGTTTTGAGATTATCCAGCATCACCTTACATTAGAAACAGGATTTTGCAACAATAATTTGTGGTTTTTAAGTAATTACACTGATGCTATTTTAAACGGTATCAGTCATTTGTAAATCCTTTCCTAACTTGGTCATGTGTCAACTGGTTATGTACATTAAATAGCTACATTGCAGAAAGACTGACTCTATGAACAGTAACATAATAAAAAAACTAAAGTAAATTTATAAAATTATAATTTAGTAAGTTTTTGTTTTTTTCAGAGATTAACGGAAACAAAACTGAAGTCTCTTTACAGTGAGTTGAAAATTCAAGATAAAGAGGAAATTGCATGGAAGCAGATAAAGACAGAAGGCCTGGACAAGGATGGTTTGAAAGAAGCGCAGCTGAGGAAGAAGTTGACTGGTAATATTTGTTGGGCATGTAGCCGGAGCTTTTGTAAACATTATTTCATACAGTAATAATCATAAAAAAGATAATTAGTTCTGCTCTGTAATGCCATTCACTTTAACATCAATTGATGAACTGTCGGGGATAGCATGCCTTTGAATTGTATTTACATGAATCAAACTATAGGCTATTCACAATAGAGAGCACTTTTGAAAGCCCTCTCATTTTGAATAATAGTCAATAAATATATTTAATTTTAGCCTTCGACGTAAACTTTCGAGTGCGATGGAATACACACACTGTGTTTAATACTTACATGGCAATATTTATTTAAAAAGGGCTATAAAGGAAAAAAATATGGCTGAAAGGAAAAAGTAACTAGGGCTTAAAAAGTGCTCACTTTACAGTGAACAGACTACATCACCATGCTAGCCATGTAGTTTAGGAGAATTTATTGTATTGTCAGTTGTACGTTATGTGCTTGGGATACAAAATAATCAGCTTATAATTGGCTACNTATGTGTGTTAGTAAAGTATTTTTCCTCTGGTTTTGAGATTATCCAGCATCACCTTACATTAGAAACAGGATTTTGTAACAATAATTTGTGGTTTTTAAGTAATTACACTGATGCTATTTTAAACGGTATCGGTCATTTGTAAATCCTTTCCTAACTTGGTCATGTGTCAACTGGTTATGTACATTAAATAGCTACATTGCAGAAAGACTGACTCTATGAACAGTAACATAATAAAAAAACTAAAGTAAATTTATAAAATTATAATTTAGTAAGTTTTTGTTTTTTTCAGAGATTAACGGAAACAAAACTGAAGTCTCTTTACAGTGAGTTGAAAATTCAAGATAAAGAGGAAATTGCATGGAAGCAGATAAAGACAGAAGGCCTGGACAAGGATGGTTTGAAAGAAGCGCAGCTGAGGAAGAAGTTGACTGGTAATATTTGTTGGGCATGTAGCCGGAGCTTTTGTAAACATTATTTCATACAGTAATAATCATAAAAAAGATAATTAGTTCTGCTCTGTAATGCCATTCACTTTAACATCAATTGATGAACTGTCGGGGATAGCATGCCTTTGAATTGTATTTACATGAATCAAACTATAGGCTATTCACAATAGAGAGCACTTTTGAAAGCCCTCTCATTTTGAATAATAGTCAATAAATATATTTAATTTTAGCCTTCGACGTAAACTTTCGAGTGCGATGGAATACACACACTGTGTTTAATACTTACATGGCAATATTTATTTAAAAAGGGCTATAAAGGAAAAAAATATGGCTGAAAGGAAAAAGTAACTAGGGCTTAAAAAGTGCTCACTTTACCGTGAACAGACTACATCACCATGCTAGCCTACTGTATGTAGCTTAGGAGAATTTATTGTATTGTCAGTTGTACGTTATGTGCTTGGGATACAAAATAATCAGCTTATAATTGGCTACANTTAGGAGAATTTATTGTATTGTCAGTTGTACGTTATGTGCTTGGGATACAAAATAATCAGCTTATAATTGGCTACACCAGTGGTGTTATGGACACATACTCCATTTCATATAAGTTCACTACATTTTGACAGTTCTAGAAATGTAGTGTGGCTAAATTTATCCTTCTGCCACAGCTGTTCTATTTATGAAGCAAACAGTTTTCATAAACAAATGCTACGATGAATGTAGGTTACCATTCCAGCATACTTTATTTTTGTTATGGCCAAGTTAAACTGGTGGGGATTTGTTTATTTTATTGCTAATGGATGCTGTTGGGAGAGAGAGTTTAACATCTTTAATGAGACTGCATTGTTTTGCACCACTTCTTATGAGGTGGTATCATTTTGAGTTACATATTGTTTGAATGGACCAGTGGAAAATTGTGTTCGTACAGAAGTAGGATTAATATTATGTTTGTACCAATGCAAATAATAAACACTTTCCGTATGTACGTAAATATTTCTGCCAAAGTTAACCTTACACTTATTGGATTTTACAAATAATAAATGTGTTATTTTTACACTACAAAACAGCATTCAAATGGTTTTCTAGGCCATGTACATTCAAACATTTGTAACGTTGGCCGCTACAGTTACACCAGCTATAATTTGCCGACTTGCACTAGACTAGCTCAAGACGGAGGAACACGAGACTCTGTACAATGGACGCCAATTAATTATGAAATTGAGTAAAGTTCCGGTGTATTTTGTTCCATACTTTTATTTACTATTTACGTGACACAGTTCACATACGAAGTTCATATATGCAGAGTACGAACCATTCACAGGTAAATAGACACGTGCAGAATAGAGCCACAGTCGTTTACGACTTATTCATGTTATAAAACTTCTCCGATGAAATCACCACTGCAGCGACCTCCCACACCGGCGTAGAAATAAACTCGTAAGTTCAAGTTTGCCAATGTGGGGGTTAGCGTCACGCCCGACGCGGCCTAGGCGAGCAGACAACTGCTCGGTATCATCTGAACTGAGTGGCGACTGACTTCCAACTCACTTCGCCGCCGACTGACTTCCAACTGCCCTGAAGGGCGACAGGCCCACGTGTACTTGTGCTGCCTATCACCCCCCTCTCCTGAGATAAGGGCCTGGCCACGCACGCTCTCCACACGTTATCGAAACTGCGCCGTACAAAACTTGTCGACGCAGCCTGAAAAACGCTAATGTAATGCTGACGCTTAACAAAATCTCCAATGTTCGAAACAAAACTGCAAACGTCTGCCCGATAAACAAACTATCACGGAAAAATGAACCACCACTGCCTTTAATTTGAAACCTGATAAAAATATTACGAAGCTAGGAAAAACAAATGAAAATGAAACACGTGTCCCGGTCCCGAAAATTAAGAATACTGCGTCATTACACATTCTAATAACTGTTGCGAAATACATTATGTACAAACACACTGACTTACAGTTGGTAATTCCTATTTGAAACTCGTGAATACATGTTTTTTTAACACCATTTTAAAAACTACACTTTATACATTGGAATATTGATTAATTATTGANACGCTAATGTAATGCTGACGCTTAACAAAATCTCCAATGTTCGAAAAAAAAATGCAAACGTCTGCCCGATAAACAAACTATCACGGAAAAATGAACCACCACTGCCTTTAATTTGAAACCTGATAAAAATATTACGAAGCTAGGAAAAACAAATGAAACACGTGTCCCGGTCCCGAAAATTAAGAATACTGCGTCATTACACATTCTAATAACTGTTGCGAAATACATTATGTACAAACACACTGACTTACAGTTGGTAATTCCTATTTGCAACTCGTGAATACATGTTTTTTTAACACCATTTTAAAAACTACACTTTATACATTGGAATATTGATTAATTATTGAAGTATTTTTTATTGTTGAAATGCAGAAATTTACAAGGAATTATGAAGCTTTGGCATGCGTACAAGCAAGTGAAGACAAACTTTTAAAAGTATTTAACCAAAGTTTTGCTTAATTATAGGAATACATTGTCATGGATGGAGAAAATTGTTGAAAGAAACTTTTGACTGACACATAGTACCGATTTTCTTTTGCGCTTAAAAATTTCACCCAGACAGGATTTTTTAAATACAGCTGCAGTGCACTATTGTTTTTAAGTTTACGTTCCAGTATATGTTGTAAGGATTTTCTAAACGGTTACAGTACATTAATCTCATGTTTGTTCCATGTTAATTTTGCTTGAGGATGTAGCTCGTTGTTGGACTATGGGAGAAGTTCTCACATTCTGAGGGTGGATTTTTAATTTATTATGTTCATTGTTCCTTTAATGTATACAGTATCTAATAGTCACAGATGTTCTTGTTTATGCAGTGCAAGCTTAGTGTAACTCATCATAAAGACTGATTATACAATAAGTTTGCGTTATGTTCCTGGGAATAGCAGTGTTACTGAAAACAACTTTTATAAAAGATCCCTTTACATACCAATAACAAATATACCAATATTGTGTGTAACATTTTGAAAACTGTTTTTTTTTTTAACAGATAAATGCTGGAGCATAAGTTGATTTAGGCTAGGCAAATTAGGGAAAAAAAGAGCCTTTAGCNGGGTTTTTTTTTAACAGATAAATGCTGGAGCATAAGTTGATTTAGGCTAGGCAAATTAGGGAAAAAAAGAGCCTTTAGCGGAAAGTTTAGGTATAGTCGTAATCGTTGTCATTCCTTATGTTTTTTGGGTCACTGAACACGAATCTGAGGTTTGCTGACAGAATTTTTGCCCGGAACATTGTTTTTTTTTTGCAGGAAACCTTGAAATTTTGGCACTTGTTTTGGTTTTCTGCTTATATCTTGGGAACTATGGGTTTTTTTTTGGAAAAGACCACTCTATACCAAATTAAAGTAGACAAAATTACCTACATTTTTGGTCCATAATATGTTTTTCTACGACCAACTGTTCCGCCGCTAGAACGTGCCATAAAATGGGCAAAATTCCCAAAAATCGCAAAAACGCCATATTTCGACTTTCTATGCTCGATGTTCGTGGAAACGACTCATGTTATGATAGTTTTGATCATGTATGGTATTAAACTTGATGAAATACACTTAAAAATAAATACTGGGTCCGCGGAAATACACTTTGAATAAATATTGGGTCCAAATGTTTTCAAAGAATTGTCTAAAATCAAATTGAAAGAAAGGAGACAAATTAGTGAAAAAAAAAGTAAAAATCATCCGGCCTGCTGTGCGCCACAAACTCATGAAAATATGGTAAATGAATATTGGAATGAATGTTTTTGAGTGTTGGAATGTGGGGTTATGCGTCTTATCTCAGTGAGCTTGAAGACCCTTCTTTTTTTTGTGGCAGATGGTCGCTACCTGAGGAGGTCCCCTCCCCTCCAAGTACAGTTGTACTTGTTCCTGAGGGCCCCGACCAAGCCACTGGCTCGTCAGTTGATGTTCAGATATTCCACTGTTCGTATATGTGTCCGGTTTTACAAGTTCAATTTACCGTGCTAACGTGAATGTCGCAATCTCGGTGTGTTTTATCTGTGACTTGGCGCTAGAAATTGGAGGGACAATAGCAACAGTGAAAGAGAAAGGAGTTGCATCGTTTATTGAAGCTAGTAAAAGAAGGAAAGATGGGAAGGGCGGTAGTTTGAGGGGACAAACGTCTGTCAAAGTGCATGAAAATTGTAGGAAATCATATACAGATGATCAATCCATTGTTGCTTTCCTGAAAAAACGAGACGCCAGTACAGCTCAACGAACCCGATCAGCAGTCACTCATTTTTCATTCAGAACTAACTGTTTCATATGTGGATTGGAAATTACTGCTGCGTTTTTGGCTGCAGAATCCAAAAAACCTCCAAATGAGCGGGATGTTGTGTACCAGATTCGTGACACAACTCAAAGCTTGATAAACAGTATTATGAAGGGTGCCCAAGACGTAAATGATGAATATGGACGGGCTATACTACACCGGATTGAGCATGTTCCCGACTTGGTTGCATACGATGCGCAATACCATAAAAGCTGTCGTACAAAACTATCTCCTAAAGCAAGAAAACCAAAAGTAGTATCGACAAGGCATGGTCCATTTGCACTTGAAATTGATGTTGCAATGGAATACATATACACACACCTTGAAAGCAGCAATGATGAATGCCAGTTCTCGTTGGATGAACTAATTGAACAAATAAAAGGAGACTATGTGCCAGATGCAAAAACAGTCAAGGCCAGACTTAAAGAGAAATATGGGGAGGATATAATGTTCACGACCAATAATAAAAAGAAGACTGTTGTTTGTTTTAAAAATATTGGGGAGAAGATACTGAACGATGCATGGTATCAGCAGAAGTGTAAGTCTGAAGCAGAAGAGAAGCTTCGTGTAGTGGAAGCAGCTGCAAAAATAATTTGCGAGGAAGTCAGATCACAGGTTTATGATGTCAGCGAGTACCAGGCGAAAGAAGCACCAGAAGATGCGGACACGCTGATAGTCACAGAAGCGCTGTCACTGGCTAAATCCAATGAGAGTGTGGTCGTGGTGGAAGAAGATGTAGACCTGTTGGTGATTCTCATTGGTTTGTGCAAGGAAAACAACGTTTTCTTCTTAAAGCCAGGAAAAGACAAAACTCCATCAACAACATACTCTCCACTCCTCGCTGTAAAGAACAAGACTGTTGCAGAGAACATTCTGTTCTTACATGCTATGAGTGGCTGTGACACGACGTCAGCACCATTCAACCAGGGGAAATTGAAGTTTGTAAAAGCACTCACTAAAAATCGTGACCTTGCTGACGTCGTCAGTGTTTTCAAAGACAGCAACGCCACTCCCCAGACCATCGCAGCAGCCGGAGAACGATTTTTGGTCGAAGTATACGGCTACAGTGGGAGGACTCCACCCTCTCTGAACCACCTGCGCTTCCTTAATTACAAGAAGGCAGCGTTCAAGGCTTCGTCGAAAATAGCTGCGCTACCACCTTCAGCAGCTGCAGCGGCACAGCACAGTTACAGGGTGTACCTTCAAGTGCAGCAATGGATAGGGATCGAGAAATGAGCTGAGGATTGGGGTTGGAAGAGGACCAGCAACGGGCTCGAACCAATCACGAGTCTTCTAGCCCCCGCTCCCCCCGAACTGCTCAAGTTGGTAATGTGCAAGTGCACCAAGACCTGTGCACGGAACTGCAGCTGTCGGAAGGGGGGGGGCTAAAGTGCACTGATCTGTGCATCCATTGCGTACACAGATCATGCAACAACGTAGCGGTGCCCCTAAGCGACGATGAGGACGAGGTCGAAGATTGGGACCTTCAAGTCAAACTTGGAATTCAATTGCGAACTGAGGAGGAAGCGTTAGAGTCACTGGAGGAGGAGGAGGAAGAAGAAAGAAGAAATAGCTACGAGCCCCAAAGGTATGTAACATCACATATAATTCCAAACCTTGTTTTCACATTAGTAGTACCTATCAACTTCTTTTACGTATAGAAGAACCATCATATTTCTATATTTGTAACAATATCTCAAGTACGCCACTAATTCAATCTTGTTCTTTACAGATGTGTCTCTCCAACGAGCCTCAGTCGATGAGTGAAACTCCACAAGTTATGCCACAGATTAATAACAGTAAATATTTCTGAAGTGCATAGGTACCTACTAGTGATGCAACGAATGTCGATTTTTCCACATTCACGAATGCGAATGCGAATATTCACCTCCGACATATGCGAATGCGAATGTTGGTTTTTCAAATATGGCGCCAAAAGCGTGCGCCTACGAACTCGAATTTTACCGCGCGTTTATAACTGGCCGGCCGGGCGGCCATGTTAAAACCGAGAGTAGCCCATATGCCCCGACTCTGAACGAAGTGAACAAATCGTGATTGCTGGCTTACTGAATGAAGTTAGCTGCTAATAATGTTTTCATAAAGATTTAGTTTGAGGTTACCTTGATGCGTACCGATCATACCTACCAGTAGTGGCGACGCTATTCTTACCCACGCCGTAAACCGATGGCCTAACGACCAGAGGAATCCCCGAGCTCGAACCAACTGCACCTGTCATATTGCCTGAGTCATGACGTGACTCTGCGAAAGTGGGGAGTCCCGGCCATATTATCGCCCCTCACCACAAGAAATTACAAATCGGGGAAAAACAGTGCACCCCGCCTACCCCTATCCCACCGCAAACACGAGAGGGTAAGTCCAGAGTTCTATGGAAAATAGAACAGAAACGTATATATACAGGAGTCACAGAGGACAGTTAAGTCAGTTAAGAGAATTACGCGAGAGTGAAGGACAGTTGAGGTCAGTTACGCGAGAGTTACGAGACGTTTACGACGGAGCAGCAGCGACAAGACAGTTACAACGAAGTTACGACGGAGTCGGGAGTTACGCCGGAGTCACGAGAGAGTCAGATACGAGGAACGACGAGCGACGAGGAGAGAACTGCACGTCCAGGGATCGAGCCCAGGACTTCCCGGGAGAGACACCGAGACAGCACGACAACGCCAGCCACCAGCATCGAGGGATAGCTAGATTCCACCGTCCGAGAAGATATAAAAGGGGCTAGGTCTCATATATGTACAGATCACTGTAACTTTGGACAATAAAAGTAAAGCGTGAATAAACCGAACCCAGTTATGTCTTTGTGTCACCCATCTTACAGCAGCCCAAGGTGCAGTTAGCCAGCACCGTAACAAATTACTATGTACCCTGCTATCCACCACCCTGTATAGTGCAGGTGGGGGCAGCGTCGAGTCAACATACTTAAGTTTTGTTTTTAACTTGTAAATACTCTATTGTTGTAATTGTACAGTGATAAGTGATATTTCAAAATGATGCGGTCGTGTGTTAGCGAAGTTTGGACTTATTTTACAATATGTGATGCTGAAAATTTGAAATGCAAAATATGTAATAAACAATACTAGCGCAAAGGAAGAACAACAAGTGCTATGAGAAATCACCTGGAAGCTTTGCATAAAAACGAGTATAATGCTTTAAAGAATAGGGAAAATGAAAAGCGAAATGCTTCTACAACAAGTGTTGTGGCCTCCACTTCGCGACAATGTACGAAAACCGACCTGAAACAAATGTCTTTGACTGATTGCGTCGAAAAAACAAAAAAGTGGGATAACAACAATGCCAAGTCTTTGGAAATTGATCATTTAATAAGCGAAATGATTGCTTTAGAGGACTTATCCTTTAGTTTTGTCGAAAGCATTGGATTTGTCAGACTATTGAACTATCTTTGTCCTTCGTATAATATAAAAAGCAGACAACATTTTTCTTCGTTTATATGTGAGAATTTCTACGGCAAAGTCAAAGATAAAATTTTGGGATTAATTAAGTCATTTGAAAAATTGGCGTTTACAACTGATATTTGGTCTGATTCTTGTTCAGGAATATCTTTGCTGAGTCTTACATGTCATGGTATAACAAAAAACTTTGAGAGAAAAATGATTGTGTTAAACGCAGAGGTATTTAACGATGGCCGACATACTGGTGAAAATATAGCTATAAAACTTGAAACCATGTTGTCGCATTGGGAAATACCTAAAGAAAAAGTGCAATGCATTGTTAGAGATGGTGGCACAAACATGAAAAAAGGTATTTCCTTGTTATTAATTAGAGACATTGATTGTTCGTCACACCAAATTCAGCTGGTTGTCAAGGAGGGGCTTAAGGCACAAGATTCCGTTATAACAGTGATTGCAAAATCTAAAAAGAAGGCAACACATTTTCATCACTCAAATGTAGCTCAAGATGAACTGGCTGCTCTACAAGAAAGACTCGATCAGCCAAAGCTGAAAATCATACAAGAGTGTGCTACAAGATGGAATAGCAGCTTGTTGAGCGTATTTTGAAAGAAAGAAAAAAAAAAAAATCGTTATGTCTTTATGCTTCCCAGAATATGTTATTCTGGGAAGCATAACGACATAACAACTANAAATCGTTATGTCTTTATGCTTCCCAGAATATGTTATTCTGGGAAGCATAACGACATAACAACTAACTTCCGAAGAATGGATTATTATGGAAAAAATACTAACTTTACTCAGACCTTTTGAAGAAATTACAAAAGAACTAAGTGCAGCCAATATTTCTGTATCCTCAGTAATTCCATTATTGTCCACTTTGGAAAAAATTATTTGTGAATTTGATGTGACCGACGAATGCGTTGGGAATAAGATTTTAGCTCTTAAACGAGAACTATGTCGCAAATTTTCCCATTTGGAAAATGATGTATTGTTTGCTACGACAACTTTTATTGACCCGAGATACAAATTAAAAATTTTCAAAAATTCTTTAACCAGAGATTAAGTTGTGAAAAATATTTTAGAGTCAATTGGAAACGATAAATCAAGCCTATCGTCTTGTTCAAANCGTGCGCCTACGAACTCGAATTTTACCGCGCGTTTAGAACTGGCCGACCGGGCGGCCATGTTAAAACCGAGAGTAGGCCATATTCCCCGACTCTGAACGAAGTAAACAAATCGTGATTGCTGCCTTACTGAATGAATTTAGCTGCTAATAATGTTTTCGTAAAGATTTAGTTCAGCCAATATTTCTGTATCCTCAGTAATTCCATTATTGTCCACTTTGGAAAAAATTATTGGTGAATTTGATGTGACCGACGAATGCGTTGGGAATACGATTTTAGTTCTTAAACGAGAACTATGTCGCAGATTTTCCCATTTGGAAAATGACGTATTGTTTGCTACGGCAACTTTTATTGACCCGAGATACAAATTAAAATTTTTCAAAAATTCTTCAACCAGAGATCAAGTTGTGAAAAATATTTTAGAGTCAATTGGAAACGATGAATCAAGCCTATCGTCTTGTTCAAATCCTAAGCGTGCCAGAATGACTACTCATCGGATTGAAACATCTGGTTCCAGTGCCAGTCTGACAGAGAAATCTATATCTTTAAGAGACACCATGAAATTGCTGATGGATTCCAGCGGAAGTGAAGAAGAAGAAAATGAATGTACGAACCCTATAAAAGTTTTGATAAAAAAAACCATCAATGAATATTTATTAGATAAACGTGTGGAAAATAATAAGAAGTATGGCATTATTTCTTCCATAGCCAGGCAATATTTAGTAACACCACCCTCTAGTGTGCCTAGCGAAAGGGTCTTTCTTTAGTGGGGCTGGTCTTTACACACCCCACCGAAATAGGCTGCAAGGAGAAGAGGCATCAAATCTTCCATTTCGGAAGTTTAATATTCCTCTACTCTTATTTAATTAATAAGTGTATCACTTAATTGTGCTTAGATATAAACAATTCTTCATAGTTTTATTTTTAGATTTCAAGAAGTAATGTTTAATGGATATCTTAAAAATTACATAATTAGTGAGTTAGTATTAGTACCGAAGTTAAAATTAACAAAATGTTAAGAACATATTTGTTTTAATTGAAAAGAAGATTATTATATTGTTTGTTTTTCTTCACAATATATTTTTAACTTTATTCATAAGAAGTCAATTTGATTTACAATTATAAATTATTACTATTTCATTAAAATATCTCGCATATTTGAATAAGATACCCTTTAGGTAGCATAAATGCATATTGTTAAGTGTTTTTACAAAATATCTCATTTAAAGTTGATTTGTATAATTAAAAAGGTTGGGTTATATCTTATTCCATTGTTTTGTGTTAAAGCAGTTCAATGGTATTTGATCATACAGTTTGGTTATAATATAGTTGAGAAGTTTTAAGAAATTACCTGCCTTAATTTGATTTTGATTAGGTAAATAAGAATAAAAGAATGTCAAGAGTGTGTTTCTGTTATGTAATCTAGTGAATAACTACAGGGCTGTTTCCCAAATATCATTAAAATACACTCATATACATAAAAAATATGTTAATAAATAAAAATATCTTAATCATAGCAGTTGCATTATTATCTAATAAACATTTTCATTTTTCATTGCCAAATACATTCGCAAAATATTGCCATAATTTTTGTGAATGCGAATTTTCAAAAACATGCGAATGTGAATATTCGTTGCATCACTAGTACCTACCTACAGCATAGTCCTTACCAATATGACCAACTAATAACCACTAATGCACACTTTTTCTGTATGTTCCAAATGAATAAATACCCCACCCACCGGAAAATACCCAATAAATGGACTGGACCTGTACATACAAATACTTACAAATACCTGTTGTTTCATCATTCTTCAAAATTGTCTTTTACCTGCAATTATGCAATTTATTATTAGTATTAAGTAATTTTAATGTAAATATAACAATAGCTAAGTATAACCTTTTTTCGCTAATTTGTCTCCTTTCTTTCAATTTGATTTTAGACAATTCTTTGAAAACAATTGGACCCAATATTTATTCCAAGTGTATTTCAGCGGACCCCGTATTTATTTTTAAGTGTATTTCATCAAGTTCAATACCATACATGGTCAAAACTATCATAACATGAGTCGTTTCCACGAACATCGGGCGTAGAAAGTCGAAATATGGCGTTTTTGCAATTTTTGGGAATTTTACCCATTTTATGGCGCGCTCTAGTGGCGGAACAGTTGGTCATAGAAAAACATATTATGGACCAAAAATGTAGGTAATTTTGTCTACTTTAATTTGGTATAGAGTGGTTGTAATGAAGCGGGCCTCTGCTCGTTACAATATATTTATAATAATGCCGCACAGTTGGACGGGCGCCATCTTGTAACGTTCAGCCGCGTACACTACAGACTGTTTACTTGCCTCGGCTTGCTCGGGGTAGAAACACGAGACTCAGTACCATTGGATGTTCGTTGATTATGAAAGACAGTTCAAGTTCGAAGTTAGTATGTTCTATACTTTATTTATCATTTTTTGAATGATACAGTTCACATACGAATGTCCAGTATGCAGAGTACGAAGCGTTCAGATAAATATCCAAGTACAGAACAGTGTCACAGTGGTTTACCGTTTATGTTAATGTCTCAAAGCTTGAATCGCAAGACTAATTTAAGAAGGCAGGAGGGATGCTCGTTCCCTCCTGGCACCCTAACGACCCCCCACACCGGCGGAAATAAGTAGATCGAATTTAGTTTAAGTTGAAAAGAAATTATTTGAAAAGAATTAACGGTCGCCGGTGCTTGCCGGTGTGGGTTAAATTATTCACGCCTGATGCGTCGTCACACGCCCTATGCGTCCTCTTCAACAGTTGATTACTTTGTTCCCCAGGCGATAGGCACCACCAGTATATATTGGCCTATCGCCCCCCTTCTCCTGTGATAAGCGCCTATCATCTCGCAGCAGCGTGAGAACTGCGCTGTCCCACGCTCAGCCTGACATCGATACTGCTGCGCCCGTTACCGATATCGTAACTGCGTCGCAGGAAACTAAAACTGTGCTGTCAACAAAAACGAACTTCGCGGTCCACAAAAACTTGTTGACGCACTCACCTCCGGATAACGAACTTCTCGTATATCAAAACGGCGCCGGAGGAACTAATCTAACTAATGATGACGCGTTCCAAAAAACCACGATGTTTGAAATGATGAAACACAACCGGACTCCTGATAAACAAACACGGGAAACGAGCCAACACGGCTTTACTGAAAACCCGTTAAAATTATTATGAAACTTTCCCGAGCTTCGTACACACGAAAGAATTCTACACCCAAGTCCCAAAAATTTAAGTATATTGCGTCATTACATGGTCTTTTCCAAAAAAACGTATAGTTCCCAAGATATAAGCAGAAAACCACAAGTGCCAAAATTTCGAGGTTTTTTGCAAAAAAAAAAAAACAATGTTCTGGGAAAAAATTCTGTCAGCAAACCTCAGATTCGTGTTCAGCGACCCAAAAAACAAAGAAATGACAACGATTACGACTATACCTAAACTTTCCCCTATTTTTCCTTATTTGCCTAGCCTAATTGCAAATTTTAGAAGTGAACAAGGGAGTATTAATACATAGTGCATCATTTATAGTTTTGTGACGCCTCAAAACCCGCTGCTTTTATCTGTCACATTTATTTCCGTTTATTTTTGCACTGTATGTAATAACGTAATACTTAATTATTTATCTGTTATTAATTTGTGGCAGCTACAATTTATTTACTTCTGATTTAATATCTTTATTGTTAATTTCAAAATGTTACAACCTCAGAAAATGCATTTAAGTTTAATTATGTTTGTAAGTCTTTCTGAATTTCTACCACAAAGTAATTTGTTTGTGGGTTAAATTGCATAGAGGATTTATTATTTGGTTACCATGCTGCGTAAGACGTAATGCGTGATATGTGATGTAGCTGTCTTGTGATTGATGAGACTTTTGAAGGGTTAATAAGTATGTAGTTGAGGACGCATCTAGTCATCTTGTTTCTGCCAGGCAGGTCGAGACCTAATGGGTCATCGGTCTGGTAGGAATTTTTTAATTTTCATATTAATTTGGGGCAAGTGTGTAGTATTCATTCACACTGCTCAACGAAGTGAAGACACTGCACAGAACTGCAAGAAGATGGTCTGCACGTGCTGCCTACAGAGTTTAGTAACTAAATTCAAGTTAGAACGACCGCAATGTTGTGGGTGGTACGATATGGACTTTAATAGTATACCCCAGGCCTGAGAGCCTTGTGAGGGAAGAGATTAAGGTGAATGACTACCGGAACCAGCTGACGAAGATTCAACAAGATGTTACTACGTTTAAGCATTTCCAGCAAAGTATTTTCAGAATTTCAACACATAGTCATTACCAGAATTTAAATTAATATGTTTTTAAACTATTTTTGGCATACGTTACACCATCTTGGATCACAGTATGTTGAAGTTGCTTTGCCTAATTTGCCTACGGAGCCCTGCCAAGATTTCATTAGCCCTCCTGACTAAGTTGGTTTCAGAAAGACAATTAATTTAATTATCTTTTTGCAAGAAATTAAGTAATCTTTCAAAGGTCATAAATTATTTTTGAAATTTAATAAGCAATACTTACAAGCGCGGATACAGTCATAATTACGACCACATTAAGTAAAACAAATTTTGAAACTTTAAATGAATTTCTACATAATATTTGCTCAGATCATATTTCATTTCATGTTGTCAGGATCCAAACTCTTTCTTTCAAATTAAATCTCACATAAAGTTTTCAAGTCTCTGTGTATTTCTTTTTCAGTAGGTAGAGGTATTTTTTGATTCTGTTTCTTCCTGGTGTTTCATGCATGTTGTTTCTAGCCTACTGAGATTGGCTGCTACGTGATGTTCGTGAGTGTCTTATCTGTAAGACATATCTAAGTTGTGTTACATTGCTGCGAAATCATTGCTATCCTGTGGAGCTGGAAAAGTCCAAACCCCAGGAAAATTCACTGTAGTGGTGACAATTAATTTGATCCACAAGATTTAAAATACCCTCTTCATCAGAGTACACTTTTCCCATACACTTCAGTTTTCCTAATTTCAGCAAGAAAATATGCTATGTAGTGGATTTTTTTACAAGGGTAACATAGGATGTTTGGAAATATTCACTTGTGTTTTTGGAAGTGGTAGGCAAATTGCTTTACCCATGCATTAAAAATAAATGTTGAATTTATTGGAATTAGTGGTTGCAGACAATTTTTATGAATACATTTTAAAACATAAAACTTTTTGTGGGCCCAGTGGATTAGTGGATTAGATAGTAATGGACACTTTGTAACCAAGGGCAGTGTGATGTAGTCAGGGGATGGACACAGAATACGGCTAACTGAACCACTGATTTTGGGGTCAGTATTCACCGACAACATTATAAATAAAAAATTGTTGTAAAAAAAAAGTGATTTTCATTGTACATAATAAATGGGTAGCAATTGATCATATATAAATAATATATAGACTAATATAAACTGCATTATATTAATTTCAAGTTTTATTAACACGCAAGTTAAGTTGCAAGCAATCATGATAAACAGTTAAAAAAATGACCAGCTCATTTTCTTTGTCTCATTTTATTAACTAAATAAGTTAAGTAGGATTTGGCTCTAATAATTAGCAAATCTGGAATATATCACTATTCTGTTGTAAAAAAATTTCATGATGTTTATTTCTATTCAGAACATGGTGTGCACTAGATAATAAATTAGTATTACTTGTATAATAACATATACAAATGCTGAAATTAAACAGACGGTTAGGTGCCTGGTTTACAATTTATAGTTGGCCGTGTTGAATCCCCACTCTCGCAGGATTTTTTGAGTTCACTTAAATGTTTCTAGAATAGTGGTTTGTTGGTTAACATCATGGCAGTGTCCACTCTTGAGCTACCTTACTTACTCTATGGATATAGCCTGACAAGTAGGAGGACTACCATATGCACTTTTATTGTAGGCAAAACTGAAGTTCTTTATTCAAGAGTGGTAAAGTGCACATGGATGCAGGTAGAAAGAAAACATATTAAGAAATATTAACTCTCTTTTTATCTTGAGCAGCAATATTTATAATCTTGTGATCAAGGAACTGTAAACAATTCACAAAAAAGAAAGTTTCAGTACAAATATTAGATTTATCACCCAAGTGTAACTTTTCAACACTGAAGAAAATAGTAACATACAAGAATGTTGTGTCTAAAAAATTGTACTGAAACATCAGTTTGGACTAGGGTGACAACTAAAAATAGTTTTCAGTAACAGTAATTACACAAAACATTTGTAAGTCATCAGTGGGACGTGTTTGGTTTTGTGATAGCACTCCTGACTGACATTTGAAGGTTGTGGCTTATATTGCTGCCAGCGGCATTAGGGAGGTTTTCACCATATGGTTTTCCAACCCTCTTCCAGGCAAATGCCAGTGCAGTTCTTCCGTATGTCTCTTTTCTCTTCAGTGTCCATCAGATTGAGAAATAGAAAGGCCATTCCATGTCAAAGAAATAGAAGGACCATTCCATGTCAAATCAACCAAGGTCACAATTTATCCACCATCAATCTTATCCCAACTAGAATTATGATAGAACATATAAAAAAAAAATCCTAATTTTTTTTCGGAATTATGTCTTGTTTGTTAGATACAGCTGTCCTAAAATGTAGAGTGGAAAAGCTGAATGATTGAAGTACCAAAATAAACAACATTGAGTTTCTTACATCAAAATGATTATGTGCCAATGCCAATGTACTGCTGTAGGATCTATGTTCCAATAATTTCCTAATAGTTTTTATGAGCATCAACAGATGGTTGCTACTGTATATCCACAGGCATTGATATACAGTTTTTTCCTGTTTAAAATACAACTTTTTGGCACGTAGCTCGTCTCTCCAAATGTCAAAATTTGCCAGAAAATGACTTTTAGTGCAATTTTGAATTCATCACACGTACTTTTCCCATGGGAGGTAGCAAGAAAATGCAATTCTCCTTTGACACCAAATTCTCTCTCATGTAAACAAAGGTTCAAGCAATTTAACTGGTTCTTGTACTGTTCTCCACATCCATCAGAAAGGTGGTATATCTTTGATGGAGTTGAGTAAATTGTGACCTGATGAATTGCACTAGTATTCTTTGAAAACAATTAACAGTAACTGTGTCATGAAATGACTAAATATTGGTGTGCTGCCGCTTATTGCTTATGTCGTTCCTTGAGTAGCTGGAGAATGGATGAACTGTATGTAGCTTGTGTATTGCTCCAGTGATATCCCTGAGCAGCATCTTGCAATAAAAAGTAGTAGTTTTCAGAGAAATCACAGAGTACTAAAAACTCACTCTCATTTAGTACGGTCTCAGCAATTATAATTTCTTCGCCATCTTATGATTGCGAAGAAATGCTGATTGCTGCTTTGCAATGAAAGAATGTCAAAAAAGTTTTGGAAGAGAGTCGAGAAAATAAATAATAAATTCCTCACAGGTTTAGTAAAAGTCTCCATCTTAGTGTTCTTATCAATTACAAGCCACTGTTTGAATGTCATGTCACATTTTCCACAGAATTTACTTCAATACATTCTCCTTATCTATCTTTCAAAACATCCATTCCTGGGAAGTTTGAACAGTCACTGAAGTAGCATGCTTCAGATCGATTATCACACATCATTGTTTGCAAAGCATCGTGATAAGTTGCTCCTGCCAGAACACAGTTTTGCAAAACTTTGAAAATCCAATTTGAGTATCCGGTTTTTTCTCCTTAATATATGCAAACAGTTCTTTTAAATTACAATGATAAGTTGCTTTTTGGATATGCTTACGTTTTCCATTTATTTTAACAGTGACAAAATCTTTCCTCCCTGGCATGATGCGGCTAACTTCTTCACTATCATAATAAGACTGCACTGTTGTGACAGTTTCTGGCTTTAATGTTTTTCCAGGTTTGGGATCAAGGCATGATAAACTTCCTTTCTCTTTTTTGCATTACGAGCAGTGTAATTACTTACACCAAATTCATCTTGAATTTTCCGTACTCTCCAGTTGAAAGGTAATGTAGTTAGCATTTTAATTTTTACAGCTTTATCTGTGGTTGAAAGAAACTTTTCTTTCAACTTGCAAAGTATTTCATCACTAGAGGTAGATGTTTCAACAATGTCAGGAGTTGTGCTGGTTGAAATAAACCAAAGATTCTTCTTACTCATGAGTAAAAATATCCATTTCCTGGGACTGGTAATCATCTCTATCATCATAGGGAGGCTCCGTTGAATGGTATTCACTTACGGTATGCGGCAGTAATTTACGACAACTGCCACAAATTTTATCACCAAACTTAACCTTTGAACTGAATTTTTCTAACATTACTACTCACCACTCTTAAATTCTTCTTTTGGAAAATATGGTTTGGTTTATTGAGCGGATTGCAATAAAACAAATTCACCTTTGTTTTTTTGGCCATTTTCTTTCTTCTGAACTATCAATTGATTTAAAAATGCCAAAAATGATACATAATCTAAAAGGTTTCTTTCACATTTATTAAATATTGCTAGAACTTAATTTATTACCAAGTCACATCAAAAAAATTCACAGCTATGTATCACTAATAGTCGAGACACAAATAAGAATAACGAATCTGAAGTGAATTT
>NQII01000581.1:579799-614809 GCA_002778355.1 Clitarchus hookeri | reverse complement strand
TATATATATATATATATATATATGTAAGCTCCCCTCTGCCTATTCAAGTTTCTTCCTAGGAAGAAAAAAAAACACCATGTCACTAGGGCCTATGCACCGTATTTTGCGCTGATATTTTAACAGTAATAATGAAATATGTTTCTATCAGTGCTTCCTAATAATTTTAATATTTCAATAGCCTTTTTTTAATTTACAAATGGCATACAAAAANGCCTTTTTTTAATTTACAAATGGCATACAAAAAAGAGGTTAAAATAATATTTTAATTGAACTGTTTCTTACCTGCTGTTACCAACACACCGCTGCTCTCACTGTTTTTAATTTGTATTTAATACAAAATAAATATTACAAGTTATAGAAGATACCAAGTTTAAAGTTTCATTTATTAAAAAATATAATATTTAAAATAGGCAGCACAAGTATACGTGTACCTGTCGCTCTTGAGGTCAGTTGGAAGTCAGTCGCCATTCACGTTAGTTGATATTGAGGAGTCGTCTGAAGCAGTCAACTAGTCCTCGCATAGGCCACGTCGGGTGTGGCTTTAACCCCCACACCGGCCAACTTGAACTTACGAGATTATTTATCCGCCGGTGTGGGAGGTAGCTGCATTTAATTTTCTTTGGACAATTTTTTAAGAATTGAAATAATTCGTAAACTACTGTGACTCTGTTCTGCCCGTGTCTATTTATCTGTGAACGGTTCGTACTCTGCATACTCTGAACTTCGTATGTGAACTGTGTCACTAAAATGGTAAAAAAAGTATGGAACAAAATACACCGGAACTTGACATTATTTCATAATTAATTGGCGTCCATTTTACAGAGTCTCGTGTTACTCTGTCTTGAGCTAATTGAGGGGTAAGTTATAGCTGAGTGGCAACTTAAAGCCGGCTATAACTTTGTAACTGTGCGCGTGCCAACGTTACAATGGTATGATCACTCTGCACACAAATGGCAGGTACACAATGCCACTGTCTCCGAGACTGCTCCCAACCTCTACTTACATACAGTTTATCTGTGATGCCATTGGATCATGTGCTGTGCTTCTCATCTGAAGAAATAATCATGTAATTGTCCTACCTTGCTCTATGCATTCCTGCAATGTGGGGTCCTTCAGATGTGAGTTTTAATGCAATTTTAAAGGCTAATGTATTACATGACTGGTCTTTGTACATGATAGTGCAATTACTCACTAAGAACACTGCTTAGTTAACTGTAATGCAAGAGTCGCACAAATGTATTTCCAGAAGTTGGTTTGGATAATCTGGAGGTTTGGATTAGAGTAGTTTGTTATAACCAAAGTTACTCTCACCACATCAACATTTTAGTGAGTTCGATCAATGTTTTCTGCAAAACATAGTCACAGATTATTACTAATTAGTTGAATTAAAACTTCATAATAAAAGTAAAAATTCATAGCAGCGCCGACTGCATATTGTAATGTTTGCACGCGGCTCGTTATAGCCGGCTTTATAATATTACAGTCCTACAGTTAGGCCGCCATATTTGTTATGCCGCACGTCAATGTATTGACGCCTGGAAGTTGCCACTCGGCTAGCTCAATGGTAGCAACATGAAACTCTTTAAAAAAAAAAGTCACCAATTCAATATAAAAATAGTCAAGTTCCGGTTTATTGGTTCTATACTTTTATTTACCAATCCAGTGAAACAGTTCAAGAACGAAGTTGAAAGATTTTAGCGGTCGCTTGCCGGTGTGGGTTACGTTTGTCATGCCCGATGCATCTTCTCTGGTTGCCTGTTCTATACCATTTCTCCCGGGCGAGTATTCGTCCAGGGTTTTTATCACTCGTGGCTAAACNTCCCCACACTTAGATAGGGCCTGGCGTGGGCTGCCACGCACGCTCTTCCTAGGCTATCAAAACTGCGTAGTCCGCTTAACTGCGCCGTCAGTTAAAATTAATTGAACTTCCAGAGCCAGCAGTGCCATCCAAACTGCGTCAAAGTTTGGAAAAGCTCTAATTTAATGTTGACGCTACTGAAACTAAGACTTTTGAAATGGCAAACGTACGCCTGATAACGTTATACCACGATAAACGAACCACCACGGCTTTAATTTTGAATCCCAATAAAAAAAATACGAAGCTTGGCAAAGCGAAAGAAAGTGAACCACGTGTCCCGAAAATTAATAATACTGTGTCATTACATTATATATTTCAAGAACTACAAAATTTTTTTTATAAATTGTTAATTCATGGCTGGTGATGCCATTCTTTATGTTATTCGTTCCTGTTGTATGGATTTGATCTTGGTTTAAATCCACATGTGAATTTCTTTTTTTGTTAAACCTCGTGCAGCTGTCTCGTGCAAGAGGATCCAAACCAACTGTATGTCTTCAGGAGGTGCAATTTCATTTTGTGGGAACCTCATATCTTGGAAAGAAAAGAGGTTCTGGTTTGCAGAGAGTATGGTTAACACTAGACATAAGGGGTAGAGTTGAATGCCATATTAGATTTATGTATATTTTGCCATTATGTTAGTGATTAATTTTTGAAAAGGTGACTTTCTTAGGGCAAAGAACATGATTTAATTTCAAGGGTTGGATAAAAGTAATGGCAACTCTGTTATAATTCGTACCTGACTTTATTGACAGAAGATCACCTGTTACATTCCTTCTGCCACATGTGGACAGTGTCATACAGCGTCAGCGCGTCCAAATCTCTGTAGATGTCCTACAGGGATCGCCCTGTGGCACGGATGATGGCTTCTCTTGTGTCATAATGCTTCCCGCGAAGTGGTTCCCTCATTTTGGCGAAAAGGTCGTAATCATACGGACACATAACGGGTGTATACAGCGGATGGTCCAGTATCTCCCATTAAACACTTTCACCCATTGCACCACCATATGATCCGGCAACGTTGCATCACCACACGCTTCAAGCAGTCCTTGAAAACATTGTTGTGCACTCAGACCACGTGCCACTTCAGTCTTGACCCACGCATGTTGTTCGTCTTTCCTAAACATGTTGTTACGGCGCTGCCACGCTCCTCTGCTTCACAGCACTGCTGCTTTTGAATTAATAACACACAGCCGTTACCACTCACCACACTTCCTCATCTCTTATTCCCTTATCAACTACGAACTCTTGTAGCGTTGTGAATCACCCCTCCGACTTTTTATCTAACCTAAGTATATTTGTGATGATTATCCTTTGATATATTGTAATACCATACCCCCTGTAGTAATTCTTAGAAGGTAATAGATAATTAATTACCATTTATTCCACATGGTAAACAAATATAGGTGCTCCATTTTTATGGTCCATACCACATAAGAAGGCCACTTTCTGACAGTCAGTGAGTGGCAACTTGACGTATACGAAACAAACAATGCGCCATTTACAAAATCCTGTATCAGCTGATGCACGAATGAACAAAAGTTAAAATTACGTTGGCTATTCTGAGTGCACTGCCGATGCACATCAGAAAAGCAGAAAATACGCAGATAAGAAAGAGTTCTTGCATTTATTAATACATTTTATTTTACAAGGTCACAAAACAATGGTTGTTAGTGTTAAAAACTAAACTTCGTGATAATGTAGTTATGTATAGGCGATCAAAATGAAATGTACAGTAGAACGATACGACGTGGAAAAGTTTCCTGAAGTTCTGCTAACTTCAGAAAGCTTTTTCACATTGTATCGTCCATCTCCAACCTTGCTTTCAACACGTCCATGATATTAATTCCAAAAGCATACAGAAATATTGCATAATATTGTTGAATTATTTTTTTTAATGATTTGACGAAACGACACGAATTTGAAATATATTTCCAGCCTGTAACATAAGAATTATCAACTTGAAAAATTTGNTTCCAAAAGCATACAGAAATATTGCATAATATTGTTGAATTATTTTTTCTAATGATTTGACGAAACGACACGAATTTGAAATATATTTCCAGCCTGTAACATAAGAATTATCAACTTGAAAAATTTGCTATCTGTTGACTATAAAAAGTTACTCAAACTTCGCCGTGACGTGCTGCGCGCTATCTATTGGATATTCTGCGAGCTATTACCAGCCAGAAATGAACCTCTTTCCTGCGTGATATATAACGAATTTACAAACATATGCCAATAGTTATATTTTTCCACGAGCTCTGTATAATTTTTAAAGTAACATATATTTCATGTACAATGATTTGGAGTACAAGTCATTTATATTCGGCCGGTAATCGTTCGTCTACGTAAACTATACGCCATACTGTTCTCTCGAAACCCATCTCCTTGATTCCGTAGAAAGTGAGACAGGCGTGAATAGTTTTTAAGCAATTCTAACGTTATTCCAAGTCACATATTTCCAACTCAAATATATTAGCTATAACGTCCAAAGTGTAATAATAGATACAACAGACCGTCTCACAAATTTTAACCCAAATTCACTATCTCGGACAAATTAAAAAAGTTATCAAATATCTAACGTTTAATATTTTTACTTTTATAACCTACTTATATTTTTAGACAGATGTCAGTCTTAAAATATCTTAAAATTTGTTTAGCATTACAGTACAATGAGAAGTGGATTAGCTGACAGCGTGTTGATAAAAAATACAGCCCCGACTTGACGGACCAGCTGATGGCGGAAGGATACGTAGTCAGATGTAAACAGTGGCGCTACTTTCGCCGAGCTGTCAAAAAGTGGCCTTACATGGTACAGAATTTATTACAGTTAATCATCTGAGTTATTTACTATGCCTTGTCAAAAACAGATTTGTATAATGAATGATGAATAAATTTTATTGCTCGAAAACTGATAACACAACTATGGTTTCTTTTCTCTCTCCCCCTTAATATTTCAATCAGATGGAAAGTTAGGATTTCCACATTTCTCAACGTGGTGAATGAAAGTCACATTTTTTTAGAAACCTTTGCTAGCAGGGAATGGAAGTGTATGTTTCCTTTGCTAGAGACTTGGTCACAGTTCTGGAACTTTGTATGACTGCAGTCATTTTAAACAGTTTTATTTATACTTGTCCTGTGTAATTCTGTTTTGGTACAGGAATAATGAGCTCATATGGACTTTTGGAACATTTTGAAGATGTCACTGATCCAAAACTGTTGAAGCAACACAAGGCTTTCAATGATGTCTCTGATGATTACATCAACAAGAGTTTTTTCAAGGATAAAAAACTGATTAAGTTGTGGTTGAAGGCTGAAAAAGCTGGATTTACAGGTTAGAATTCATGTTAGTATGGTAGTTATTTTTCTTTGTGGTTGTATGGCTTGATTACAATTTTAATTACTTTTTTCAAAGCTGAAGAGTTGAGTGTACTCAAGGAAGAATTTATGCACCACCAGGACAAGATTGATCAATACTACACCATCTTAAAAGATGTTGAGTCACGAAATGATAGTGAAGCAAGTACGTATGACGCTTACAAATGTATTGCTGCAACTAGCATTAACAGTATTGGACTTGGAGCTTAGGTCGTTTCTATGTGTGTTGATTGGCAAGTAAAGAGGTGTGTATGATGGTGTGTGTGCTGTGGTATGTTCGTTTGTGTATGTTTCAACTGAAGCATACATACAACTGCGTAAATACAAAAGTAATTGTGTTTTAAGGCGTTTATGCAGCACCTGGATTGACTTATTATAGTACTGCACTAAATTTGATGTTTTGGAAGAAAAAAAGAAGANAGGCGTTTATGCAGCACCTGGATTGACTTATTATAGTACTGCACTAAATTTGATGTTTTGGAAGAAAAAAAGAAGAGGAAGAAAAGTTGTATATTAATGCCTAATGCATAGGGACCTGAAAAAATAAACAAATTTTAGCATTTTAGTGTGAATAAAGCGATTTTTCACGTTTTAATTCAAATAAAGCTATATTAAACATTTACGCCAACTTTTACTTGAAACTAAACCTATATTCGCGGAATTAGTGTTACACAATGATCTGTTTTGTTGCTTTGCTAACTAAATATGGCAAAAAAAAATGCACACTGACACGCAATGAATTTTTATATCACGTTTTGTGGTTTAGGTTAGGAATACATCGCACTGTTTATACCAAATCTATTTTTACGTGTTCAAAATTTTGAATGGCTAAGTGTCAATAATTCGTGGATCACATTTTGTAGTTTTCTTTGAATGACACACCCGTTCCATTATTTTTTCAAAAATATAATAATCACCAAACAAAAGTGTTACTGTTAAGGTAGCAGGAATTATTGCAAGGCCTTGACCATCATAGAATACATGGGGCCAGAGAATATTTGACAGGAAATCAGAATGTAAATTAGTGCATGAGTTAAGATGAAATTTTCATCACTGCGGTAGTAGAGATCTGAAAATTTAGCAAACGCTATAAATGTGAATTTTCACATAAAAAACAACCATTTTTGAGAATTGTAGGTGTAATTCTAGTGCACTGCCCTGCAAAAGTTTATTTGTTCACTAGGAAACCCCGCCGTTGTAGTGTTCACGTCTACCAAGCACCACGTTATGTATGGAATTCGTGCCTAGTTTGCTGAGTTTGTTTACATTCATAGCACCTTCACGTTTTATCCAACAATTATTTATTTTTTATAAAGCTGTGTGGTGGTCAAAAATGTGTTTTTATGCATTTATTTATGTAGAATATATTTGTAAATTGAATTATCATGTATTTTAATCTTGTATTCTTCCAGCTAACTGTATTTTTTATCATACATATTCTCTGTAAATATGTGCGATAAAAATCAACATGTTTTGAACAAAACAAAAGCTTTGTTAACGGGCCTAACGAAAAAATCTGTTGTTGAAAGTTCAGATAGTTACAAACATAAAGGCAGATTTCTGTAATTTTTTATTTTTTCCTGTTTGTACAAGGCACTTTTATTATTATTTTTTAAACAGTGCTTTTATAATTGTGTATAAATTGTTTACATTAGTCTCTTCATGAAACAGTAAGCCCTTGCCAATGCATTGTGACCGTTGTTCCAGGTGTCAGGCAGAATACAAAATCTTAGGTAAGAAAATGTGAAATTGTTTTCAATGTTGTTTGTTGATAAAGGAAACTAGTGGTTTTGTCTTAAAAAACGTGTTTGTATTTTCTTTGGGAGTTAAGATATTTGCAAGCAAATAATTGTTTAAAAAAAACACTGCTTTTCAATAGGAATAACACTGCCAACTTCAGGTTTTACGAATAAAGTGATATTTTTCAAATTATCTATGTCTTTATAAAGAGGGCATGCAAAAATTAAACAATTCTCATGCAGAAACCTGCATTTTTGTAGCAAGAAAATAACCGCTATTTTTGACAAAAATAACACACATTTTTTAGAAAAAATAACACATATTTTTGAAAAAAATAACACCTATTTTTTCAGGTCTCTACTAATACTGTACTCAAGAATTGTTTGTCAGGTCTTTGTGTGATGTAAGCTTTAGCATCATTTTGTATCATCACACAAATGTTTTTCTTACCTGCAGATCTGTTATGACCACAGTGCAACAAAATGCAAAGAGAGTTTTTTTTTTCAGGTTTGCTTCAGTTCTTATTACAACCATTCAGATTCTAAATGTGAAGTTAGTGCTGACAATAAAAATGGTGCACACTTAAGCTTGCTCCCTAGTAAAATATTGCCAGTAAANCTAAATGTGAAGTTAGTGCTGACAATAAAAATGGTGCACACTTAAGCTTGCTCCCTAGTAAAATATTGCCAGTAAAAACAGTCTTGGCTCATTCACGTATCCCAGTAAATGAATGCACTGGTAATACATCTTTTTCTCCAGGAAAGGTAAAAAAATATCTACAGCTGCCACTTTTAGTTTTATCCTATTAAATATACTCGGAGGAAAAATAGTTAAAGTGGTTAAAAATAGCATTTTTAGGACTTTCGTTGCAGTTTACGGGAAAGGGAATAAGTACAAAGTGGTATCTGCAGTTTAATGCATTGGCTTACGTTGCGTGTAATAAAATTCAACTTATACAGGTCTAATTTGCAAGAAATTTAGCTTCCCTGGAATGCGTATCACATCTTGGGATGGCCCATCATAGTGCTTATTTATAGCACACTGTGACCTTGAAAGTTTTACAATTTTTCTAGGGATATTATTTATAGTCTGTTTGTGGTTTCTACGTTTTGAATGGGGCCACTGTGGCTTAGCGGTTAGCCTGCTTGACTCCCACTAAGGCAAACCGGGTTCAATCCCTGGCCAGGCCACTCCTAGATTTTCGCATGTGGGAATCATGCCGGACGATGCCGCTGGTTGGCGGATTTTCTTGGGGATCTGCGGTTTCCCCTGCCCTTTCATTCTGGCACTGCTTCATACTTACCTCAATCACCCTCATTGGCTCTCAAGACCTCAATGTTTTTTTATTGAGATTGTGGTGTAATTTTTGTATATCATATGAAATACATGAACAGGAGAAATAGTTTGATACATATCTGTACTGTCATATTGCTGATTTATACAGATTCTGTGGATGACACCCTGGACAAATTTAATAGGATTGAACATGCTGAAGAAGAAGAAGAGACTGTTGACAAGAGTTATTTGCACAGAGCAAACTTGTTAAGGTAAAGTTTACAATGTTATTCTTTTTCCATATTGTTAGCACTGATTTTGGTGAATGTTACAGCATTAATGTATGTGACATGTTTTCTCCCATAGAGAACGACACAAAGATATTCGTAATGGCTATGATCGTTTGCATCGCATTGCTGCTAAAGGACCCAATAGCAAAGAATTTATTGAGCCCCGAGTAGAGGGGCTATGGAGGATGGCTATTGAGACTAATTTCACACCTGAAGAATTGGAGTCACTAAGGGTATGGTGTATTTTCATCCATATTCATAACAGTGATTTATGCAGAACAGACCTTCACAACTGGACAGTAGGTGTGGGCCAAAAGAACTTCCAATGTTCTCAAAATAAAATTATACAACAAAAGTTAACCATACTACTGTTTCTGACTATGTCACTTTTGCACTTTGGTTCTAAAAAATTAACTGTAGCTGGTAGATATTCACAAATACATCTTTTTTTTTTCTGCTCTAAATTTCTAGAATACTATGTTGTAAACCTATTTTAAGATTAAAAAAATTATTAATACATTATTTTGCAGGTTGTGATCCTTCCATAATGCTCAATATCTTTTATTGCTATTATGCAAGAGAAATAAAAGTTTAGTTTCAAGAAGGGATTTACTGTTTCTAATAAGAGAACCTCTCTCTGCTGTCATTTATGAGGGAGTATTCTTGCATCATCCCTTTTGTATCTTTAGACTGAAGCTCCTCATGATGTTCCCACTAGATACTGCTGTGTCTGAACTCTAAGCACATACAAACAATGTTGTCATTTGAGTGCTGATTGCTGGAAAGGGGGTGGGATTATTGCAGACCCATGTGCTATAGCTTAACCCAAGTCATAATGCTGTAAATAATATTTTGATTGGAGACTGTTAGGTGATACAAACTATTGTGAAGATGCATATAGGAATGTTCTACACAACCGCCTTGCTAATGTCAAGATAGGAGACAAGGTAAACATATATGAATTGCTTGCTGATGTGATAGAGAATGTTTCTTAAATTTTAGGTAATGTTGTATTTTGTGCCTTTTTTGTTGTTGAAAAGGGTACAAGTGCCAGAGTAAAATTTAAGTTGATGGGTTATCTAGTATATAATCGTAAAATGTTTTAAATGTTCACGTTAAGCCCATGTAAAGCATACAGAAAGAACAGTATAAAAGTATTTACTATTGCATTTCATTTGAGAATGCATGAATTTATTAAAGGTCATGGTGTCCCATGGCGTATTAATATGAATCCTGTAGTAGTGCCCACATTTTTTTTCTTTCAAATGGACTCATTTAAACACTGTGTTGAAAGTTTGAAGTTAATAATTTTAATATATATAATTTCTTGAAAATCAAAGAAAACTAATTTTATTCTTTATTGTTATTTATATGTTATATTATAGATATTATATGTAATATTATATGTTATGCCAATTTTTTTTGTTTGAATGTTAACTATGAAACTTGACCACACTAAATATGACTATTATATTAACTTGATATGATAATGTGTGTTTGATTATACTCTTAATTTCTATGTAATGTAGCAATGTCTTTGATTACACACTTAATTTCTATGTAATGCAAGTCCTTAATTTCCTGTCACAAAAAAAGCTAATTTATCTTTGGGCTTCTTAAAGTATTTCTTAGCAAAGTAGCTTGTCACAGGCAATACAATAAGTTTAATGGACAGATAAATTATCTTAAAATAATATTGTGTACTACTGGAAGCCCAGTTCAATTTGAGAAGCAAATTTACTCTATTTTGTGTGGTGTGTTGAAATACAAAAAAGTCAATAAATATAATTTTTCCCTATTATTTATAAACATATGTGTATCCATGTATCTCTTATATACATGTACATGTTTAACATATATGTATACACATGTACATCTGTACAACTATATGCATGCATGTACATGTACTAGTGATGGCCCAATACAGAAAAAAACCAGATACCGATGAAGGCTCCGATATTTAGTAATTTACAGATCCAATACCTGTAAACCGATATTTTCATTTATCATACTGTAAGCAGACATTTGTCACTAAAGTGTACGAGAGAAAACTGTTGCCTGGAAAAGTTTTGTTTGCAATAAACTAAATAGACTTACTGTTAAGTGAGATTTACTTTATGCCCGATACATCAAAGCAGCAAAAAAAATAGTTTAACATTATACAAAATTATAACTCACTACAACATATTACAAAACTAAGTTAAGGTTGCAAGAAGGTCTAAAAGGACAGGAATGAAAACTAAGCTAACAAGTCACAATCATTTTGTTTACTTTGGGAAACTAACGTCGAACATAAGACTGCTTTACCAAAAATAAAAATGTAATCTGTGAAGTAAAAAATAATGATGGGAATGCACATTCTAATTTGTTTTTATCGTAAGGAATTTTTTAAATTATTATTTTTTTTAATTATTGCATATTGACATTTCAAATTAATGATGTTCTTTTTAGTTGTATTGCTGCAGCCTGATATCAAGAGTTGAGAAAATTAAGTGTGTAGCAGAGGAGAGAAAATACTTGAGGTTAGAATGGCCATTACCGATGTGCCGATATTTTAGTGCCAATCTCCGATAATGGTAAATTTACCGATAATACCGATATCGGATATCAGCTATCGGGCCATCACTAACATGTACATATGAATACATATACATATGTACATGTACACATGTATGCACGTACAAAACGGCCTCACTTTTTGCATATGTATATATACACTGAAGTGCCAAAAAAACTGGTACACCTGCCTAATATCGTGTAGGGCCCCCACGAGCATGCAGAAGTGCCGCAAGACGACGTGGCATGGACTCTACTAATGTCTGAAGGTATGCAGGAGGCAATTCACATCATGAATCCTGCAGGGCAGTCCACAAATCCATAGGAGTGTGAGGCGGTGGAGATTTCTTCTGAATAGCACATTGCAAGGCATTCCAAATATGCTCAATAATGTTCATGTCTGGTGATTTAGGTGGCCAATGGAAGTGTTTAAAGTCAGAAGAGTGTTCCTGGAGCCACTCGGTAGCAACTCTCAAAGTGTAGGGTGTCGCATTGTCCTGCTGGAATTGTCCACGTCCGTCGGAATGCACATTGGACATGAATGGGTGCAGGTGATCGGACAGGATGCTTACGTATCTGTCACCTGTCAGAATCGTATCTAGAAGTATCAGGGGTCTCATTTCACGCCAACTGCACATGCCCCGTACCATGACAGAACCTCCACCAACTTGAACAGTCCCCTGTTGACATGTAGGGTCCATGGATTCATGAGGATGTCTCCATACACATCCATCCGCCAGATACAATTGGAAACGAGGCTCTTCAGACCAGGCAACGTGTTTCGAGTCAGTAACAGTCCAATGGCGGTGTTGGCGGGCCCAGACGAGGCGTAAAGCTTTGTGTCGTGCAGTCAACAACGGTACACGAGTGGGCCTTCGGCTCCGAAAGCCCATATCAATGATGGTCGGTTGAATAGTTCGCACACTGGCACTTGTTGATGCCCCAGCATTGAAATCTGCGCCAATTTGAGAAAGGGTTGCACGTCTGTCACGTTTAATGATTCTCGTCAGTCGTCGTTTGTCCCATTCGTTCACGATCTTTTTCCGGCTGCAGCGATGTCGAAGATTTGATGTTTCACCGGCTTCCCGATATTCACGGTACACTCGAGAAATGGTCGTACGCGAAAATCCAAATTTTATTGCTACCTTGGAGATGCTATGTCCCATCTCTCATGCACCGACTATAACACCACGTTCAAACTCACTTAAATCTTGATAACCTGCCATTGTAGCAGCAGTAACAATCTAGCAACTTGTTTTCTTATATAGGCACTGCCGACCACATTGCATTACTCTGTTTTTTTGGCTCTCCAGTTATATACAGACATACTGTCAACTCTAAATTTTCCGTGATAATGATGGGTTAAGGGTTCACGGTTAAAGTGTTGCGGGGGGGGGGGAATTTTTACTTTAGGCCTACATACTGTTCACGTAGGTTATGTAAACAAATTATATAGTCGTACAAGAATTCAATCTTTCTACAGCCAGTGTGTGGCTACATCGTAAATGATATTAACATTATCACATACACAAAATTCTGTATTAGCTGTTGCGAGAACGATTGTAATAAAATTTCATGTTGGCTATTTTTTTGACAGCCTACATTGGGACAACAGACATCAGAGAAATATGTGAGCAGGAAGATTGTAGACAAAATGTCTATGTATTTTATTTTATATAGTTACAATACAGCTGTAATTAATGTAACAAATTAAACTTTGTTCTAGAATATTGTGTAGGTGTTTAAATGAGTTGGAACACCGTATGCGATAGTTTAGCTTCGTTTATGTCTTCATCATAGGCCGTAGCTAGTACTTTCTGCTAACGTCACCACATGCATGCTTCATATTAATTGAATAGGCCTCATGTCTATCGTAGAGTATTTTTCAAATATTTCTACATTAATTTGACGTAATATATTTTAAACCCTGGTTGTTTTAAGCCCACATGAGATGAAAAATTCACTTTTAAAAGGACGTACTAGATACATTTATACAACACAGCAGCAAAGTAGGCAACCGTGCTGCCATCTGTCGGCCAGTGCATGTGGCGCGCTTCGGAAATCATGCTCCCATGAAATGACACGCTTTTCATGTGTAAAGTGCAAATATGCGAATGAATTCTCAGAGTTTAAAATTTTTCATGAGCTCTATAAATATTTTAACGTAACAGATTCCGTGTGAAGCGATTCTGCTTGCTAATAATTTGGATTCTGCCTGCAATCGCCAAGCGTTTCTAAGGTCGACTTGCCATTTTTTTTTTTTTACGTGTTACTCCCTTTCCACTACAGCTATAAAGCGAAAATAAATGTTATTTATTTATTAAAACCATGCTTGACGTGTTGTTTGTGTAGGAGTGATTCTTGCAGCAAATAATATTTATGCTAATGTGATATTCTGTCATCCAGTCATACTCTGTGCCACGGTTAATTTATAAATAGCCTTGATACCTGCCAAATGCTGAAGTTTGGAAGTAGGTATTGAATCTGCTCTGCGGCGTGAAGCGCCAGCATTTGATGCTAGCCCTCAGTGACAGGGCGTAGGAATACGTCGACACTGTTGTCTCTAGGTCCAATTTACTAATAAATTACACTTTATTTGCGAGTTCACATAGTCGAGTTTTATTGTTGCTTGAACAGGTTAACTGGTACATGAACTCACGAGACAAACTCGCCTCCCCTTTTTCTATGTAGGCTACGTATGGTTTGACGCCGCGATTGGCGCCGAGGGGGGAGGGGGAAGATTCTTCATACTTGGTGTAGACTACTTGTCTGACACTGCTGCGCTGTCTTCCCTCGGCTGGCGACTTGGAACTGCTCTCGCACTTGGTGGGCGTCTCGGCGCCTGGCCTCGAAGTTCCTCCTTCTCGGGCCCACGCAGTACTCTCGTTTGACGAAGTCTGACCGACTTTTCTCGGATTCTTCCCGCCGCACGTCCCGCTTGACGGCCTCCGACTGAGGTCAACGTCGTGATGTATTCTTGATCCTCGACTGACTCCGACTGACTGACTGACTGACTGCTCGATCCGCGACTCACTGACTCGTTCATCGCACTGGCTTCGTCCGGCTCCGACCCGGACGCCTCGCTTCAGGTCCCCCGACTGACTAATCTGTTCCTCCCTCCTTCTCGTGGTTTTGTAGCCCCCATCACCATATTCAACTTGCCCCGTCTCTGCACGTGGTCCGGGGTGCTTGTCGTCCCCCTGGGTCATAAAACACGTGGCCGCTGCTCCTGTGGTCCGCAGCCGGCCTGGCGTCGCCCCTTGATTCTGGCCTGGAAGTTTATTGTCCCGTTCTGCACGTGCGGCAACTCTTGGGTGGTCTCTTTGGTTCGGCGCACTTATGCCTCCGGATATTGTGTAGTTATTCTCCCCAGCACGCCCGCTAAAAGCTCTCATGGTTTATTGCGGTACAAGCCCGGGACAGATGCCGCTGGTGGTGGGATCTCTGTGTCCCTTGGGCAGCTGCAAAATGCAGCTGTGTCCGCGCCCTGGTGCCTTCCGTTGTCTCCGGATGTCGTCTGCACGTGCAGGAACAGTTGCACGTGCAGAAACCTTTGGTAGCACGCCTTTGTAGCTGCGAGGCGCGGTCGCGCCCTCCTGGCGTCACTCTTCCGCCGGCACGTCCACTAACCCTTAATCTTTATTGTCGGTCGTCCGCTTGCGAGCTTTGCCAGAGCGTGTGTTCTGACGAATAAAATATAGGGACGCAGAATGCGTCAGCCTCTGCATGTACGAACGAGTGTAAACTAAAAGATCTCGCCTTTTTGATGAGCAGACGCCAGTTTTAATCGTGAAATACTTTATTATTACGAATTAAAATGTGCTATCTGACAATTTCCCTGAATTCCTAATACTTCCAAGTTTCACACATATTCTCTATCAAATACATATGTAAATATAGTACCCAAAATACTTTTAATATTAAAATTAATCAGTACCACATCACTGGAATGCAGTCAGGTAATTAACAGCGTGCACGTGGGTTATTAATAGCAGCGGCGCGCGACTGGCGGCAGTGGTTCAATATTTGACTTTGAACTGGCTGCTTCACGGTTAAGCTGCCCCCCGTAAATCGGGAGTTGACTATATGTATGTATATATGTGTGTATATATTGTAACGATGCAATTGATTAATTATCGGGATACGTGGTTCATGTTCTTTCATTTTGCAAAGCTTCGTAATATTTTATCGGGATTCAAAATTAAAGCAGTGGTAGTTTGTTTATCGGGCATCCGTTTGCAGTTTCGAAAGTCGTAGTTTTCAGTTAGCGTCATCATTAGGTTAGAAACTTTCTGACTGCGTCATCAGGTTTTGTTCGAGAAGCTGGATTATCTTTTACCTACCATGCAGTTTGGATGGCTACGCAGAAGCTTTCCGAACTACAGGTCAACAGTTTTTATTTCTAGAAGATTTGATTATTTTTTACCAATGATGATGCAGTTCAGATGGGGCGGCAGCCATGCCCTTATCTGTGGATAGGGGAGGAGATAGGCCCGCAGCATAAATACTCGGTGTGTCTGTCACCGAAAAAAAGAAATGTAGCAAGCAGCCAAGGAATACGCTTTGTGCGTGACGAATTTCGCCCACACCGGCAAGCGACCGCCAAATCTTTCAACTTCTTTCTTTTTCAGCATTTAATAATAATCTAATAAATTCTTTCCACCGGTGTGGGAGGTCGATAGGGTGCCACGAGGTAACAGATGTCCCTCCTGCCTTCGTATTTTTTTCTTGCGAGGCAAGTTTTCGAGATGTAAATGAATAATTAAACGACTGTGGCGCTGCTCTCTGTTGGTTTGCCTGTAAACCGGTTCATACTCTGCATACATGACTATTGTTTGTGAACGGTTTCATTGGAATTATCAAAAAAAGTACAGAGTAATAAACAAACTTTGGACTTTATTTATATTTATTGGTGCCTTTAAAGTTTCATGTTACTACCAACTGAGCTAACCGAGTAGTAATTTCCATTCGTCATACCCAGACGTGGAATGCTACGAACACGCCAGCTCTTAACGTGGGGCTGCCACATTATAATATATGTTAATAGTTTATTCGAAAATTGTTCCAAACCTCACTTGCCATGATAAATATTCATAAACAGATGAAATGATTAAAAAGTTTGCAAGAATAGCACAGTGAAAAAACATTATATTTTACAACAAAAGAAATCTATAAACAAAACACAACTGGGCGGGATTGGAGCCCAAGAAAATTTCAGGTGGGGCTGAAAATATATTTTCCCACGACATTGTGAATGCATCATTAGTAAATAAAGAAAATATCCATTATTACCTCTACATATAAAGACATTTCGCCCACACTATGTGGCATTGTAAGACAGTTAACTTACCCTGCTCATTTTGTAAAACGATTGCATGGAAATGTTTTTCTTGTTATAATTAAACAAGTTTTGTTTTTGAAATGGCATGGCTTATTTGCTTGATTACGATCAGGGTTGTCGCAGAATTAAACCATCAGCGCTAGTAGTCTAGTAAACAACTATGGCAGACACCAGATGGTTGTTGCAAAGCCGTAAGATGTCTAGAAACTTAGTTCCCTTTTACGATAGTGCTATTTGTTTTATTTATTTCTTGGAAATATTGCAATGGTACAAATATAATTTCCTCACATTCCTTACCAAGTCTTACGGCGAACAGTGAAGTATGCGCATATAATTTACGATTTTGTAAACAAAGAAACATCATATCAAAACCACAAGAAGGTGCAAAAAGTGCTCAAGTGAACATTCCACGAGTGAAATAAAAAGTTAGTTTCTGTCACGTGCAAATTAATAAAGTGCTATGTTCTTTATATAAGTCCTTTGCTGTGGTAACGTTGAAATCATCTGCTACATGGTAGGTTTTTTAAACATTATTTTTTATTCAAGTGAGAAAAGTATATATAGGTCACGCAAAAAGTGAGGTTGTGTTAGATTTGGCACTTTTAGTTTACTGAAAGGTCACGTGTCCTAAATTAGTCGACAAAATGGTGACTTACTTTAGTTTTTAGTATGTAGCAAAACTTGCTAAAATAGAAAACTATTAAATGGCAACCAAATCATGACCGAACTGAAGCTACTAAATACTTACTAAATGGTGAATTTGAACAGGGTCAGTACAGTTTTATTTTCAGATTATTTCCGCATCTCACATTTTCATGCACAAAATAATTTTCCTAGAGTGATTCAATTACTGGCGTAAATCAAGTAATTTTGTACCCTTTTTTGAGAGGTGATAGGTTATGTATTTATAGTAATTGGTTTTTAATGCTTCGATTCTTGGTCTTCCGATTCTCGATTATACAATTCTTCAAGAATCGTGGAATCGAGTTTGACGTCCCTAGTTTTAACCCAATATTTTTAGATTAATTTGATTAAAATTACAATTATGTGTCGTGTTTGTTTATATGCAAAATGAAGAAAATCTGGTACACATGCTACTTGGCAGAGAAACTTTTTAGTTGCCCAACTGTTTTCTTGGAGCTTCACAATCTGAGTGGAGTAACTTTACTGTGTGGCAGGGGGAACTGCTACACTACGAGAACCGGGTGCTGAAGTTACGGCATATGCAGGCAGAGGCTGCTGCAGGTGCAGAGAGGCACAAGAGCAAGGAGGCGCAGCTGGGCGGCAAGACGGAGGGCCTTAGGATGATGGAGGACAACCTCAAGAAGCAGCTGCACAAGGTGGAGAAGCTCCACGTTGAGCTGGAAGCCAAGATCATGCAACGGCATGTGGAGCTGTGACATGCGACATGGCATTTGTGAGCCAACCCATCCTGGCAGATGGTTTTCAAAACTGTGGCTTTGTTGTAATTTTTATGATCTAATGTTTTTTCCACACAGCACAGCAGTGTGCAAGTAAATTATGGATGTTCACTATCAGGGTAGCCAAAATTTTGTGTCGGTCAAGTGAGGAAATGTTGAAAGCATTCAAAACTTTTCATGATAAATGCCTTTTCAAGCATGTTGCTTTGTGTGTTTTGCTTTGAGTTGTGAAACCAGGGAAGTTGGAGTTTGGAAACTCCAAGATGCTAGGGTGGATTAAAATGGTCAAGTTTGTGGTGCTATAATCACACATGCATTTGTTCTTCCATTTAAATTACAGTGTTGTGCATGCCTTTTGATACAGTATTTATACTTGTATTTTTAATTCAGGGAGAAAAAATATATAATAGCATGTTTAACTAGTTACCTATATGGGCGCATATGTTTTTTGTGTGGGGGGGGNAAGTTGTGTTACTATAAAGAGAGTGCAATGATTTCCTGTAAGGACATTAGTGATATGGAAGTGAAATGTAGCATATATATATAAATAAATTTCTCCATTCTGGTGGCTATGTTTTGAATTTTTTTTATATTTAGTTAAGTGCACCATGAAAGTCATCTTATTGGGTTAATCAAGCTTTGGTGTATGGGACATGTTCATCAGACAATATTTTTTCTGGTGCAATACTATGGTGAACTTGATGGGACTGCATGTTGTGTTGTCCGAGGAATTTATTTTGTTGGTTTTCTTTTAGAATAATCTTGAATGTTCTGTAATCACGTGTCTCACATAAGTGTAAAGCTGGTGCACAAATTTCTGTAGTGGGATCATTAGACAGTTTCTTGGTTCAAACCCATTCTGGCATAAGTACGAGCTAAACAAACCTCTTGTCGCAGTTGAATATCTGCAGCAATTCATCTCCTTGACAGAGCTGTTGTGCTTACCGTATTTTATCGCATATAAGTCGCCTGCGCATATAGGTTACACCATTATTTTCAAAGCGTGTTAAAAAAAAAATAATATTTATCATTTATAGGTTGCGCTCATCGTAAATCCTGCGGCACGGGTGGCTGATGCACGCGACCTTGGCGAAGGTCGTCTGGCAGCTGTGTCCTTGCAAGCAAGTGGTGTTGCCAAGCGTACAGCGCAGACACAATGCGCCGCAAGTTTGTTGGACGTAGTTCGTCTGGAATGTTCTGATATAGCGCTCGAGATGCAGCCTTAAATGCAGGAGTTTATATATTTATTGGAAAAAAGAAATAACTTATAAAGATGTAATTTAATTTAATTTAAAGTGCTATTTTTACGACAAAAATTTTATTGAGTTTTCTTTTTATATTTTTCAAGTATTTCTAACAATTTATGTTAAAAGCAAAAACCTAACCATTATTTCTGCAGTTTAGAATATAGAAAGGCATTTGAATATTTCCGTTACGTAATTCCCTTCGCAATTCTTAACAGAAAAAAATATTTTAAAAGAATCAAAAGCAATTGATTCTTGCTCAATAACTGACATTCGATTATTTTCGAAAGCTTTCTGTGGAGCGTAAGAGATAGCAGCACATTAGCGTTGGTTCTTGAGTACCAAATGTTAGCCATGACTTGCACGTCTTTCTCTTATATCGTCTTTGCGACGCACAAAGTGTTGTTTTGATGTTGTGGCAGTGAAGAAGTGTGACAGTTTCTTGATGGAAAAACGTTGTACCTACACCGCAGGTTTCAAAATGAAAGTGATTTTGTTTGCTGAAGAGTTAGGAAATTGAGCCGCAGGCCGTGAATTCAAAGTAAATGAAAAGTTATCAATAAAAATTTTGAAATAAAATGTGCAACTTATATGCGATAATATACAGTATATATATTTGGGGAGGGAGGGGATCACCCTGTAGCATGTTCCAACTAGGATGGAAGTAATGGCTCTCAGTATCCCTTTACAAACTAGGGAAATGGTCTCCCCTTAGTGAGGATTTTAAGGGGGCCGTATGAACCGACGTGGTTGCACTTTGAGGGCTTCTGGCCCTGGCTAACCAGAGTGCGTAGCTGGGCACTGGGGGTTGTGATATCCGTTTTGTGGAGTTCCTGGTGATGGGGCATTTAGGAATAGCTGCAAGTGCACAATTATGCTCTGTCAGTGATGTTACAGTATGTTCAGAGGATAAAAATCAAAAGAAGAATAGAGAATTATGATTCAGTGGGTGTCTTGGAGGCGCAGGCATGACCACAAAGGTGGTTTAAAATTACGTAGCAGCACGGGGGAGGACAGGTTCTGGCATGGACTGCCCAGGAAGTAATTACTCTTCCTAGGGCCAGTGCCTTGGGGGAAAACCCCTGCCCGAGTCCTATCGATCGGCGCAGGAGAGTGCGCTACACAAGGGACAGTGCGCGGGCCTATAGCGACTTGGGCAGGGTCTTTGGTTTGAAACTATTGTGGCGATTGTGTGTGCACAGAGAAGTAGATAAGTGGATCAGCACACAGAAGGCAAAGAGGGTAGGGGAGGTAAAAGCTAAAGAGAATGATTGGATCAAAAAAAAGTTAACTGATAGATATATGTTTTTTTCCATCAGTAGGAATTTACAGGACATATCTCCGACCTGTGTCCACTAATGTATGATGGACGAGGGACCAAGTTTGCCAAGCTGTTTGCCGCGGGGTGGCCAAGTTATTAATCAAAGTTCAGGGTGACAGAGACCTCTGTACAACTACACCCAACGCGGTCTAAGCGTGTGGCCAACACTTGAAGCAATGAGCAGGGTCTGCGACAAGAGCTTCTGCCTAGTGTGTTGAGAAACACAAGTTCTGACAATAGTAACGTTATATGCCAAGTCTAACTGCTACTGCTGAAGGCAAGCGTGGCGTATCTCGCCACTTGCAGAAGATGCTCCTGTTAGAACTGCTTACGAACTGTGCTGTTTGGAGAGTGTGCATAGGAATAAATACCCTCGAGAGACGTGGCGAGTAAGGGGTGGTTGGAGCAGGTCGCTTTGAGGGGGAAATCTCCCCTGATGTCGACAAATTTGCGCGTTTGGTGCCTGCCGGCCAGGGCGTCAAGCGAGCGGGTGGGTTCACCCACTCAGACTGGAGCGCGGTGTCTTGTAGATTACCGACCGCCCAGGCGGCAAGGGGTCGACTTGCTTGTGAATAGGAACAGTACACAGGCAAAATGAGCAGTTGCATTCGACACTACAGTACACGAGGGGAAGTACCAGAAACTGAGTGTAAGATATGTATTACGACAGCGCCTGTGGCGCGTCAAGGCCTTCTCACTTTGGATAGAATTGGCATGAAACTTTGCTGCCTCGTTGCTCAGGGGATGGCTGCGTAACAACATGGTGTTGCCGGCTTTCAGGTTGGACGGGCTATGGCTATCCTGCGCACTGTATATCTGGGCGACATAATGCTGCTCTGCCTTGCTGGCTTTCTCTACCCCTTTTAGGCAGTTTCGGCATATCTGTTCTGCTCCCTGCAGGTTCTGTATTCCATTCCCAATTCTTTACGGCGTGGTAGGGTGTGTCTAAAGTGCAGTTCGCTAGGAGAGGCGACTATTGCTGCATTCGGCCGTCTCCTTGGTGTAAATAAAATGTCTGGGACGTAACAATCCCAATTCTGGTAGTCTTCTCCATTGTTACCCTTCCGTCATTTTTATCCTGAGGCATTTTTTTACTTTTTTGTTTCTGCGTTCTGTAGGGTTACCTTGGGGGTGATAGCTCCGGGTCATCCAGGGTTGATTCCCGAGCAGTGGCAGGCGACTTCCAATTTTTTTTCCTGTGAACTGTGTTCCGTTATCCGTCAGGATGCTTTTTGGGAAATCCCAGCACGAGAAAAATTCTTCTAACTTGTGTATAATGGTAGAGGCTACGAAATTTGGCAGTGTGTATGTGTCTACCCACCGTGAGATGAGGTCGGTCATGATTAACAAGTACCTTTTCCCCTTGTGAAATCTAGGGTAAGGCCCCATTAGGTTGGCTGCTATTGTCGTCCAAGTTGTCTTGGTTCGCAGTGGGATTCCTTTGGAGCATTCAGCCCCGCGGGCTTTGGCAGTAGCACACTGCAGACACTTGCTTACATACTGGCGTATGTACTTGGTTACCCCATTCCACGTGAAGCGGATGGTCAGTTCTCTCATGGTTTCGGCGGCTCCTGGGTGTGTGGCATGTAGGTGCTTGTGAAAATAGCAGCATAAATCTTGCCGTAATGTGGGCGGAACCCAGAGCTTCCAGTCCTCTGTGTGTGCGAGGTCGGACCCATATGTAACCTTGTACTGATTAGGACGCTTTTCCAATGTGTCCCGTATCTCGGGGTCGTTCTGCTGATAGCGGGCAAATTTCTCACGATTCAGCTGTGCTTTAAGGACTTGAACTATAATAAGCTCCTTGTGGGTGGGTTTCATAACTAAACGCTCGGGGGCTGGGGGGAGTAGCATACACTCCCAGTCGTCTACTTCTGCTTCCCCTTTGTTTTGGAGGGGAGTACATTAAGTCAGCCTGGGCAGTGCTGAATTTCGAAAATTGGCTCCTGCAGGAGCAACGCCCATCAGCCTAACTTTGATTTCGTGGCACTTGCGATACGTAGCCATGTTAACGTCTTGTTGCCCGTTTGTTAAATGAATGGGGCATCTTCCAGGTAATATCTGAACTTAACTTCCCAGATGATAGCTAAGCATTGTTACTCATTACTGTGGTACCAGCGCTGCGTGTTGGACATCTGAGTGCTTGCATAAGCAATCATACGTTTGTTGCCCCGGTGTCTTCCTGATACAGTGCAGCTCCCAATCCAAACCCCACTTACGTCAGTCTGCAGAATTAAGGGCGGTCTATGCAACATCGTGGACTCAGTGAACTGGGTTTTTAAAGCGTTAAATGCCTGGTCGAGTTCAGGTGTCCATTTCCACACGTGGTATTTTTGAAGCAGTTGATTAATCCCATTCAGTCGGCTACGTTTGGGACGAAACTCCTTAGCCAGTTGCATATCCCCAAAAACTGGCGTTAATGCTTTTGGTTTCGGGAGACGCTAGCTTCGCTAATCGCTCGGATTTTTTGTTTGCAGGAAGTTTACCTCCGGTGTAACGTGGTGCCTCAAGAATTCAACCTTGCATTCACCAAAATGGCATTTGCCTAGTGGGCATGTTATGCCATGTCGCTCGAATGTCTCAAGTACCAGTTGCAGGTTTCTTGTGGTATTCCCAGGAATCAGAGAAAATTATCACGTCGTCCAGATATGCGCAACAGAAATTTCCTATATAATCCACCAGGATGGTTGCAGACATGAGTCGTAAAGTGGCAGGGGCGTTTTTCAGCCCAAACGGCATCACGTTAAATTTGTACTTCCCCGTCAAGGGCAGTAAATTCGGTGTATTTTATGGATTCTTCTTGTATGGGGATCTGCCAATACCCGCAGTGCAAATCAAGTACACTAAAAATTTTAGCTTTGCTCAGACCCTTAAGTGTGTGAGCCACATTGTTAAGGGGTGGGTATTGGTTGCATGATATGATTTGGGTTGTGATAGTTCACGCAGAACTTCAGTGTACCACCCTAGCATTGTAAACTGAATTGGTGGGTCAATGATGTTTAACTGCTTCATCTCCTCAATTTGTTCCACAATGAGTTGTCTTCGGTAGGGTGATGGGTTGCCTGGCTTGTTATGTATTACGTCAGGGCGACAAAGGTGAATTTTGTGCGAGATGCTGCTGGTTTGCCATAGAATGCCTTTGTGCTTGAACACCTTGTAGTGTGCGTGTTCAAAATAGCTACCAACTGCACTACTGCCAGTCCGTCTTAATCAGTGGTTCACTCCTTTGCCCGTAATGCCCTGTTGTTTTTCGTTTACTTCTGGCTCCTTCCAGGTGATTGACCTCCGCTTCTTGGTTCCTAAATATACTTTGCCTTGCTCGCAGTCAATGATCAAATTATGCTTGGCTAGCCAGGGTTGCCCTAGAATTATGGTGTGTCTTAACGTGCGGGCTATGAACAATTCGGCCGGGATACTCTCTCCTCCAACCTGTATCAATAGTGAGATTGCACCTTCAATTGACAGAAGCGTTCCATTCTGGACCTTATTCACGGCTGTGAAGGTGTTCCAGAGTTCTGTCTCTTGGATAGCCTTCGGTAAAGCTGACTGGTGAATGAAATTTGCGTTCGCCGCGGTGTCTAGCGTAGCCAATAATTCACAGTCATCGATCTTTACTGTGGTATGCGGTGGTTGTTCGGTTTTCCCCACCTTCTTGTAACATTGCCACTTCTGGGGGCCTCACTTATTTTGCCGGGGTCCGTGACTCCCAGTTTTCCCTGGCACAATGTTTCCTGCAGGTTTCTGCGTGTCATCGCTGGCTTAAGTGTCCTTGCGGCTTCTACCTTGCAGCATTGGGCATTCGCGATGGAAGTGCCGTTCCGGGCAATACCATCACTTAGGTAGACTCTGACTTGGAGGGGAGGAAGCGTGGTCTCTCGCATTTTCACTCCTGTTTCTTTGTTACGCGGCCAGGCAGTTGGAGTGGCCCCTGGCAGGGTGTGGCCCGCTTCTCCTCTGCTATGTCCTGTTCACGGACCTGTGCACGCATAGCTAACTCTTCAATCCCTTGCCGGGGGTGGGTTGCGCAGAAAATGCTTGATCTCTGGGAGTAACCACGTGATCATTTCTACATTGGCATCTTCGGATTGGTCTGGCTGCAAGTGCTGAAGTAGCAGTACCTTGCGCCTAATGAAAATTTCAGCTTCTTCCACGGGTTTTGGGTACTGGCTGTACAGTTCCTTGGTCAGTTCTGATAACACTTATTTCCCTGAAAAATGAGAGATTAGTCTTAGATAATTGATCCCAGTGTGTAACAAATTCGCCGTAGCGATTCAACCATTGGTGAACTTTGCCCTCCAGATGGGCTTAGGCTTTGCATGCCTCTATGAATTGATGCGGATCTTCCTGCACCTGGCGTACTCGGGGATCATTATTACCTCTTCCCCCGTTGGCTTATCGAGACTGACTATAAGCTCGTGCGTGTGTCTGGGCTGTGAGACATACGGTACAGCTTCATCAGGCGGTGAGCTGTAGGACACTGCAGTATGGTGGAAGGTGCTGTTGGTAGTAAACCTGGCAGCCAAGTGGCAAAGTATGGTGCGATGGGAAAATTTAAAATTTACTAGTATAGCTGATGTGTGGTTTGCAACTGTGATTATCTTATGTTGAGGCCTTTCATTCTCTGCCTGAGTGTGTTGGTGGTGGGGGTGATGTATTCTGCATTAGTGTGTAGGGCACTGTAGCTGATAAATCAGATTTATTTGTTGCCCAGTTGTAGTTGCCTTGGATGGGGTATGTATGGCTAGCTAGTCTGCTACTGGTTGGTGGGCGGCAGGAGCCACATCATGAGTTGTTGCAGGGGAGGGATCCTCTGAGGGTAATAGTTTGATTGACATTTCTGGAAGGCTGTATCTTTCGACAAACCATTTGTTGCGGAGGTTAGGTGGCCTCTGCTTTGGAGAGGTCGCCTTGTGTCTGTGGTGAGGAAACCATTTGGATACAAAATTCTGCACTCTCTCTTCTTTGTTCATCACTGATTGCTCCTCCAAGTGATAATTTAACAGACTTCCCAATGAGATGACTGGACAGGTGGCAACTGGTGCAGCACAGCACTTATGGTAGTGGTACATGTACCCGCAAACCCTGTAGCTACATGGAAACATGGTTCCGAGTCGAGGTGGGTAGTCTGGTGCTACTGAAGGAGGATAACCTTCCTCCACTTACGTGAATGCTGGGGCGGTCAGCAAACTGCAAGGGTACAAGACCTGCGATCATGTTGTGTCACCTTCAGATTGACTAATATTTGTGTAGTGACTAACTGGGTAGCGTGGAAAATTTTAAATTTTAGTGGGCAGTATGTCAAGGCTTACTGTTATTTGCAAACAGTTCTTTCTTTCTTTCTTTGCTGATGATTGTAGCTATACCTGCACCTAAGGCAGGTCGCCTAGCTGGGGTATTATAGTAACTTCCCTGGAGTCCGATAAGGGGGACATGGAAATAGCGACGGCATATTTAACGAGTGTCAGGGGGCGGTAACTGCCCGCAAATTTTTTTGTGCACCAGGCAAAGTTCTGGCTTACCACGTCCAGAAGCTGAGATGCTAGCTGGAGCTAGAATAATTCTTGGCCTAACTGCCATACATGCTGGTGTGTGGGGCGGGGATGGTAGTCCTCTGGAACCTTAATGGGCGGGATGAGAGGGGGCAGCAGCCTCTCATTATCTCATTTTCCCAAGTTTGTCATAGTGTTCAGACTTAGGGAAAGCAGAACACTGGCTGGCCTCATTATCCAACAAGACCTTGGCACTCTCCTCTGATGTGATGGAAGGTGCAAGACAGGGACACTGCTAGTGATTATTGAACATGTTAAGAGAAAGGTCACTTTCTGACCCGGAAGCGGCATGTCTTTCGAAGCTAGCTTTCTCCTTTAAACGCTTCCTCAGTGCAAGTACATAGGGTTGACGCGCCACTGGCATCATTCACCCGCTTTAACCTCACCACAGCACCCTCCTAAGAGGAGCCATTATTCCGCACATGCATTAAAGCCCTAGGTTAGCTTAGGGCAGTTGATGCCTCCTGATGCATCACAACCCGCTTCGCATCACGCTGCCACACTCTTACCCCTCCAGTCTTCGGGCGCGTGACGGGAAGTAACTGCCAACTTCGGCCATCTCCGCTGGCAAACTACCACTCTTTCTCACTCTCTACCACTACCTCCGCACCCCCCTCCCCCGCCCTAGCCTTGTGCACCGCGTATAAATAAGGCTTGCAGTCCTCAGTTCAAGACTGTCTCGTATCAGTCTAGTTACAGAGTGCCTTCGACACCGTGACAACCTTTGCAGGACGTCACACTGCCCGAGAGTCAACCAACTTATTTAAGTCCCACTGCCATTCGCAGCCATGATGAGTGTCTTACTCTACATGACACCACCTCGCTGCCCTTCAGCACACCGAAGCCTTCCGCGCTCTTCATAGCTGATCCGAAGTGGCCTGTCACATACCAGTTGGCAACCTAGGATTAGTCTTTCACGCCCTAGTCAGGGTACAGGCTGGTTTGTGTGTGTTTAGTAAGCAATCAATTAACAGGCATAAATTAACTCTCCTGTTTTGCCACCAATCCTAATAACACTCTTGGAAGAAAAANCCTCACCCTTTCAGTAACTGTCTTGACACGGAGCTTGGGAAGCCCATCTTCCTTGGCAACACCAGAGCAGTTGTCACTTTGGACTTTAGCCCCTCCAGTTCATGCTTGAATCCGCCAACGACATCCTACTCGCCAAGCCAATAAACTAAAGGCCAGTAGTCCAGGCTGCCTACCCTATCCAACAGCCAGCACCTTACTGTCCATCATCATAGGGCTGGGCTGGGGAAAGCAGTCAAGCAGGCTAACTCTTGCTGGAGTCCTGGAGAGTAGAGATTCAGGTTCCATCCAGGCACACACCTGGGAGGAGGAGGCTGCTCGCCAGACGGGTCAGCTACCATTTTGTCCAAGCAGTCGCAGAGCCTTCTTTGGCACATACCCCGTGCCGTGACACCACTTTCTCTGCCGAAGAAGCCACCCTGCTTCACACTGCCAGACAGCACCGACAAAGTAGTCAGACGACTGAGTGTTACACCAGGGTACACCTCTACGCATGCACCAACGCGACTAGCGCACCTCTGAAGGCCTAGCGCCAGGTTATTGAAGTGGCCAAACCCTACACCACAGGCCCCAAGAACAACCCCGTAAGAGCGGCGACCACTGCTTCTCAGTCGAGAGGGGAGGGGGGGTATCCCCTTGACACCGCCTACCAGCAGCGAACCCAGAAAGGGTGCTAGGCAGAATGAGGAATCGCATTCGATAATAGGTTCATTTTCCGCTTGTGGCAACAAGTACAAATTACACAGGATTATCATTAACTTGTGCGATACACTGTACACGTTAATATATACACACACTTGAGAGCATGGAAGAACTCCCAACTACTTTAACACTGTATCCACGTGGCATTGAGCATGGTTTACACAACTGGAAGCCGATAGCAGCGCGTGCGACAACAGGCATTTATTCCAGTGACAGTGTGGAGTGCATTCCCAACATCCACATAGGCCAGCACCCTATGGTGGTTTGAGCAGAAGGTACAGGTTGACAGATGCATCCTGCAACTGCTGAGCATGTTTCAGCACCTGGGTAGAAGAACTAGGTTGAAAGAAAGTTCAAATGAAGTCTAAGTACACAAAAATATATTACGCTAAATTTAATACAGGTACATTGAAGAATTACGTAACTCCAAATTTCCACGGTGTTATATTTTTTAATTACTTTCGCACAATTTATTGTGGAATGTTCTTGTAACAACTTGTTACTTCTCACAGAATGTTTATCTCTGGCAATCACAATTACGGTATCAATTGCTTGGAATTTCTTGCAGGCATAATTAAAATAATTGTTCAAATGTTAGGTGGAAACTATACAGAGACTGTTATTTCCTTGATTACGTTAAGGCTAAATACTGATACTGCATAAGTTCATAACCTCACTTTAATCAAGATGTTAACTTAAATGCTGCTAGTCTGTTTCACATAAAGAACACTATGGTGCAGCAACGTGCTGCATTCAGATATGCCCAAGGTTAAAACCTCGGCCTGCGTCATCATATCTGTTTGTTTAACTTTGTATGCATTTGGTTGTGTCACTCTCTCCATCCCTTGTGGCCCGTTAGCCCCACTTGTTTGGATGAAGTTCTGAGATGGTTCTCTACCACCATTTATAGCAGCACTGTGCCAATGGGGAAAATCCCACACTTCTTGATGGAAATTTTCTTAAAACCTCCAATTTTATGCTTTTATTTGAGTGTCAATTTGGAATTCCATACACTGTATAGATGTGTGGCAACAATCTTAATATTGCTAACGATTTCTTTGTTATGGTATAATTATTACCTCTTTTCACCAAGTTAGTGAGCGGTGTGGGAAGCAATGAGTAAGATTCTGCACTAATCAGTGAAAACTTATGTTTATGTTCATTAGTTGGCTTTCTCAGATGATATACTGGTCTATTGTATAGAAATAGTGCACTTACGTCCACAACATTTTAGTAATTAACATGTTATTCACATTCAAACTTTGAATATTTTGTGCGAAAAATGTGAATTAACATTCCAGTTTTAAGTGATTATTTGCTAGACTCCTTATGCCTACTCATTCAAAGTCATTTATTTAAACTTTGATCTATAGTTATTAGAACTGGACTGTTACTAATCATAACAGGTAGTTTTTAAGAATTTTTGGCATTTTATTAGAGCTCAGCGAGGTTGTTTACACTGATGTGTTATTGAATAACTTGTTCTGAAACTTGATAAAACCAGTATTAAGAAAAGAAGAAAAGCCATTACACACACATTTATTTTCACTGGGGCATTTACAGAAATTATCTCTCTTCATTATTGTTTCCAGGCAAAGAAATAGGGACAAAATCTCATGGTACACCTTCCTTGAGCCATTTTATTCTGGACCTGCACAGAAATTTTTTAAACTCGCTCCCCATGTATTAAAAATGCATAGTAATGTTACGCTGCTGCTGATGCTAATGGACAACAGGCAATAATTGGAAATTACAGATTAAATGTAACTGGTGATTCTTTAAACAATTGCCAATTACAGATGAGTTTTGAGGGCTGGGTAGCCAAGCCTGCAACCTGCTGTGGAGAGATTTTTTTTTGTATGTTCTGCGAGCAGATGACTTATCTTTTGTCAATATCCCACCTGTCTGGGTTCTTTTCCCTACCTCATCTTCCACAGTGTAAACTGTAAACGACCTTATCTCCACATTAACATTATCTATCACTGCTCTCTATAGCTATGTAGATGTTTATTCCTTTTTCATCTTACCTTCACCAAACTGTTTCACTTCTATTCTACATTAGATTTTCCCTGGGTGACTCCACTTTAAATAGTTACAAAGCTGGCTGCACGAGAGAAACTAAATTGGGTGCATACAAACATTTTTTTATTCGAGGAACCTTTTTACACACATGAAACTAATAGGTAATATTTGGTCATGTGAANCTCCACTTTAAATAGTTACAAAGCTGGCTGCACGAGAGAAACTAAATTGCGTGCATACAAACATTTTTTTATTCGAGGAACCTTTTTACACACATGAAACTAATAGGTAATATTTGGTCATGTGAAAAGGCAGAACAGAAGCAGCAAATATGCATTACACTTGGTAGATGCAGTAGAGTGCTTTGTAGAATTACGCTTATTTTTCATGTTCATTAAAAATATTTTACTGGTCCTATTATTTTTTGGAAAATGACTATAACTTTGATAACTATCAACATTTTGAGGAAGAGATTTTCAAATATCTGATGAAACTCCTTGATATTCCCCTAAAAGGCTCTTCTTTTCTGCAGTGTGTGTGTATATATATGAGACACACATACACAAATATGTGTGGTTTAGAATTGAGTTAATTTGATAATTGCAGTGTTGAAACATTTTTGTTTGGTTACAAATTAAAAAAAGAGTACATCTGTTAACTAATATTCAAATATGCAGAAACACTTGAATTAATAGCTTGCAACTTAACTTGTGAAAGTAGCGATGAGCCACAAATACATGTTTATAAATTCTGTCATTGCTGACAACAGCATGAGCATTTATAGATGTGGCGATCAAACATTCTTTATTTACCACAGTGAAGCTGAAATGTTTCATGTTCTTATGAAAATAGGTTTAAACTAAATATTTTTGTTTAAAGGCGGTGTCCAGTACAAGTTTACAGTTTCAAAGGCTTGGAGAGTACTCAACAAATATTGAAAAAACCAAGGCCGAAGATTATAAGCTGGAGAGGTGAAGCTGGGGTTGAGCATGGTAGCGAGAGAAAGCAGAAGAGGGGCAATTCCCTCTTCATGTTGTGCGGCCATGATGCATGTTTGGTACCCTTGCACTGCAGAAGCGACTGCGAAAGGGTGAAACCCCCACCTGTTGAAATGGGAATGCTTCTTTGTGCAGGTGGTCAATATCTCAGGTGGCAGCAAACCTTCTCTCTGGCAGACTTCCATCCCTGGAGGTGAGAGAGGCAGCGTGGTGTAGACTTGCAGTGGCATGGCTCAGCGACATCTCCTGTGTCTTTTGTACGTAAACCTCCCATGAAAAATGACTTTTTGAGACAAATACAGATGTGTTGAAGTTCTGGTTTTTTAAGAGTAACCCCACAAACCCTTAACTTTTCTTAGAGGCACTCATTTTAATTTTTTACTAAAACTGTTTCAAGGACAAATTAATTTTCACTACATAAATGTTAACTAGGCATGTGCGAAGGTCTTTTTTAAATGCAAAGTCGAAGCGAAGCTTGCATCATGCAAAGAAATTTCAAAGAAAAATCGAAGTCAAAGGATTAAAAATAATATATATATAAATTTATAGTAGGTTACAGTTTTCAAGTATATTCAACTCATTTGTACTATTACTGCCAAAAAAATGTAGGACTACTAAGACACTGAGCAATGGAATAAAACATATCCTAATCTTGCACTGCTGAAAAACTGAAATATCAAAATCTGCAAGAAAGTAATTGTACATTTAGATACCTACAAATTTTTTAAAAACCACCGTACTCCATATATCCAGTTCCATTTGGCACCACCACGGCACAGTGATTTTAATGGGTGGCTATCAACATTTGGCCTCTTGATAAATGCGTTAACTGTTATGACATCACTGCACACGTCAAAATTAGAAAGGCAAAGAAACATAAATTTTTCCAAACAGAAATCTACAATGTATTTGTGTTATGGTCAGTCACCCTTCTATTAAACAGTTTTCCACTGGTGTGTGTCAGGCATGACATCTTGTTCACCTAACAAAAGAGAGACAGAAGGAAACAAAGTAAAGTGGGCTACTGTAAAAACATTCACACTCCCCCCTTGCTGGTCAACAGACCCTTGTCAATGTCAAGCTAGTAGATTATCTCAGCAGGGTGGAGCTTGAGATAAAAACTACAAAGTTTGTTTGAAAAACAGTGTAAGTTGAGCATCTATTCCATTGTGGTTTTACTTTTCCAGCCCCAGCTTGCTTCCTTCCATGGGAAAACTTTCAAAAGGCCAGCAGATGAAATCGATGGTACAAAAGTCTTTCAATTCGCCTTCAAAAATGCCAAGCTTCGCACACCCCTAATATTAAACTTTTTAATCCATTTACATTCCTGTAAAAAAAATAAAAGATGGGTATCATTCCATTGATGAATGCATACAAGTAAAGCGCACCATATTCGTGTGTGTAAATCTGTAGTTATTCCACATGTACGAAGTTGTGCACACTGAACTTCAGTGCCTAGCCAGAAGTGTAACCACTTGATGGTGGTTACTCTATGGCGTTTACAAATAAAGAAAATACTGTACTGACGGTAACAAAACGTGTGAATATGTAATACTTTCAGTTGTGAATTGAAGTTATGTGAAATGGGTTGGTGACAAGAAATAAATTACTGAATCAGTAACAGTTTGCATTATTCGCGGGAAAATGAAAACATTATTTCCGGGAATGTTTGTTATTGTTCTTATGGAGAAACATTGTGGACCAGAAAAATCCTGCATTATAGACAGGAAAAACCCTTTAAACAGGAACCTTATAAGCAGGTTCTACTGTACTGCTGTTTCAAACACCTGAACAAAAGTGCACTACCTTTACAATTGGCATTCTATTAAACAGTGGATTCTCTATTCAGCATTTCTCAGGGGACTCGCAAAAAATTTCAATACATGTGGACTTTCAATGTACGTGGTCTTGAAATGCAGATAAATAAAAAATGGGGCCACAGAATATGCTCCATGGATACGAACTTTCAATCCATCTGGGTTCAATACATACAGTAACTACAGTGAAAGTACGTTGTAGCAATATTTTATATCGGTACAAAAAATTGTCAATATTACAAACCTTCCTTATAAACAAAAATTGAAAAGTCTCATATTTACCATTTATTTATTTGTGTTCTATATATTAAATTTCATGGAACAATCCAACCCAAAAAAGTAAAAAGACTGACAAAATAACATTTATATGGCATAGAATTCACTCACTAGCGGAGAACAGACGTGATGCACGCCAGATTTAGAGCGGGGAGGGTAGCAACGCTCAATGCACGCAGCTGATTCCACATGCAAGGTCATGCCGCTTCCTGTTGCCGCAGCGGCTGTGGACTGGGATACCCACACACAGATGGGCTATGTGTGCATGCATAGTTATTATGTACAACTGTCACATCCCACATTTTTTTAAGCCACAATTAAGCATCATGCTAGTGACTATAAAAATGCAGATTGATTACAGTTTTTAAATCACAAGATAAATATTAATCAGCAAAATAGCACCAAAATAAATTAAAAAAAAAAAAAAAAACTTGCACACAATAACTCTTTCTTGAAATAAGAAACAATTTTCACTTGTTTCGCGTTAACTAAACTTTCCCTCGTGACAAACGACTCGAACTCTCTGAAAACTAGTAACTAGAGAGTTGCATTTTTTTGACGGTAAAAGTTGTTTAATACATCAAGCGCCTCCATCAACGAAACCTGCGATGCAACAGCTGTTGCTTCACTTGTACCTTTGTCGTTCTTTTCCTCTTCACACACACATCCGTCTTTATTAAAAGAGACAAGATCAACCAGTTCGGCATCTGTCAACTCGCTGCACACTTCAACGTTGTCTGCCGACACAAATTCATTGAAAGTGCACGATGCACGTAACAGTTCGGCAACAGCACTCCAAGCACCGGGTTCATGCACTGAAGCACTTTGTTCATCTGGCAATGTGTTATCACATGTAATGGAAGCATGATCAGGTTCATTCTTTACAAAACCAGCTATTACTCCAGGCACAATTTTCTCCCAAGAAATCGCGAGTGCCCTAATGGCTTCAAGCACATTCCATTTGTAGGGATTTTCTTGTTGCAAGTTTTCTCGAAACACTCGTTTCAACAGCTCACAGACGCCCTGATTGAGAAGTTGCACAACACTAGTGCAGTTTCCAGGCAAAAAAAACCCGTTCCACATTGTTTAACTTAACATCTGGATGTGCTGCGCATAACGACGAACAAGACAACTTTGTAGTTCTTAACANCACACACATCCGTCTTTATTAAAAGAGACAAGATCAACCAGTTCGGCATCTGTCAACTCGCTGCACACTTCAACGTTGTCTGCCGACACAAATTCATTGAAAGTGCACGATGCACGTAACAGTTCGGCAACAGCACTCCAAGCACCGGGTTCATGCACTGAAGCACTTTGTTCATCTGGCAATGTGTTATCACATGTAATGGAAGCATGATCAGGTTCATTCTTTACAAAACCAGCTATTACTCCAGGCACATTCCATTTGTAGGGATTTTCTTGTTGCAAGTTTTCTCGAAACACTCGTTTCAACAGCTCACAGACGCCCTGATTGAGAAGTTGCACAACACTAGTGCAGTTTCCAGGCAAAAAAAATCCCGTTCCACATTGTTTAACTTAACATCTGGATGTGCTGCGCATAACGACGAACAAGACAACTTTGTAGTTCTTAACACCCATTTTCGCATCAAAACTGTGAAGCCATTGTTTAAATAGCTGATGCCATCTTCACTTTTTTATTTACTTCACAAACACATGGAATGTTGTGAGCACCTTTGAAAGTCCGAATATTTGCCAATGACAAAAGGCTTTAATTTGTCACTCCNATCCCGTTCCACATTGTTTAACTTAACATCTGGATGTGCTGCGCATAACGACAAACAAGACAACTTTGTAGTTCTTAACATCCATTTTCGCATCAAAACTGTGAAGCCATTGTTTAAATAGCTGATGCCATCTTCACTTTTTTATTTACTTCATAAACACATGGAATGTTGTGAGCACCTTTGAAAGTCCGAATATTTGCCAATGACAAAAGGCTTTAATTTGTCACTCCCATCCATGCTTGCACAAAGAAGTATGGTGAGTCGTTCCCTCCTTTACAAGGATAGTTTCTAATAGCCAGGGTCTTGTCTGAAAGTAAATTATGAAAAAGCCCTGACTCGTCAGCATTGTAAAAGTCGGAGGATTCGTATCTACGTAGTATGAATGCAAGTATTGGTTGCCAGTCGTTGACTGCATCTTTATTTACACTTTATTCCCCCCCCCCCC